>VFSX01000419.1:22500-100000 GCA_016618255.1 Chlamydomonas sp. UWO 241 | reverse complement strand
GGTCCTTGCTTGCCGAGCACTAAACCTAAGCTGCAACTGCCATAGCAGGTCTCGCTGCTGCCTCCCGCCGCCGCCGCTGCTGCCGCCCCAATGGGCTCCGTCCCTGGCTCTGGCTGTGGCCCTGTCCCTGAATGTAGCCCTGGGCCTGGCCCTGGCCTTGGCGCTGGCCCTGTCCCTGGCCTTGCCAGGTGCTACGGCTCTAGGGTTTAGGGGTTTTAAACACTAAAACATTAAAACACTTAACCCTAAACCCCTAAACCCTAAACCCAACCCCTAAAACCTCTAGCTCCGAGTTCTCAACCAAAGTTGTGACTGCCATCGCAGATCTCCCTGCTGCTTCCTGCCGCTGGCCGCCTCTCTGGGCTCCGGCACTGTCCCTGACTCTGGCTCTATCTTTGGGTCTGGCCCTGGTTCTTGCTCTAGCCCTGGGCCTGGCCCTGGCCCTGGCCCTGTCTCTGACAAAAGCAACAAAAGCTGTTAATGGAATCCCCAACTCCCACCGCAGGTCTCCCTGCTGCCCCCCACCGCTGGACCTGGCGGTGCCGACAGCCAGCAGCAGCAGCAGCAGCAGGCGGTGTTTGCGTTCAGCGCCGACCCCTCGGCCGCTGCGTCCGCGCGGCGCATCGCGGAGCTGGGCGCGAAGCTGAGCGGTGGCGACGCCGGGCTGCTGCTGCAGGTGACCGTTGCTGAGGGAGATAAAGGAGAGAGAGAGAGAGAGAGAGAGAGAGGAGGGGGGGGCGGAGAGAGAGACAGAGACAAAGAGAGACAGAGAGAGATGGTTACTACAGGCAGCTCTGAACGGCAGGCCTAATAGGGATTATGCTTTACCACGGGTCTAATGCGCCATCAAAGGCGTCCGACGGACTGTAAAATCGACCACCACCAATTGAGATAATTCTGGTTGAAGGCAACAGCTGGGCTGGGCGCGAAGCTGAGCGGTGGCGACACCGGGCTGCTGCTGCAGGTGGCAGTTGCTGATGGAGAGAGAGAGAGAGAGAGAGAGAGAGAGAGAGAGAGAGAGAGAGAGAGAGGGGGGGGGGGCAGAGAGGGGCAGAGAGAGACAGAGAAAAAGAGAGACAAACAGGGAGAGACGGTTACTAACTCAGCTCTGAACGGCAGACCTAAACAGAGATTGTGTTTATGGGCATCAATTGCTCAATCCTCTCAAGAGGATTCTGTTTGAAGGCAAAAGCTGGGATGGGCGCAAGCTGAGCCATATCACGCACATGCACACATGCACGCCCACAAACGCATGCACACGCCACCATACACACGCACATGAGCACGTCGTGCGTGAGCACGCACTCGACACCGTCATCCTCCTGCTCCGCCACCCACGCGGCGTCCCCCCGTGATTGGCGCAGCGGCGGCACGGCGCCTGGTGCACTCCCTCTTTCTCTCTTTATTTCTCTCGCTCTCGCTCCTTTCGCTCTGCCACTCTCTCACCATTATGCCCCCGTGCTCAGGAGCACGCCGTGCGCGAACACGCGCTCGACACCCTCATCCTCCTGCTCCGCCACCCGCGTGGCCTCCCCGTGATTGGCGCAGCGGCGGCGCGGCGCCAGGTGCCCGGTGGCGGCGCGGCACAGGCAGCTGCCGCGCAGCTGCGCTCCCTGGCGACGGGCCTGCTGCTGCGTCAGACGCCGGCGCACACGCGCGCGGCGCTCGCGATGCTGGGCGCCGTTCGCGCGGGCGGCACTGGTGGGTTTAGGCGTGCAAGCTGATGTTGCTGTCGGTGGCGGTGTTGGTCGCGATGTGTGTGTTCCAGCGGGTGGCTGCCTCGCTCGTTTGGTGTCCAGCATGGCCCGCATACGAGCATTCACGCCATCTCTTTCACCCTCAAGAGATAGTCTCACTCTGTTAAGAGAGAGAGAGAGTTGTGCCGTTGCTCGCAGCTCCATAACCCTGCACGCACGCATGCACACTCTCTCTCTCTCACTCTCTAACCCCTTGCCCTGGCGCGATGGCGGCGGCAGTGAGCCCGGCGACAGCAGCCCACCCAGCTGCCGCCCAGCTGCCACCCAGCTGCCGCCCAGCTGCCACCCAGCTGCCACCCAGGTGGCGATGGCGACGGCTGAGCCAGCAGCTCCTAACCACCCACCCTCTTGCTTGTCCTGCCCTCCCAGGTGGCGATGGCGACGGCAGTGAGCCAGCAGCTGCATGCCCAGCAACCACCCAGCTGCCACCCAGCTGCCTCCCAGCTGCCACCCAGCTGCCTCCCAGCTCCTAACCACCCACCCCTTGTCCTGCCCTCCTAGGTGGCGATGGCTACGGCAGTGAGCCCGGCGGCAGCTGCATGCCCAGCTACCACCCAGCTGCCACCCAGCTGCCTCCCAGCTGCTACCCACCTGCCTCCCAGCTCCTAACCACCCACCCCTTGTCCTGCCCTCCTAGGTGGCGATGGCTACGGCAGTGAGCCCGGCGGCAGCTGCATACCCAGCTACCACCCAGCTGCCACCGAGCTGCCTCTCAGCTCCTCACCACCCACCCCTTGCCCCGCCCTCCCAGGCGGCGATAACGGCACCAACATCGGCACCGCTGAGTCCCTGGGAGACCTGCTGCGCGTGCTGTGGCTCCCAGCTGCCGCCCAGCTGCCGCCCAGCTGCCACCCAGCTGCCTCCCGGCTCCTAACCACCCACCCCTCGCCCTGCCCTCCCAGGCGGCGATAACGGCACCAACAGCGGCAACACCGAGTCCCTGGGTGACCTGTGCCACCCAGCTACCACCCAGCTGCCACCCAGCTGCCGCCCAGCTGCTACCCAGCTGCCGCCCAGCTCCTAACCACCCACCTTTTGCCCTGACCTTCCAGGCGGCGATGACGGCACCAGCAGCGGCACCGCCGAGTCCCTGGGCGACCTGCTGCGCGTGCTGTGCCAGGTCTTTGACTGCGCATGGGCGAGCGAGGGACTGCCGCTGGCGTGGGGCGGCCTCCTCCTGCCGGACCCAGCACCGCCAGCACCGGCACCAGCACCAGTGCCAGCGCCAGCGCCAGCACAAGCGCCAGCACCATCACCAGCGACAGCACCAGCACCAGCGCAAGAACCAGTACCAACGGGTGATTCAACGCCAGCAGCAGCACCGTCAGCAGCACTACCACCCGTGTTCGGTTCGGCGCCAGCAGCAGAGGGCGGCAGCATGGCGGCCACCTCACTGCCGCCGCTGGACGCAGCGCCGCCGGCAGCGTCAGCAGCGTCGACAGCAGCACTACCCGTGTTTGGTGCCAGCTGCGGCGGCTCGGTGCCAGCTGCAGCGGGCAGTAGCGCTGCGTCCGCATCGACGCTGCCGCTTGGCGCCGCCACCACCACCACCGCACAGGGCGCGTCAACAGCAGCAGCAGCAGGTGCAGCAGCAGCAACAGCAGCAGTGGCAGCAGCGCCAGTGCTTGGTTTGGCGTCAGCCTTCGGGTCTTCGCCAGCGGCTGCCTCTTCACCGCCGTGGCCGGCAGGGCCCGCGCTTGGCGTGGCCACCACCACCGCACTGGGTTCGTCAACAGCAGCGGCAGCAGCAGCAGCAGCAGCAGCAGCAGCTTCAGCGCCCGTGTTTGGGTCGGTGCCAGCGGCTGCCTCACCGCCACCGCCGGGCATAGCGCCACCAGCAGCGGCAGCGTTTCCCGTGTTCGGCTCTTCGCCGGCGGCTGGCTCCTCACCGGCGCAACTGGCAGGGCCCTCATTTGGCGGACCGCAAGCGAGCCTGCTGCTCTCTTCCGGATCCCCACCGCCGCCGCCGCTGGCCGGTGCGCTCGCCGCGTCCTCCTCGGCAGCAGCAGGCGCGCTGATGCAGCAGCCGCCATGCTCAGCCGACCAAGGTGGGGCTGCAGTGGGTGGTGGGGCCCTCCTGTGCGCCTGCGTGCGCGCAGGATGGCCCCACCATGGCCTGCGTGCGCGCGCTCATGCACGCGCTCCCTCTTGCTCTCTCTTTCGCACTCTTTTTCTTTCCCCCCTCACTCTCTCTCCCATACGCAGCTGACCAAGGAGTGGCTGTCGGGTGGTGCGGCCATCCTGCGCGCCTGCGTGCGCGCTCATTTGCACGCGCTCCCTCTTGCTCTCTCTTTCACACCCTTTCTCCTTCCCTCTCTCTCTCTCTCTCTCTCTCTCTCTCTCTGCCATGCGCAGCTGACCAAGGGGTGGCTGTCGGGTTGTGGGGCCACCCTGCGCGCCTGCACACGCTCCCTCTTTCTATCTCTATTTCTATCTGTTCCTCTGTCCTCTCGCTCGCGCACGCGCGCGCACACACACACACACACATAACGCTATTGCGCCAACAAAGGCGTCGAACAGACTTAAGAATCGACCACACAAACACTCACACACACACACACACGCACTCACACACACACACACTCTCACACACAAACACACAAACACACAGAGAGAGAGAGATATCGTTACAGAGAACTCTGCACGGCAGACCTAGATAGGCTGTTTCTGGTCATCATTGAGGAGATTCCATTTGGAGGCGGGTGACCAACCGTGCGCCAACAAGAGGGTGAATAACCTCATTCAAAAAGCAGTGGGGGAAAGGGGCAAATGCGGGTCACTGACAGCTGTGTTCGTCACTCCGCTTTGACTGAGTTTAAACTAGGTCTCGGCAGATTGACCTTCACAGTTGTGGAAATCTCGCTAAGAGGATCCACTCGGGTGTGACTCGCTTGGACAAGAGGTCCATGAACTCGGGGTGCTTGGAGATGTCGCGTTTGAAGTTGGAAAAGTGGGTGTTTGCGGAGGAACGGAACTTGACGGAGTGGGCGAAAAAGTCGCCGGCGCTGAGCCGGTAGGATGTGATGGCGCCGCCGGCATAGAGCGAAGTCATGTCCGGTCGGCGGTACGCGAAAAGGGCGGCAGTGGGGGGGTATATGATGTATGACGGGCGGGTGTGTGGAGATGGGACGGGGGAGTGAGGCGGCGGATGAGAGCCGAGGGACGGTGCGGGTGTGTGGAGATGGAGGGGCGGGACGGGGGAGGTGGGAGGCGGCGGATGAGGGAGCCGATGAACGTAGCACGGTGCTTGTTGATCGTGTCGATGATGGGGAACGTACAAGGGGGGGAGGCATGATCGTGGTGGTGGAGGTTGCTCTGTGGTGTGAGGAGGGATGCCCTTGATGAGGCGGAGGAAGCGGTTGTGGGTTACTTCAAGTCGGTGGATGTGAGCCTTGTTCAACGTCTATGTCTGGGAGCCATACAGTAGGGCAGAGATCACAAAGGCGTTGTAGAGGTGGATCTTGGTAGTGGGAGAGACTGAGTTGGAGTTCCAGAGCCGGGGAGTGAGACGGTTGAAGGCGTACCAGGCACTTCCGATCCGGCGTGAGATCTCTGAGTCGAGGATGTCGGAATCAGACGTGTTGGGAGCGTCATCAGAAGGGGCGGCGGGGGAGGACAGAATAATTCCCAGGTATTTGAACTTGGAGGTGGAGTGGACCAGGTGGGGGGTAGATGAGGAGTTGGAGGGGATGGTGATAGGGGCGGAGGGGACGGTGTGGGCAGAAGGGTGGCCGAGGGATTGTGCCACTGTTTTGTCGTAGTTGATCGCAAGGGCCAGGTCTGAACAGATGCGGTCGAGGAGGGTGAGCATGGTGCGGAGGTCTTCCTCGGAGGGGGCGAGCAGGGCGATGTCGTCGGCGTAGAGAAGGAGGGGGAGGATGGTGGTCAAAAAGTCCTTGCGGGACTCAGGGGTGTACAGTTTTCCGTCGATCATGTAGCCAATTTGAATGCCAGCGTTGGGGAGCTGGGCAATCAGGGACCGGACAACTGTGTCGATGTAGACATTGAAGAGGAGGGGGGAGAGGGGGCAGCCTTGCTTGACGCCAGCTTTGAGAGGGAAAGGGGCGGAGTATGCACCGTTGACTCGGGCTCTGGCGGTGGCACCAGAGTAGAGGCTTTCGATGCGTGCAAGGAGGGCAGGGTGCGCGCCGCGGTGCAGGAGGGTTTTCTAAAGGGCGGCGTGGTTGACACTGTTGAACGCCTTGGACAGGTCGACGTAAGCCATATGGAGGGGGGCGTGGGCGCGGTGTGACTCCTCTTGGAGGCGTCGTAGGGTGAAGATGGCATCGGAGGTGCCACGGCCCGGACGGAAGCCAAACTGGGAAGTGTGGAGGGTGGGCTCCAGCTGGAGCTTGAGGCGGTTGAGGAGGATGTGAGTGTAGACCTTGCCAGCGACGGGCAGGAGGGAGATGCCGCGGTAGGACTTGCTGCGCGTGGGTGGGCCCGAGGATGCGCCCTTGTAGAGGGGGCAGATGTCTGCTTGGTTCCACGCGGCGGGGATGGAGGTGGTGTTCCAACAGGTAAGGATGATCTGGTGGAGGGCGGTTGCGGTTGCGGTGCCGCCGTGTTTGAGGAGGGGGAGGTGATGTCGTCAGAGCCGGGGGCAGAGTTCCTGAGGGATTTGATCGCGGAGACCACCTCGCTCAGAGAGGGAGGGGAGGCAAGGGGAGGAGGAAGAGGGGGGAAGGGGGAGGGCGGGCGAAAGTGGAGGAGGAGGAGGGGAGGGAAGGGGGGAGGGAGGGGACGGGGAGGGGGAGGGGGGGACGGGGAGGGGAGGGGAGGGAGGGGGACGGAGGCGGAGCAGGGGTAGTGTAGGAGGAGGAGGAGGGGGGAGACGGGGGCGGTGCGAGGGTGGTGGGTGTGAAGATGAGGTGGGAGGCGAGGGTGGCTTCGTCGACTTCCGAGCGGAGTGGAGTGTGGAGGACACGGAAATATTCTCCAAACGCGTCTGCCACCGCCTGAGCTCCAAAGCACAGGTGGTCGCCGACACGGAGGGCAGGGAGGGCGGCGGAAGGGGGGCGGTCGACGAGTTTGGACAGCATGCGGTGGGCGGAGTGGGGGTTGTTGTCGTCAAAATCGTGTTGCACGCGTTGAGCGACACCGTCCCAGTGCTTGTTGGTGGCGCGTGCCATGGTGGACTTGAGCTGGGCAGTCGTGCACGCCTCCTTGGGGGCGTCACGGTTGCCAGTCAGTGCACTGTCGGAACGCATGGACTGAAGGTCGTGGGCGAGTTTGAGAGTCTCGGGGGGGAGATAGAAGTGGATGGGGACCTCGCGTGGGCGGGGGCCAAGGGTGGATCTGGCCGCTGAGTGGATGGCCGCGGTGAGGTGGCTCGTCATCTGGTCCAGGGTGGGGGGGGTCGGGGAAGGGGGGAGGGTGGCGAGGGCCTCCTCGACTGCTGCCGCGAAGTGGAGCCGCGTGTCAGGGTCTCGGAGCAGGTCGGTGAAATAGCGGGAGGGCGGAGGAGGACGGCGGGAGTGGGTGATGTTCCAGGCTCTGGAGAAGCGGAAGAGGATGCGCGCGGTGACAAGGGCGTGGTCAGAGCGGGCGATGGTGTCAAGTCCCCGGGTCTTGGGGCATCGTGCTCGCACGTCTTGCACGGAGCCCAGGTGAGGGCGGCGGACGAGGATGTAGTCTGGGATGTTGCAATCCTTTTGGGTGTTGCTGTACCAGGAAAATACGCTCGAAGGGGGATGGGGGAAGAAGGTGTAGTGACGGCAAGATTGTGGGCGGCACACAGGTCGAGAAGCCGGTGGCCGTTGTCGCTGATGCCAGGTTTGTGGTGGAACCCGGCAAGGGGGGAGTAGGGAGGGAAGAAGGAGGAGGGGCGGTGGAGGGGGGGGCAGGCGTACGGACCCACCGACGGGTGGGCGTCGGGGGATGCCGCTGTGATCTTGGCGTTGAAGTCGCCTAGGACCAAAAGGAAGTGGTTTGAGGGGGTTTGGGAGAGCACGTCGCGGTGGAGTTGTTCGTAGAACGCGTCCTTGGCGACTGCGTCATCCGCGGCGTCTGTGGGGGCGTAAGCGATGACTGCGGTGACGGGAGGGGCGCCGGCGGGGCGGAAGCGTAGGACGAGGATGCGGTCGCTGAGTGCGGCGTAGCCGCCCTCTTTGAGGAGGAGCTTGGCGGTGTCAGGGCTGAGGAGGGCGCCGACGCCGTGGGTGTGTTTGGTCCCACCGGACCAGATGAAGTGGTAGCCATTCTCTTCGAGCGGCTGGCTACCGGAGCCGGGGTGCCGCACCTCTTGGAGGCCGCATATGTCGATGCGGAGGTGTGCGAGGTGTTTGGCGAGAGCAAGTGGGTGTGCCATGGGGTTGAAGCGTGAGCCATCTGCTGCACCCCAGAGGGTGCAGCAGTTGTAGGTGGCCGCGATGAGCTCGTGGCGTGGGTGAAGGAGGTGGGGGCGCTTGGTAGCCGGGGGGACGGATGGTACAGGGACGGTGGCTAGTCGTCCTGCCCGTCGGTGGGGTGGGGCCCGCCTACTCCTGCCCCACCCCGGGGCCGGAGGGGGAGAGCTGCTCAAGGGACATGGAGCGGGTGATGGAGCGGGTGATGCGCTGACCAATGCCTGCAGATGCCTCGCGGATCTTGATGGCCTCCATCATCGAGCCCTTGCCCTTGTGGGTGACAAAGGCCGGGGACTCGTGCGTGGAGGGGCCGCCGTAGTCTGCGAACCCTGTGCCGGGGTTGGAGAGCTCGGAGGGTGTGTGCGCATCGGTGGTAGTGAGGGCGTTCTGGGGGGTGGTGGGCGAGTCGGCGGTGCCGGCTGCGTGGTCCCACCCCTGGAAGGAGGGGGAGCCTGCAGTGGCGTGGGTGGGGGCGGCGGGGGCGGCGGAGGGGGCGGGAGTGGTGGAGGTGGGGGATGCCGGGGCAGAGGGGGTGAGGGAGGTGGGGAGGAGGGCGGCGGCTGCGGCAGATGCGACTGCGGCAACGGCGTTGGCAGCGGCGTTGAGGGCGCGGAGAGGGGAGGCCGACCGGCCGCGTGCTGCAGGCTTGGCAGGCTTCGCGGCGGGGGCGGTGGAAGTGGTGGAGGGGCGCGCGGCCGGGCGCGCGTCAGGGACGCGGGTGAGTTCGACTGGCCGCGTTCGGAAAATTTGGCGGGCCTTACGGCGGGAGTGGTGGCGAGGGGGGCGGCGGAAGTCACAGGGGGGGTGAGGGACGTCTTGGGGCCGGAGGTGACGATGGCGGGGGTGGCGTTGGCGTTGGCGGGGGCGGCGGAGGGCGTGGGGGGGGAGGGGTTGGCGGAAGGCTTGGGAGGGGAGGTGGCGCGGGGCGCAGGGGAGGGGTTGGCGGAAGGCTTGGGAGGGGGGGTGGCGGAGGGCGCGGGGGAGGGGTTGGCGGAAGGCTTGGGAGGGGGGGCGGCGGAGGGCGCGGGGGGGGAGTTGGCGGTAGGCTTGGGGGAGGCAGCGGAGGGCGCGGGAGAGGGGTTGGCGGAAGGCTTGGGGGCGGGGGCGGCGGGAGGTGCGGGGGAGGAGTTGGCGGAAGGCTTGGGGGCGGGGGCAGCAGAGGGCCCGGCGGCGGCAGGCTGCTCGAAGCAAACGCGCTTGCCAGGTGGGGAACGGGCGCGCTTGGAGGCGGCCTGTGCGGCGGCGTTCACCACCTCGGACACGCCGACCAGGGCGGCCTTTGCTGCCTGGCTTGCAGGGCCAGGGGGGACGATGGGGGCCTGAGGGGCAGGGGGGGCGGGACCACGCCGCGCGCCGCGCATGGGCATGCGCATGGGGGCCTGGCGGGCGGCGGGTGGGTGGGCGGCGGCGATTGCCTGGGGGGCGTGGGCCTGGGCGGGCTGCGCTGCTTGGCCGTCGTGGGGCGGCTGGGCGGCGGGGCGGTCGAAGGAGATGCGAGCGTAGAGCTCATGGGAAAGGTCCAGTTCGGTTGTGCCAGCGAGCACGTGACCGAGGTGGACGAGAAGGAGGCCGACTCCCGCGCGGTAGCCGGCGTGATCCCTGGCGATCAGCGCGACGGTGGCGCCCGCGATGGCGATGAGCATGCCGGTGGAGCCGATGGCGGCGATGAGCGCGTTGGATGCAAATCCGACCGCGACGATGCCGAACAGCAGGAGGGCGTGCAAGGGAGGGGGTGCCATGGTGAAGACTGGTGAACACTGGTGAACACTGGTAAACAAACACACACACACACACACACAGACTCTCGCGCGCACACACACACACACACACTCACACACACTCACACACACACGCACCCCCACACACACCCACACGCACACGCACAGCCACAACCGCCGCGGCAGCGCCGGCAGCAGCACCAGCACCAGCGCCCGTGTTTACATTTTCCTCCGGTGGTGCAGCGCCCGCGTCCGCTGCATCGTCAGCGCCGCACGCGTCAGCTGAAGCGGCAGTGCTGGCTGAGATGATGCAGCTGGACCTCGGGCTTGGCTACCGCGTGCTGGTGCAGGTGCGTGTGTTGTTCTTTTCGGAAGGGATGGGGCGGAAGCCACTTGTAGCTGTGATG
Organism: Chlamydomonas sp. UWO 241; assembly: GCA_016618255.1. Lineage (NCBI taxonomy): Eukaryota > Viridiplantae > Chlorophyta > Chlorophyceae > Chlamydomonadales > Chlamydomonadaceae > Chlamydomonas > Chlamydomonas priscui. The sequence goes on along the minus strand of VFSX01000419.1, from coordinate 89,771 downwards.
AGGGATGTGTGTGGTAGGGATGGCGGAGATGATGCAGCTCTGGACCTCGGGCTGGGCTACCGCGTGCTGGTGCACGTGCGTGTGTTTGTGTTTGCGGTAGGGATGGCGCAGGAGCCACTCGTAGCTGTGATGAGGGTGCGTGTCATCCTCTTGTGTGTGTGTGTGTGTGTGTGTGTGTGTGTTGTGGATGGGGCGGCAGTGCTGGCGGAGATGTTGCAGCTCTGGACCTCGGGCTGGGCTACCACGTGCTGGTGCATGTGCGTGTGTTTGTGGTAGGAGTGGGATTGGTACTCCTAGACTGTTCAGCCTCTGTGTGGCACCACTTCCGATTGACGCGTGATGCACTCTACTTGTCTCTTGTGGTCTAGTGTTTGTGGGAATGGGGATGGGGCGGAGATGATGCAGCTGGACCTTGTTCTGGGCTGCCGCATGTGCTGGTGCAGGTGAGTCTAATGGTGGATGTTACAGTGCAAGTGGTCTCGTAGGAGGACACCGGGCAAATTGGCATAGAGGGAGCTCGCGGGGAAGCGGCGACCCACGCGTGCTGGCTCACCCACGACCCCACCACCACCACCCTATTCCAACCCATGCCTCTGCTGCTGCTGATGATGCTGATGCTGATGCTGATGCTACATGCAGGTGCTCCACGCATGGAGGGAGCTCGCTGGGAGCGGTGACCCAGGCGTGCTTGCTGCGCTCGACCGTACATGCTGGTGGCAGCGTGCAGGGCTGGCAACCGAGCACGTGCGCGCGCAGGTGCAGTGGGGTGTGGGGTGTGGGATGTGGGCTGCGAGCGTGTCTGTCCCAGCGGTGGGTGGTTGAGTGGCGAGGGTGAAACAAGCATGAGGTCAACAGCGCGTGCTGTGTGACAACAGTGTGGGGCTGGTACGGTGGCAGCAGCACGACGCTGGTGCGTTGGGCTGTGGGGTGTGGGCTACGAGGGTGTCTTGTCCTAGCCAGCGGTGGGCGGTGAAGTGGCAAGGGTGGCGCAAGCGAGCGGTCGACCGCATGAGCTGGGTGGCAGCAGTGTGGGGCATGTGTGGTGGCAGTAGCACGGCGCAGGTGCGTTGGGCTGTGGGGTGTGGGCTACGAGGGTGTCTTGTCCTAGCCAGCGGTGGGCGGTGAAGTGGCGAGGGTGGCGCAAGCGAGCGGTCGACCGCATGAGCTGGGTGGCAGCAGTGTGGGGCATGTGTGGTGGCAGTAGCACGGCGCAGGTGCGTTGGGCTGTGGGGTGTGGGCTACGAGGGTGTCTTGTCCTAGCCAGCGGTGGGCGGTGAAGTGGCGAGGATGGCGCAAGCGAGCGGTCGACAGCGCGTGTTGGGTGGCAGCAGTGTGGGGCATGTGTGGTGGCAGTAGCACGGCGCAGGTGGGGTGTGGGGTGAAGGGTGTGGGCGAGGATGTCTTGTCCCGGGGGTGGGTGGTTGAGTGGCGAGCGCGACGCAAGCAGAAGGTCAAGCGCACCTGACAGCATTCATACCCCAGAACCTTGCTGCAGTCCGTCACACCACCCACCGCACCCACAGCCGCGCACAGGCGCTTTCGGGCCTCGTACCCTTACTTTGTTCCACACTCCATGAAACCACGCACCGCAACCACACATGCGCTGGCACGCACACCACTGCCATGCACACGCTGAACAGCAGTCGGGCTTCTAACTCGCAATTTATTCCACACGCCATGAAAACACTCACCGCACCCACCACCCGCGCCCTCGCATGCAGGTGGCCACGGCCGCGCACCAGGCTGAACAGCAATCGGGCTTCGTACCCACACTTGATTCCACATTCCATCAAACCACTCACCGCACCCACCACACGCACCCTCGCACGCAGGTGGCCACGGCCGCGCACCAGGCAGTCGCCGCGGCCGCCGCGGCACCGGCCAGCGTCGCCACCCTGATCGCCTGCAGCGGCGGCAGCGGCGGCGGTGGCGGCAGCTACACAGAAGCCGCCGCAGCCGCCGCCGCCTCGTCGCAGCCGCTCGTGTCGTGCCTCGAGGACGAGCTCGCCCTGCTGAGCATGCTCGACGGGGAGGGCGGCGGCGGCACCCCGCCCGCGGCGGGCGACGCCGCGGATGCGGGGTGGTGGGGTGCGGGCATCGGCGCAGGCGGGGGTGCCGCGTCAGCGTACGGCTACCCTGGCGCGTCATCTCTGAGCTTCGCGCCCCCTCTGGGCGCGTCCCTGGCGGACGACGTGTCGCCGGAGGACGACGCCGAGCTCACGGAGTTCCTGCGGTCGGTCGTGCTGGGCGAGGGGGACGCAGACTGTGCTGACGAGGCGGGTGACGACGGCGCCGCGAGCGCGTCGCATGCGGACGCCGGCGGCGAGGCCTGGTTGGCAGCGGCGCCTGGGGCGGCGCCTGGAGCCTATCCTGTCGGCGGCGACGCTGGGGCTGTCGCTGCTGCTGCTGCCGCTGTCGAGGCTGCCGTGCTCGCTGCGTCTGGCCTGTTCGACCCCTGGCTGGGAGACCTTGACGACCTCGCGCAGCTGCTGCCAGCTCCGACCGGCGGGGAGGACGGCGGCGGCGGCGGCACGGCCACCGCTGCTGCTGCTGCTGCGCACGACGCAGGCGGAGGCTTCGACTCCCGGTTCGCTCACCGGGCGGCGGCCGCAGCAGCGGACGGCGGGGCGCAGAGCGCAGAGTCGGGCGCGGCTGACTGGAAGCAGGCAGGGAAGGGCGCGCCTGCCGCTGCTGCCGGTAGCGCCGACAGCGGCAGCGCAGGCGGCGTTGGCGGGTCGGTGGCAGGTGCGGCGGTGGCGGTGGCGGCAAAGAGCGAGGCGCAGATGGTGGAGGACGCAATGACGTTGCTGCCAGACCTGGATGCGGTCGCGGCGCAGCTGTGCGTCAAATTCGATGTGCTCGCGTGCATGTGAGGGGGCGGGCGGGCGGAGAGGAAGGGAGGCAGGCAGGCAGAGGGCGGCATAGGCAGAGGCAGAGGCAGGCAGAGGCAGAGGCAGGCAGAAGCAGCCTCTGGGCAGCTACACAATTGTAACATTTTTTTGGCGCCCCTCATTCCCTCAGGTCCATGGGGTGCGCCTCGAGTGCAGCCTCTGAATACTTTTGAAACAGTATTGCACGCGGTGTTGCATTTGTGTGGACTTCCAGGTGTTGCACTGGGGGGGGGGTCAGCAGCTCGCGTCAGCACCATCTCGCAAATTGGACTGCAATTTTCGTGTTAATCTACGCGTTACCTAGGGCGACGTACCACCGCTCTGCAGCGGCCTAGGCGATCGTGTCAAGCGACAGGAGATGGCCACGCTCACGCTCACGCACTCGCAGCCAGTCTTGCGCACACTAGACCATGGAGACATGCGCTCCAACCGGACCAAAGACCAAAGCCAGGCCAGGGTGAGCTTGGCGCCACAACGAGGCAGTTGGCAACACGAGGCACTCCTCTCGGGCTTGGGCCGTCAGCAGCCAATGAGGGCTGCACCCTGGTGTTTGAGGCTTGGCGCAGTGACGGTGGCGTCTGCTCACGCTGGCTCACATCCCAACCCCGCAGACATTGCGGCCTGGCGCACCCAACTCGCTCCAGCCTCTAGCGTCAAAACACTCGTCGGTGCACTCGTCGTCGTCAGTGGATGTTGCGCCGCTGATGACGGCGTCGGCGTCGCGAGCCGACAGTGGGTGCATGGGGGGCATGCAGGGGGGCACAGCATGCAACAGGAGAGAGAGGAGACAGGCAGCAACCAAACAAGCGAGACCCACCACCCACCAATCCACCACAACGCATGTGTGCACCCCCCCCCCCAGGCCGAAGCTACCAGGACTGGGAAGATGTGGACAAGGTGAACGAGCACGACCCGCAGGCGTGCAGCTCGTACGCACGCTCAGTGTTCTCGCACCTAAGAGACGCAGAGGTATGTGTGGAGAGTGTGTGTGTGTGTGTGTGTGCACGCGCGGTTGTGTGGATGCTTGTGTTGTCTGTGTTGTCTGTGTGTGCGTGCGTGCGTGCGTGCGTGTGTGTGTGCGTGTGTTTGCACGTGTGTGTGTGCCTGGTGTGCCGGCTCCCTATTGCTCCCTGACGGCACAAAGCTGCTTGGCTTGGCTGACACAGGGCTGCCACATGATGGCGCGATGTCGGGGCAGAGAGGGGCACGCTGCCCCGCTCTTGTCCTCCCCCCACACAGCCACCCACCACCACCCGCAACCACCCACAACCAGCCACGCACGTGCTAACCCAACAGCTCGAGCAGCGACCGTGGACGGACAACATGGAGGCAAAGCGAGGGGAAATGCACCCCAAGATGCATCTTGGGGCGCATGCGCACAATCCTTGTTTCTTTCTCACCCCCCCCCCCCCCCAATCCTGGCGTGCCCTAACCACCCACCACCCGCCCACCCCACCCACGCACACACGCACGCACTTGTAGACGCGGCTTACAGCTCGAGAAGCGACCGTGCACGGACAACATAGAGACAATGCAAGGGGAAACGAGCCCCAAGATGTGCGCAATCCTGGTGTTTCTCGTTGTCTCACCCCCCCCCCCCCTCCGCCCTCACCACACCCACGCACCCACCCACCCACCTGCCCAACACAGCAGCTCGAGAATCGACCGTGCACGGACTATATGGAGGCAAGGCAAAGGGAAATCAACCTCATCCCTCTCATAACAAAGATGTAGATGAGAGATGAAGAGAGAATTTCACTGGGTAAAAAACCAACCCACCACGCAGCTCGAGAAGCGATCGCGGACTGATTACATGGAGGTGAAGCAAGGGGAAATGAACCCAAAGATGCGTGCAATCCTGGTGGAGTGGCTCGTGGAGGTGTCTGAGGAGTACAAGCTGTGCGCGGATACGCTGTACCAGGTTGGTTTCGTCTCGTGAAAGTGTGGATTTTGTGTGGGGAGGCACAGCAGAGCAGTGTGTGGGTGCAATCAATGGTGGATTGGCTGTTGGAGGGGTCTGAGGTCTCCAGGCTGTGCATGGACACGCTGTACGTCTCGTGAAAGTGTGGAGTTTGCATGTGCGTTTGCGGGGGGGCGCAGCGTATGCCAGGTGCAGTGTGTGTGTGTGTGCGGTGGTGGTGGAGTGTCTGGTGGAGGTGTCTGAGTACAAACTGTTCGCGGAGACGCTGTACCAGGTTGGTTTCGTCTCATGAAAGTGTGGATTTTGTGTGGGGGGGCACAGCAGAGCAGTGTGTGTGTGCAATCAATGGTGGAGTGGCTGTTGGACGGGTCTGAGGTCTCCAAGCTGTGCACGGACACGCTGTACGTCTCGTGAAAGTGTGGAGTTTGCATGTGCGTTTGCGGGGGGGCGCAGCGTATGCCAGGTGCAGTGTGTGTGTGTGTGCGGTGGTGGTGGAGTGTCTGGTGGAGGTGTCTGAGTACAAACTGTTCGCGGAGACGCTGTACCAGGTTGGTTTCGTCTCATGAAAGTGTGGATTTTGTGTGGGGGGGCACAGCAGAGCAGTGTGTGTGTGCAATCAATGGTGGAGTGGCTGTTGGACGGGTCTGAGGTCTCCAAGCTGTGCACGGACACGCTGTACGTCTCGTGAAAGTGTGGAGTTTGCATGTGCGTTTGCGGGGGGGGCAAAGCGTATGCATATGGTGCAGTGCGTGGTCGATTTTACAGTCCGTCGGACGCCTTTGATGGCGCATTAGACCCTAGGAAAGAGACCGGCAGCTGTCAAAATTAGACCCCTAGCATGCCATGTGTGTGTGTGCGGTGGTGGTGGAGTGGCTGGAGGTGGTGTCCTAGTAGTACAAGCTGAGCGCCGATACGCTGTGTCGGGTGTTTCGTCTCGTGTGTCCATGTGAAAGTGTGGAGTTTGTGTGTGGGGGGATCATGTTGGCACATGTTGGCACATATTGACACACACGCACACACACATGCACACCTGCACACATGCACAAACACATGCACACACACGGGGCTAATGCGCCATCAAAGGCGTCCGACGGACTGTAAAATCAACCACATACATGCACACACACACACACATGCACACACACAACCAACCAACCAACCAACCAAGCGTTACATGAGGCCGTCCGCATGCACCGGCAATGCCTGTACTACTACAGCAATACACCCCGGCAATTGTTACGAAGTCTGACCCGTGCACTGGGATGTCTTTCGAATGGCGGGTGACCAACCAGCGCCTGAATCGAGTGGATAGTATCCTTGGTTTGGGGGGGTCGGGGGGTTGCCTCTGAGGCACTGGCATCTAACTTAAGGCTTGCTGACTGAAGGCTTCTGACTGTGACCACCATCATCATCATTATCTACTTTGTTGGCTGGCTGCTCCCGCATTGGCTGCCATCTCTCTGCAAATACCATTCCACAGGCGTGGGAACCTCGCGAGGGTGAGCCACCCGGGAGGCCGCCTGCGGGCTAGTATCACAGCAAGCTCGGGACGTTCTTCAGCTGGGACTCCAATGGGGACTCGGCGTACTCCTTCTTGGCCTTGTTAAACTGCGTTGTGACGGCAGTCTTGAACACGTAGGAGTCGAAAATGTCTTGGACATTCTCACGGTAGGTGATGACCCCACCTTGGTAGGGTATCACGTCTGGTGGTCGGTGCATGAAGAGGGCGGCGGTGGCTGGGAACATGGGTTCGGCGGGCGGGGAAGGGGAGGGGAGGGTTGTAGGAGGCAAGGGGGGAGAAGGATGGGGGTTGGGAGGAATTGGAGGAGGCATGGGGGGGATCAGAGGAGGCGTGGGGGGCAAGGGGGGAGAGGGAAGGGGGTCGGGAGGGATCGGGGGAGGCGTGGGAGGGATCGGAGGAGGCGTGGGGGGCAAGGGAGGAGAGAGGGCGGGGTTGGGAGGGATCGGATGAGGCGTGGGGGGCAAGGGGGGAGAGGGAGGGAGGTTGGGAGGGATCGGAGGAGGCGTGGGAGGGATCGGAGGGGGCGTGGGAGGCCAGGGGGGAGAGGGAGCGGGGTTGGGAGGGATCGGAGGGGGCGTGGGAGGGATCGGAGGAGGTGTGGGAGGCCAGGGGGGAGAGGGAAGGGGGTTGGCAGGGGTGGGGGGCGGAGGAGTGGAGGTGGGGAGGCGGCGGACGAGGGATCCAATGAACAACAATCGGTGTTTGTTGATCGTGACGATGCTAGGAGTGGTGGGAGGGTGCGCGGCATGTAGCTTGGCAGTGGAGATTTGCTGCAAGGTGTGGCGGGAGGGGGCTTTCAGGCGGCGGAGAAAGCGGTTGTGGGTTACCTCGAGGCGGTGGATGTGAGTTTTGTTCAGCGTCCAGGTTTGGCAGCCGCACAAGAGGGCGGATACAACAAAGGCATTGTACAGGTTGATCTTGGTGGTGAGGGTGATCTCATCTGATTTCCAAAATCGTGGGGTGAGGCGGGTGAAGGCGTACCATGCGGAGCTGATCCGGCGTGATATTTCTTCGTCGAGGATGTTGGTGGGCGGTGGGGGTCAGGGTCGTCGAAAGGGGGGTAGGTGGGGGGTGAGGCCATGATACTGCCGAGGTATTTGAAGCTGGAGGTGTGGTGGACCAGGTGGGGGGTAGGGGAGGAGTTGGAGGGGATGGCGATGGGGGTGGTGGGGGGGGCGGTGTGGGCAGACGGGTGGCCGAGGGATTGTGCAACGGTTTTGCTGTAGTTGATCTCAAGCGCGAGGTCAGAGCAGGTGCCGTCGAGGAGGGTGAGCACGGTGCACACACACACATGCACACACACACACACACACATACACACATGCTGACACATGCACACACACACGTGCTGACACACACACACACACGCACACACACACAAACAGACACACACACACACACGCACACACAGTCAAGCGACCACAGCTTCAGCTGGCGGCCACACACACACACACGCGCACACACAGGCTGTCAACTACCTGGACCGCTTCCTGTCTGTCCACACGGTCAAGCGACCACAGCTTCAGCTAGTGGGCGTGGCATGCCTGTGGGTGGCGTCCAAGTATGAGGAGATCTACCCGCCAACGCTGCCAGACTTTTGGTGGGTTGCAGGAAGAGGAGAAGAATAGGGAGTGGGGAGATCAAATAAATTATAGGGAAAACAACTGTGGGCACGAGACAAAACAGGGGGGGGTGCCCGTGGGTGGTGCCAAATTACGAGAGAAGAAGAAGCAAGAAAGAAAGAATAAAACAAAACAAAAGCGGGCGGGCGCACGCGGGGTGTGGGTGGGGGGCTGAGTGCCTGTGGGTTGTGCCAAAGTACGAGGAGATCTACCCGCCAACGCTGCCAGACTTTTGGTGGTTGGGCTCATTCAGCAAGGGGGGGAAGATTAAAAAAAATGTCTTGAGAGCCTTCAAGAAGAAGAAAAATGAAAGACGGGCGGGCGGGCGCCCGCGGGGTGTGGGTGGGGGGCTGAGGAGATCTACCCGCCAATGCTGCCAGACTTTTGGTGGGTGGGCTCAATGGGCAAGGTGCGGAAGAGCAAACGTGTCTTGAGGGCCGCCAAGAAAAAACAAACGAAAGACGGGCGGGCGTTCACGGGGTGTGGGTGGGGGGCTGAGCGCCTGTGGGTGGTGGCAAAGTACGAGGAGATCTACCCGCCAACGCTGCCAGTCTTTTGGTGGGATCAATGAGCAAGGGGGGGGGGAGCACACATGTCTTGAGAGCCTTCAAGAAAAAATAGCATAAAATGGGCGGGCGCATGCGGGGTGTGGATGGGGGGCTGGGCGCCTGTGGGTGGGTGGTGCTAAAGTGCGGGGAGATCTACGCGCCAACGCTGCCAGACTTTTGGTGCGTTGCAGAAAGAGAAGAAGGAGAGCAGAGAACTTGGAAATTATAATTTTAAAAAAACTGTGGGCGCGAGGCAAAACAGGGGGGGGGGCTGTGGGTGGTGCCAAAGTACAAGGAGAGCTACCTGCCCACTCTTCCAGACTTTTGGTGGGTTACACACACACGCACACACACACACACACACACTCTCCCTTCCTCCCCGCATACACGCAGCTACATCACAGACACCGCACGCACTCCCGTGAGCAGCCCTTTCCACACACACACACACACACACACATGCACACTAAGACACACTAACACACACACACACACACACGCAGCTGCATCACGGACAACACGTACTCGCGCGAGCAGCTGATACACACACACACACACGCACACACACACACACCACGCAGCTTCATCACGCACAACACGTACTCCCGCGAGCAGCTGACACACACACACACACACACACACACACACACACACGCAGCTACATCACGGACAACACGTACTCGCGCAAGCAGCTGATCTCCACTCACACACACACACACACACACACACACACACACACACGCAGCTACATCACAGACAACACGTACTCCCGCGAGCAGCTCATCTCGATGGAGGAGGTTATCCTCAAGCGCCTCAACTACCAGCTCACAGTACCGACAGCAAAGACGTTCCTGCGGCGCCTGCTGCAGGTGTGTGTGTGTGTGTGTGTGTGAGTGCGTGTGCGTGTGTTTGTGTCTGCGTCTGTGTGTGTGTGTGTGTGCGTGTGTTTGTGTGTGCGTCTGTGTGTGTGTGTGTGTGTGTGTGTGTGTGTGTGTGTGTGTTCACATGACCCATGCACATGACCCCATGCACATGTCCCCCAATGTTTAGGGGCCGCGTGGAGCCATGGCGTCAAACACCCCCCTCGCGTCGTCTTGCCGCATTGTTGTAAACGCACACACGCACGCACTCTCCAACTACATTTGACCTTTGAGCCCCACCCTCTCCCACCACCTGACTTGGTTTGAGTGAATCCTTTTGAATGCATCCCTGATTTTAATCCCTTGCACACACAGGTCTGCAACCCGGACGAGTACCTCCACTTCCTCTCCAACTACCTGACCGAGCTGTCACTCCTAGACTACAACATGCTGTCGTTCACTCCGAGCGTGATCGCCGCTGCGGGTGCGTTGCTTGACACGCGCATGCACGCACTTGGTCTCTATTGCTTTCTCTTCCTCTCTCTATCTCTATCTTTCTCTCCCTCTTTCTCTTCTCCCTCTCTCTCTTTTTCTCTCCCTCTTTCTCTCTCTTTCTCTCTCTCTCTGTCTCTCTCTCTTTCTCTCACTCTCTCTCTCTCTCTCTCTTTCTCTTTCTATCTCTTTCTCTGTTTATTTGTTTATCTGTCTGTCTCTCTCTCTCTTTCTCGCTCTCTCTTTCTCGCTCTTTCTCTCCCTCTCTGTTCCTCTGTCTGTCTGTCTCTCTCTCTCTTTCTCTCTCTCACTATTTCTCTCTCTCTCTCTCCCTGTCTCCCTCTCTCTCTCCCTCTCTCTCTCTCTCTCTCTCGACATGGAGCGCTTGAACCACCCGTTGCATGCGGCATGCGTAGCTTCTGGTGCTCAGCTCGTTGTCTCATGGGGTATGATGTTCACTCACCAACTCCCCCCCCCCCAGTCGCTGCTCTCCGATCCACACACACACACACACATACACACACACACACACACTGCTGCTGCTGCTGCAGGCGTCTACCTCGCCAACCTCATGCTCGGGCGCGCACCGTGGGACGCACAGCTGCGCCACTACTCGGCATATGTCCCTTCTGACATCAAGGTGTGAACAAGGGATTGTTCCTGCACTAGTTGCTCCACTTCTAAGGCTCATGAGGCTGATTCAACAGTAAGACGAGACACAGAGACGGCAAAGTGGCAGCAGTTTGTCCTCTCTTTTTGCGTCAGGACAGGGCGCCGCTGGGACACACACACCATCACACACGCACACACACACACGCACACACACACACACACACACACACACACACTAACGCCCGCACAAACACACGCACACACACACATGCACACACACACACACATACACACACACATACACACACGTACACACACACACACACACGAATACACAAACGCTCTGTCTCCCCTCCACAGAACGGCGTCATCGCGCTCGCCGCGGTCCACCAAGCGATCGCGAGCGGCAGCAGCCCCCCCCCACACACACACACACACAAACGCACACATACACACACACACACGCCACACACACGCACACACACCTGCCCCACTCCTTTCCCTCCCCCTCTACAGAACGGTGCCATCGCGCTCGCCGCGGTCTACCAAGCGATCGCGAGCAGCAGCAGCCACACACACGCACACACACACACACACACACACACACACCTCCCCCACTCCTCCCCCTCCCCTTCCACAGAACGGCGTCATCGCACTTGCCGCGGTCCACCAAGCGATCGCGAGCAGCAGCAGCCTCACGGCGGTGCGCGAGAAGTACGCAAACGCGCGCTTCCTCTCGGTCAGCCAGATGCCGTCGATCGTGGTGACTGCATCCATGTTTGGGCCAAACTGAGCGCTGAGGGTTTTGAGGCTTTGGGGCACAACTGAGCGGCGGTTTCGGCCGAACTGAGCGGCAGTGGACAGAGGCGGCGAGAAGTACGCGAGCTGTGCGCACTTCCACGCGCACAGCTCCGTGTCCCAGGTGCCGCCCATCGCGGTGGTTGCATCCATGTTATGCCCAAACTGAGCGGCAGCGGACGGCGGGAAGTACGCGAGCTGTGCGCGCTTGCTGTCGGTGTCCCAGCTGCCGCCCGGTCATGGTGGTGGCTGGCATCCATGATTGGGCCAACTGAGCGCTGAGGGTTTTGAGGCTTTGGGGCGCAAGTGAGCGGCGGTTTTGGCCGAACTGAGCGGCGGCTAACAGAAGCGGCGAGAAGTACGCGAGCTGTGCGCGCTTGCTGTTGGTGTCCCAGATGCCGCCGATCGTCGTGGCTGCATCTATGTTTGGGCCAAACTGAGCGGCAGCGGACGCGCGAGCTGTGCGCGCTTCCTGTCCGTGTGTCCCAGATGTCGCCCGATCGTGGTGGTGGCGTCCATGGCTGCGTCCAAACTGAGCGCACCCAGCGCTGAGCAGAGTTGATGACTGGGCGACTGGATGTTACAGTCTGTCCCCCGACAACATGCAGGCGGCAAGAAGGGGTCGGAGCCACGGACTGTCGGATGGCCACAGCAGGAGGGGGAATGCAGGGTTAAGTGGTTTGCATCAGGCACCGCCGCGCTAGTGAGAATGTGGACGGACTCAGAGTGTGCAAGGCGAGTGAAAGGCCCCGGCCCGGGTAATATAGGGCCGGGGCAGGAGTGGTAATGCAGGGTGGGCCTTGATGGGATCAGCTCGGACGCACTGATAATATAATAACTGTGTGCGGTGCTGATAATAAAAACAACTGTGCTCAGTGGAGCGTGTTTTATGAGTTGAGGCTTCTGGGGACGTAGCCAAGTTGGCTGCGCAGGAGTGTCATGCGTACACACTGCCCCCCCCGCAGGGTGCGTGTGAGCGCGTGCATGTGTGCGGCACCATTTTGACCCGCCTCCAAATGTGTGTATGCAATGTTCACCAGGTTCCTTCGTGTAATTGATGTTTCCCCCAGACTCTTCATCCGGTCGAGTTTGAGTGGGCCAGTTTTGGCTAAAGCAGTGCGGGAGACAATGCTGATGTGATGGCACCGACTGGCTTGCCACTCAGTCATCAAGTGGGCCACCATGAGCCCTCTGATCTCCTCCTCCCCCCTCTGTTCTCCCTCTCCTTCCATGCAGAGGTTAGCATGAGGGGCCCATAACCTGTTGAGGAATAGGGACTGACCAAACAGGCCAGCGGTCTGGAGTCAGTAGAGACAGAGACAGCGTTCTGAGAGTGTTCTGTGCGTCAGGGGAGGGGCTCTTATACAGGATTGCACGGTGCGTGCGTGCTGGGGGGAAGGAGGGGACTGCGTCCTGACCGGTGCACACAAAATCTACATCTGTGCCAGCTGTGGTCTATCTAGATGCCTAGGTGCGTCAAACACAAAAAAAACGTGGTAAAAACGCGATGATGCTAGCGTCGACGCCCCGGTCACGGTGTGGCACACGCCAGGCTTGGGTGCCTCGGCCGCAGACGCTGCACCTGCATGGCGCCCGGCTCCTCTGCACGCCTCTCTCGCCTGAGTCGCGGCGGCCCCACGCCCCCAGCTAGCAGCCGATGGGAGGCCGGCGGTGGGCGGTGGGCACCTGCCGGCACCCGCCGCTGCCCCGCTCCTCGCGCACGCTCACACACGCCACCCAAACCGCATATTTGCTGCCTGCGCCTGCATCTGCAGCCTGGCCTCGCTCGCCTGAGTCGCGACTTGCCCCACGCTCCCAGCCAGCAGCCGATGGGAGGCCGGCGGTGGGCGGTGGGCAGCTGCCTGCGCCCGCCGCTGCCGCTCCTCACGCACGCTCACACACGCCACCCACCGCGCGTATTCGCTGACTGCGCCTGCACCTGCAACCTCGGCTTCGCTGCTGCTGCCCGCCTCCTCCTCCAGGCAGCGCCGTGCCCGCCGAGCCCTGACGCCACCCAACAGTCCGCTATGCCTGCACCTGCTGCCTGGCGCCGCCAGCGTCCTCCTCCTCCTCCTCACCGTCGCCATCGTCCCCCTCCTGCAACACCATGCCCGAGCCCGACGGTGCGCCCCACAAGATCGGAAGCGGCTCCTTTGACGCGTCCTTCGAGCCGCCGGCCGGCGCCAGGCCCCGCACCTCAAGCACGCGCAGCGTGGTCAGGTGCGGGCGCGCGGTCATGTAGCGGCGGTTGCGCTTTCGCCTCTTGCGCTTGAACACGTGCACCTTGCCGTCCCTGCGTGGCGTGGGTGGGAGTGGTGGGTGCATGCATGCGGCGTCACCGCATGGGGTGCATGGGCGCATGGGATTGCGGCATGGACGCATGGCAGCCTCTCAGCTATGCAGGCATGCACGCATGGCATGCGCGATCACCTGAAGTGCTCCTCCACCGCGACCAGCACGCTCGCGCCAGGGATGTACGGCCGCCCGATCACCGTCTTCGCCTGAGACCCCAGCAGCATCACCCGCCCCAGCTCCAGCACGTCGTTCACCTCCACGCCGTGCAGCTGATTGACGAAGAGCACGTCGTCACGCGTGACTTTGAAGTGCGTGCCGCCGATCTCCACGGCGGCGAACACAGCCTGCAGGTCGAGGCTGTACTGACCCCCAATGACGCCCACCTGGACGTGCACCTCTGGCTTCGGCACCTCTGGCACCTCTGGCACGCACGAGTCGACGATGGGCGCGGCCTGCCGCCGTCGCTGCGTGCTGCCATCACCCGATGAGGGGGCTGGCGGCAAGAAGGGCTCCACAGCCGTCCAGCTCGCCGCGGTGCTCATTGGCTTCAGCGGCCTCTTGTCCGACTTGTACCCCCGCACGCTGCCGTGAAGCTGGAGCAGCCGATGGCGTTGTGCGTGCTGCCACATGGGCCATGCACTCTGCATGGCTGATTGCCAGGTCGATTGGCCGGCCGGCTCTGTTGTCCTCCCTGACGTCGACGGCGCGCATTGATCGGTTCCAATGGCTGGTCGAGCGGCCAGCGAGTGCACGCCCTGCGCCGCTGTCTGCCACCGAGGACCCCATGCACTCACACCCATCGCCTGGGCTGCCTGCGCCAACAACCGCGTCCCTGCAAGGAGGGACGATGGCCCCCCAATAGCCGCCATGGCGGGGGCTACAGGCGAAAATGAATGATTGCGCGCATGCAACCATGCGGGTGTGGACGTTGAGCTGAGTGAGATGATGATGAGAGTTTTACAATCCACCAGTGAGACTGGGGAGAGAGCTTGAGAGTGGGCCTGAGACTGGTGAGTGAGGCTGGGGAGAGAACTTCAGAGGGGGCCTGAGTGGACTGGGGTCTCAGACACAGAGGAGAGAGCTGGCAAGGGAGGCACACAGCTATCTGTTCGCGCATCAGCTGATGCAGTGTGTCCACCACTGACCTCTGCTTGCTGCTGCATCTTTTAATCATGCCCTGCCCACTCCACTCCATTGCGTGTTTCATATATGCACCAGGTGGCAGCATACGCCTGTGTCAGCGTGCCCCACCCCCTTACACTTCTGGTCCCCCTTCGATTTTCATGTGTATGCACCGCACCACAGTAGTGGCCTGGAACATATTACAGCGCACGACAGCTGGTGCAGCGATGGCTTCGGGTGAGGCAACGCCCAAAGAGGCGTCGGTCGGTGTCGTGAAGCGTGTCGAAGGCAGCATCGCTGAGCTGTTTGGTGATGCACAGATGCCGTGCAAGGTTCTCATGCGGTGCTAAGTCGATGATGAGATGCAGTCGGGCGAACAGGAGGTGGGGCTGCATGCGCTCGCTGTGGTGCTGCATGCATGAGATCATGCGTCGCACCTGTGCACGCTGCCTGTCACCTATGAGGCTGCATGGGACTTGTGGGAGGCAGCATGCGACCTGTGTGGGAGTAACTGCGTCTGTCTGCGATCTGTGCGGCCGCATGCAAGGAGGGAGAGCCCATGCACGGATGGGGTGCCATGCGTTTGCGCGCGCGAACCCCCCTCACGCTCCATGAAGGTCCTCGTCTCGCGCCCCAAGGACGGCAGCGGCCGGTTGGCGATGAAGATCATGGAGCCGATGCTGTCCCTCATAAAGCGCCACACGCTGCGCACGTGCACGCTGGACAGGGCCGCCAACGCTGAGCTGCCAGTGCTCACGATGGTGATGGTGACGAGGGCCGTTAAAGCGGCATCATATCGACCACAGGCCGCTGTTTCTATGCGCGCAGCTGCACTTGAACCGGTGCCAGCGTCTGTGCCTGCGCCAGCCAGCCAGCAGACGCCTCCTTCAGCTGGAGCTGCCCCAGCGGGTGCTGCTCCAGCGGGTGCTGCCCCTCAGCACGAGCCGCATGACGACCTGCAGCGGCCTGGCTCCGCTGGCGCTGGTGCCGACCAGCTGACCGTGCGCCAGGCATTGACTGTGGGAGTTGCGAGCCTGCTGGAAGAGCTGGACGGTGATGGCCCAGCGCGGTCTCTTCGGTTCAGTGCGGAGCAGCTGGCCGTCCTGTTTGGAGACCAGGACGTTGAGCTGCCGCTGCCAATGACAGTGCTGCTGCACTGCCGCATCGAGGGAGTTGTGCAGCCCGATGTGCAGAAGGTGATGAGCTGTGCACGTGTTTGTTTGTTCTGACCACCTCACGATCAGGATGCATGGCGACGCATGACCCCCACCCCCCTCCTCTTGGCATTCACAGGCGGTCATGACAACACAGAGCAGGGACACTGCGCTGTGGCTCAAAGAGCCGATGCTCTCGCTCGTGAGGGGTCGCCGCATCCTGTCGTTCTCTTTTGCGCCCGCGCAAAGCAGCGCTGGCTCTCTTCCAGATGTGACGGTGGAGCTGGGCGACTTCTACACCCGTCACCACCCGCCGCCCGCCTCTCAGCAACCGCCAAACAAGCGCACAATGCGCGTGACTGGCTCCGGTGGCCATGGTGCACCCGGCCCCTCTGATGATGGCGGTGGCACTGGCGACGCCCCTCAGGCGCAAGGCATGCGCACTCCCAAGCGCTGCGGCGCTGATGCTGCTGATGCCGATACGCCGCCAGCCAAGAAGGGCAGGAGCCAGCCGCACGGGCAGCAGATTCCCAGTGGGGCTGCCAAGGGTGCGCAGAAGCGCAAGGCGCCCAGCGCGCATCGGCAGGCAACGACAAAGTCGCGCTCGGCCAACTACCGCGGTGGGTGCGTGGTTGTGCAGGCAGTACTGGGGTGCATTCCTGCGGATGCACACACCCTGCGGGGCATGCGCACCACTGGGCGCGCGGGTGCATCACTGACACTATGTCATCCCCCATCCGCGCGCGCTTCAGGTGTGAGGCAGAGCAGTTCCGGGCGGTGAGAGGCACGTGCCAGGGTCTTGAACAGGTGTGCGCATTCGATCCCACATGACCTTGCGTCCAGCGACACAACTAGCGCAAGGCACGTATGCACGCACACACTGCGCCACTTCATTCTCACCCGCACACATACGGGCGCGTGCTTGCTCAAGCCCAAAGCGCTCTTCACCCCCAACGACAGGCATATCTACCTGGGCTCGTTCGATACCGGTGAGGACAATGCGCGCGTTTTCGACTTTGTGGTGCGTTCCCTGCGTGGCGCCGACACGCAGATGGCCACCAACTTTCAAAAGGGCGCGTACCTCAATGACGTCGGAGCGCTGCTGCCGGTGGAGGCTGCGCTGCCGGGGCTGGGTCGCGACCAGTTCAAGTACGTGCGCGACTGCAAGGGTGGGTGCAGGCGCAGCGGCAGATGACGGGTCAGATGGCGGGGACGGCAGCAACAGCAGCAGCGGCAACGGCAGCGGTGGCAGCGCGGGCACAGCTGCTGTGGGTGCACGGCCACCTGTGCGCAGCCGCGTGCCGGCATCTGGTGGCGGCGCCCAGGCGCGAGGCGAGGCGCACGGCAGACAGGCTCGCCCGCGCCTCGGCGCCAGGCGCAGCGACAGCTGCCTCCCGTACCGCCGGCCAAGTACCACGGTGGGTGTATGCTTGTGCAGGCGTGCAGCAGTACTGCGGTGTTGGCCTACGCATGCACACGCCCTGCGCAGGGTTTAGCCAGACACGCTCACCACTTGGCGGGCACACTACTGACCCCGTGGCATCCTCCATCCCCGTGCTCAGGTGTGTATCAGAACAAGTCCGGGCGATGGACGGCGCGCGCATTTGGTGGCGGCAGGTGCGCTCATTGAATCACACATGACGCGGCCG
The DNA here is from genome assembly GCA_016618255.1 of Chlamydomonas sp. UWO 241. Taxonomy (NCBI): domain Eukaryota; kingdom Viridiplantae; phylum Chlorophyta; class Chlorophyceae; order Chlamydomonadales; family Chlamydomonadaceae; genus Chlamydomonas; species Chlamydomonas priscui. Next base: position 72,285 of record VFSX01000419.1, on the reverse strand, counting down.
TCCAGCGGCCACGACTAGCGCATGCCACTTTTGCACGCACACATCGCCACTGCATTCCCACGCGCACGCGTACAGTCGCTTGCCTAACCCCGAAGCGCTGTTACCCTTCTTTGACAGGCGGTTCAGTCTGGGCATGTATGCCACTGATGAAGACGCTGCTTGTGTGTTCGACTTTGCGGCGCTGTCCCTGCGCGGTGTCGACACATAGACGGCCATCAACTTTGGCAAGGGCGCCTACCTGGGTGCCGACGGCGCTCTGCTGCTGGTGGAGGCTGCGCAGCCGGGGCTGGGGTGCGACCAGCAAGAGTACTTGCGCGACAAGCTGGCGGCTGCAGGGGTGGGTGCAGCGGGCGCGACAGATGACGGGTCAGATGGTGGGGCCGACAGCGACAGCAGCAGCGACAGCGACAGTGCCGGTGGCAGCGCGGGCCCTGGCACGGCCGCTGCCGGCGCGCGGCCGCCTGTGCGCAGCCGCGGGCCGGCATCTGGTGGCGGTGCACTCAGCAGGCACGGCCAGGCGCAAGGCGCGCGGCAGGCAGGCTTGCCCGCGCCTCGGCGCCAGGCGCAGCAGAAGCTGCCTCTCACACCGCCGGCCAAGTACCGTGGTGGGTGCATGCTTGTGCAAGCATCATAGTGCGCGGAAGTGCTGCGGCACAGGCCTGCGCATGCTTACACCCTGCCAGACACTCACCACCAATTGGGCTTACCACTGACCTCGTGGCATCCACCATCCGCGCGCTCAGGTGTTAGGCAGACCAAGTCTGGGCGTTGTGAGGCCTACATCCACGCTGGCAGCAGGTGCGCGCATTGCATCACACACCACCGCGTGGCCGCCCAGCGCCATCACGTGCGACACTGGAACGTATGCACGCAGACGCTCTACCACGCTGCTTCATACCCCCAAGCGCACTCGCACGCACACGCAAATACTTCCCTAACCTGCACGCCTTAACCAGGAAACCCTTTACCAGGTCGATGCAGCTGGGCACGTACGAGACTGGCGAGGACGCCGCACGCGTGTCGGACTTTGCGGTGCTGTCCCTGCGCGGCGTCGACACGCAAGCTGCCTTCAACTTTGACAAGGGCGCGTACCTCGGCACGGGCGGAGCGCTGCTGCCGGTGGAGGCTGCGCTATCAGGGCTGGGGCGCGACCAGCACAGGCTCGTGCGCGACAAGCTTGCGGCTGCGGGGGTGGGTGCAGCGGGAGCGGCAGAGGGCGCGGCTGACAGCGGCAGTGACAGTGACAGCGGGGGTGGCAGTGGCAACGAGGGCGAGAGCGACAGGGGCAGCGCAGGCCCAGCTAGATCCACACGCGTGCGCACGCGGGCTGGCGCCGCTGCCCTGGCGACGAGGCCGCCCGCACGCAGGCGCAGTCCGGCATCTGGTGGTGGCCAGCCTCGCAGGCACAGCCAGGTGCGGCAGGGCACAGCTTCACCAAGGCCGCAGCAGCAGCAGCAGCAGCAGCAGCAGCAGCAGCAGCAGCAGCAGCAGCGACAGCAGCGGCAGCAGCAGCGGCAGCAGCAGCGGCAGCAGCAGCGGCAGCAGCAGCAGCGGCAGCAGCGGCAGCAGCAGCGGCAGCAGCAGCAGCAGCAGCAGCAGCAGGAGCAGGAGCAGCAGCTGGCGCAACAGCTGACTCCCGCACCGCCTCCATCTCCGCCGCACCAATCACTGCCTGTGGTGTCGCTGCCACAGCAGGCGCAGCAGGCGCAGCAGCAGCAGCCTCCCGCACCACCTCCACTTCTGCCGCTTCAGCCAGTGCTTCAGGCACCGCATCTGCAGCAGGCGCTTGCGGCACCAACGCCACCGCACCAGCCAGTGCTTCAGGCACCGCCTCTGCAGCAGGCGCTTGCGGCATCAACCTCATTGCACCAGCCAGTGCGTCATGCACAGCAGCAGCTGCCTCCTGGACCACTGCCACCACAGCAGCAGCAGCAGCAGCAGCAGCAGCAGCAGATGCCTCCGGCACCTCCGCCACTACCGCCGTACCAGCCTCTGCTTAAGGCGCCGCCTCTGCAGCACGCGCCGCAGCAGCCGCTTGCGGCACTACCGCCACTGCCGCAGCAGCAGCATCAGGCGCAGCAGCAAGTACTGTTTGCGGCAACACCACCACCGCCGCTGCCACCGCAGCAGCCAGTGCTCCAGGCGCAGCAGCAGCAGCAGCAGCTGCCCCTGGCACCGCCACCACCACCACCGCACCAGCCTCAGGCACCGCCATCGCAGCAGGCGCCACCGCACCAGGCACAGCAGCAGCCGCTTCCAGCCGCTCAGGTCCAGGAGGCTCCACCAGCAGTGGGATCGGCACAGGACTTCGTCACGAGGACCGCCGCGGTTACGTTCCTGAGCGAGCTGACAGCCGCGTTTGACAAGGGCGGAATTCCGCTGGTCGTGTGCCAGGTGCAGCACGCCCAGGCGATGGCGGCCCTCCACATGTAGTATAGGCGTGTTGGCGGCCCTGCTGGCAGTCTTGCCGTCCTTACGTAGAGTTGCTCGACTCTGGGCGTCACCCTCGGTCACGATCGATTGCCATCAGAGCGTCCAAAGCAGACCAGCTTCCCAAATGTTGCTCTCTCGACTGATTTCTGGTTCTGCTGAGTTTTTGTTGTTGGTCTGTTTGAATTACAACCCGCAAGAGCTGGGCTGGGCCAGACAGCCCTTCCCTTCCCCCAGTCCGCCGAGTTGCTCTGGCAGGCGTTGCCCCAGGGTGCACGCGACGGTTGAGTAGCGTCGTGGTTGTAATCCAGGGGTGATGCTCATGTGATCTTGCCGTGCAGCGTTTTTTGCAGTGCTGAGCTGCGGCAGTACCTCCACCTGCCTAGCTGTGTGCCTTGCAGTCTTATTGCGGTCGAAGGATTTATCATCCTCCCTTACCCGCCCGCTGCTCTCCATCACTACCATCGCTGCTGCAATCAGCATGCACCCTCCAAAGGATCATGCCTGCAGCCTGCCTGCCCACGACCTTACAGTGGGCAAGCGCCTCGCAACAGATGCCCCCTCTACACTTCCTGCCCCTCACACCAAACCAGTTCGTCCCGACCACATCATATGCGATTTTCTCGCTCAAAAACACACAACACCCACCCAGAGATTCGTGTGAAATGTGGTACGCAGCGTCCCCCACCCACTACACTTCTAGCCCACCCTTTCGATGTTGCCAGATCGCCGATTCGTAAGCACCGCACCACCGCAGCGACCCTTATTCCAACGCACGACAGCTGCTGCAGAGATGGCTTCTATTGCGGAGGCGGCGCCCAAAGAGGGGGGGTCGGTCGGTGTCGTGAAGCGTGTCGAAGGCAGCATCGCTGAGCTGTTTAGTGACGCAGAGATACCGTGTAAGGTTATGCTGCGATGCAAAATCGACGGGGAAGCGCAGTCGTGCGAACAGCAGGTGGGGCTGCATGCGATCTGACATCATGCGTAGTACCTGTGCGTGCTGCATGCCAACAGTGAGGCTGCATGGGATCTGTGTGAGGCAGCGTGCGAACTGTGTGGGGACTGCCTGTGTCTGCCTACGATCTGTGCCGCTGCTGCAAGGAGAGCCCATGCGCTCGTGGGGGGTTGGATGCCATGCATGTGTGCGCGCGACCCCATCCCACACACTCCCACATACGCATGCGCACCTGCAGGTCGTTGTGTCGCGCCCCAAGGGCGGTGGTGGCCGGCTGGCGATGCAGATCATGGAGCCGATGCTGACCCTCATCAAGCGCCACACGCTGCGCACGTCCACGCTGGACAGGGACACCAACGCTGCGCTGCCAGTGCTCACGATGGTGATGGGGACGAGGGCCACTGGCACCGCTGCTGCATCATCACCGCAGTCAGCCGTGTCGAGGCCTGCAGCTGCACCTAAGCAGGCACAAGCATCAGTGCCTGTGAGGTGCTCCACCCCGCTATCTGGTGCTGCCACAGCGGGGGCTGTACCCTTGCAGCCCTCCTGCAGCGCACCCGGCTCCTCTGGCAACGGAGGCACTGGTGACATCCCTCAGGCACACACGCAGCAAGCCCGCAAGCGCCGCACTTTCAATGACGCTGACGCTCCCGACGCAAACGCGCCAGCCAAGAAGGGCAAGAGCCAGTCCCAGGGGCCGGTCGACGTGTGTGTGCCGCAGGCGGATGCGGACCGTATGTTCCGCGGCAGCCAGGGGCGTGGCCTGGACCTGCCGCTGGAGGTGCTGCTGCGCTGCCGCCTCGACGGTGTGAGGCTGCAGTCAGCTGCCGCACCCAAGGTCACCATCTTCTCCAGGCCAGACTCGAGCTCAGGGGCCAAGACGCTCTTCAACCTGGAGAGCGGCCCACTGCTGGACCTCATCGAGAGCCACGCCAGCCAGACGTGGTCGTTTGTGGGTGGGCGGGGCGTCAGCTCACTGCCTACGCTCATTCTGGACCTGGCCACATAAAGTGAGGAGAGGGCTGAAATGGGCATCGAGATGGACGACGAGAAGGGGACTGGCTCCACAACCTCCGCTGCTGCAGCTGCTGCTGTGCACACGCACGTCGACTCCATGGACACTGGCTGTGGCGATGGCGTGCAGCTGTCCAGTGGGGCTGCCAAGGTTACGCAGAAGCTCAAGGCGCCAAGCGAGCAGCCGCTGGCAAAGACAAAATCAGAATTCCGCGGCGTAGCGGTTGAAAGGAACAACTGGAAGTCGAGACGTGAGTCAGTCTCCCCTGGGACTTCCTCCCACAAGCGCCTGTACGTCCACCTGCTCGCTGAACTCCGCATTCGTGCAGTGTGGGACAAGGACAACAAGGAAAATGTGGCCCTGGGCACATTCGGCAGCGAGGAGGAGACGGCGCGCTCGTACGACCGCGCGTCGATCGTTTTCTAAGGCGCAGAGGCAAAGATCAACGTGTGTGACCAGGCGCTTGACATGCGTGCGTTGGCACTGCTGTCCCTGTACACCCTAGCTGCGGTCGGCATGTCATCCCGTCGGTGCCCCTTGCTGCAGCTGCCAGCCTTGATCAGATCCCAGAGCACAGCCAACACAAGCCAGCGCTACCTCGTCACACTGAATCTAAAGTCACAATCTTTCTCCCTCTGCTCTCCCTCTGCCCTGCAGCTCCCTCTGACCGACTACGACCAGGAGCTTCCCCAGCTGAGGAAGATGACGCGCGATGAGGTGGTCGCACGTGTGCGGCGCGGCAGCGGCGGCTTCAGCAAAGACGCGTCCAAATACCGAGGTGGGTGAGAGCTGGCACAGGCAGCGCAGGCGGCGCAGGCCTGCACACACATGCCCTGCCACTGGATATTCGCACCAGTGGGTAATGACACCACTGACCTTGGCACCATGCACGTCTCAGGTGTGAGCACGGACGAAAGGGGCGGCCACAGAGGGTGGGAGGCGCGCATCCAATGCAGCGGCAGGTGTGTGAGTCGCCTTTCACATCCGGTGGCCATCCTGGGCCCCACGTGCGACATTCGTGCGCACGTTTTGACGCATACACACGCGCACTACGGCTTCACTTTACGTACGGATGTTGCCTAACCCCAAAGCACTCACACATTGCCAGGCAATCCAACCTGGGTGCGTACGACGCAGAGGAGGCCGCTGCGCACGTGTGTGACTTTGCGGTGCTGTCTCTGCGCAGCGTCGACACAAAAATGGTCATCAACTTTGATAAGGGAGCATACCTCGGTGCTGACGGAGCGCTGCTGCCGGTGGAGGCTGCTCTGCCTGGGCTGGGGCGTGACCAGCACAGGATTGTGAGCGACAAGCTCGCGGCTGAAGTGCTGGGTGCAGGGGGCGCAGCAGAGGGCGGGGGAGAGGGCGTGTCCGACGGTGGCAGCGGCAGTGAAAGTGGCGGCGCGGCCATCCCCGCGCGTGTGCGCACGCGCCCTGGCACCGCCACTGTGGGCACGCAGCCACTTTCACTCAGGAGTGGGCGGGCATCAGCAGGCGGCAAGTCCGACGGGCACGGCCAGGCGCCAGGCCTGCAGCAGGGCACGGCTGCACCCCGGCTTCCGCTGAAGCCGCCGCCGCAGCAGCACCTGCAGCAGGCGCAGCAGCAGCAGCCGCACCAGCAACTACAGCCGGCGCAGCAGCAGTCGCTTGCAGCACTACGGTCACTGCCGCAGCAGCAGCATCAGACGCAGCAGCAAGTGCTGTTTGCGGCACCACCACCACCGCCACTGCCATGCTGGCTGCCGCAGCAGCCAATGCTCCAGGCGCAGACGCAGCAGCTGCCTCCGGCACCGCCGGCACCGCCGCACCAGCCTCTATTGCAAGCGCCGCCACCGCAGCAGGCGCAGCAGCAGCCGCCTCCAGCACTGCAAGCCCAGGAGCCTCTGCCAGCAGTGGGATCTGCTGCACAGGACTTCCCCACAAAGACCTCGGCGCTTGCCTTCCTGTGCAACCTCAAAGCGGCGTTCGACAACGGTGTCCTGCCGCTGGACGTGTACGAGGAGCAGCGCGCCCAGGCAATGGCAGCTCTGCGCATGCAATCAGCGCGGCTGCAGATCTACCCCGCTGGCCTGTAGCACGTGTGTACGTGGCAGTTCGCCTCGCATACACATGTCCGGGCCTCACTCGACATCAGAATCGCTCGACTCCAGGCCATCAGAGCCCCAAAGCAGACCAGCTTCCCTAATCTTATCTTACCTTCTGTTTATTTTATCCTTTTTCTGTTCAAGGGGGGGGGGGGGGAGAAAAGAAAATGATGGAACACATGGTACACACAAAAAATGACCCCCCTCCCACACACACACCATCTCACAAAAAATGCCATGCATGGAGCCGGGACCAGTGGCTTCCTTACATGGCTTCCTTACAGTGAGGGCTGTCCATCGCAATGTCTAAGTCGCCAAAAGGTAGCTGAAATAATCCCCAAAATGCAGCCATACCATGGCTTCGACGGCCGCCACCACGGAGTGTGGACCCTCCAGTTCACACTTTCCAGGCAGATTCAGGGTTGTCTTTCCTGAGGTGTTTTGCTGTGCTCTCCAAGGAGATTCAGATGGCATCAGTCCCATCTCAATCCATGAAGGTTGCTCAAATCCCTAGGTGGGCACTTGGTGCACCGAAGGGAGCACACGGGGGAGTTGGGCGTTGAGGGGGTGTGGACCCCCCCCATGTAACCCAGAGTCACTTCTTAGAGTGGATTCGTGATCCTCATCAAGGCGGTTCCAATGGTGATTTTCCCGTCCAAAACGGCCCACCAGAAAGAAAGTGCTGAACCCCCCGAAGAAAGCTCTGGACCCCCCCCCCTACCCCCTCCCCAACTTTGAGCCCTCATATCGAGATATGAGGGCCGAAATCGGCCCCCAGGTGTCCAAATTCAAACATTCCGATGGTTCCGGAACATTCACAGCAAGGAGCCAAGATTCCAGCTTGTGTTCCATTTCTTGTGTTTTCTGTCCCCCTTGTGTCTGTTCAATACAATACGCAAGAGGTGGGCCAAGCAGCCCCCTCCCTTCCCCCACTCAACAAATTGCTCTGGCGGGTGTCGCCCCAGGGTGCACGCGACGGTTGTGCTGAGAGTCATCGCTGTTACCCCAGGGATGCTGATTGGGTTCTGGTCGTGAACTGTTTCACCCTGTGCTACGTAGTGGCAGGGCCTCTGCCTGCCAGATGCAGATGCCCATGGGAATCTGATTGCGGTCGATGGCGATCAGCGGCATCGCCTCCCAGCCCACCCGCTGCCCCCCATCATCAGAACTGCTGCAACGAGCATGCACCCTTCAGGTTACATACTTTCTGTGGGCATGTCTGTCTGACCACATGGCCAAGAGGTCTCACACAGATGCCCCCTACACTTCCATTCTTCACACCAAACCCTCAAGTTCGGAACCACATCATTTGCATTCTATCGTCGTCGCGATCACCGCATCTCCCCCTCGGTACAGCACACGAATTCTGTGTGCAATGGCGTCTGCCCCGGAGGAGACCGACGAGTGGCTGTGCAGCGGACGCCCATCGACGACGGGTCTTGAGAGGGAGCAGCGCGTGGGCGTCGTCGGATCTCACGACAAGCAGCAAGCTGATGCGTTTGCACTGATGGGAAGTAGCGCGCAGGAGGAGGGGGGCGCACGGCGTGCACTGGGGAGTGCCATCATCAGCGGACCCCCTGCATGGGGCGCATCAGCAGCGCACGGTGGAGCAGCTGAGCACGAGGGCTGGGCTGCAGCCTCAGGCAGCGCGCATGGAGCCTGCAAGAGCAGTGGCACGCCGGACCAGGGGTGCACACGGGAGGCACAGGTGGCTGCGGGCGTGGCGGCGCATGGCGCGTCTGTTCATGGGATGATGGCACTCGGGGCGGGCGAACACAGCAGGCAGCCTGTTCCTGGGAGCAGCAGCGCGAGTGGCATACGCGCCATCAAAACTGAAGCTGCAGCAGCAGCTGGGCCAGCAGCAGGAGTGGTGGGCGGCCAGGAAGACGGCGGGCGTGCGGGCATGCACGACCAGTTGCGGCAGGAATCTGGCCGCCGCCCGCCGCCTCCATCTCAATCACTGCCAAGTCAGCCACAACGCGCGCGAATGGATCTGGCAACCAAAACGCGTCAGACTTGTCTGACGGAAGCGACTCTGGAGATGACGAGCAGGCGCATGGGCAGCGCGGCCGCAAGCGCAGCGCCATCGCGGCAGCCACCAACGCCGCAGTAGCTGCAGCCGAAACGCCGCCAGCCAAGAAGTGCAGGAGCCTGCCACACGATCAGCAGCTGTACAGTGACGCTGCCAAGGCCACGCAGAAGCGCAAGGCACCCGGTGAGCAGCCGCAGGCCAAGGCCAAGTCGGCGTTTCGTGGTGTATCGCTCAACGGCAAAAACTGGGCGGCGACTGGTGAGTTGATCCCCTTCGGTAATTCTTCCCGCAAGCGCCCGCACACCCACCTACTCACTGTCATCTGCGCGTTCACAGCGTACAACCGCGACACACGCTCCAGCATCTACCTGGGCACCTTCAAAAGCGAGGAGCAGGCGGCGCGCGTGCACGACTGCGCGTCGATCTTGTTCCACGGCATACAGGCCAAGCTTAAGACCAACGTGCGTGTGTGCATTGACTGACTGCATGCGTGTGGGTGTGCGTGCTTGCATACCAGCTGCTTCTGCTTTGCAATGCGAGCTCGTGCACCACGGGCAACGTGCTGCTCATGTACGCCCGCCTGTCTGCTGGCGTGTTGTGCCCTTGGAGACTCTTGCTGCAGCTGCCGGCCCTTGCTCAGATCCTGGAGCCCAACCGCACCCGACCGCGCCCACCCACGCCGAACCACGGCGAGCAAGCTCTACTTACATCTTGAAGCCCAATTGCTAGCCTCTTCCTCGCCTCATCCCCTGCAGTTTCCTGTGACCGAATACAACTCGGAGATGTCCCAGCTGACCAAGATGACGCGCGAGGAGGTGTTTGCGTACGTGAGGCGCGGCCCAAGGCGCCTCTCCTCCAAGGGGGCGTGCAGCCGCCCGGCATCAGCAGGCGGCATGCCCGGCGGGCACGGCGAGGCGCCGGGGGCACAACAGGGCACGGCCGCACCCCGGTTTCTGCCTAAGCCGCCGCCGCTGCAGAAGGCGCAGCAGCAGCAGCAGCCGATGCAGCCACCGCAGCAGCCGCTTGCGGCACTCCTGCCGCTGCCACCACACCAGCCAGTGCCTCAGGCGCCGCCGCAGCAGCAGGCACAGCAGCAGCCGCTTGCGGCACTACTGCCGCTGCCACCGCACCAGCCAGTGCCTCAGGCGCCGCCGCAGCAGCAGGCACAGCAGCAGCCGCTTGCGGCACTACTGCCGCTGCCGCCGCACCGGCCACTGCCTCAGGCGCCGCCGCAGCAGCAGGCGCAGCAGCAGCCGCTTGCGGCACTACCGCCGCTGCCGCAGCAGCCTCTGCCTCTGGCGCTGCCTCCGCAGCAGGCACAGCAGCAGCAGCAGCCTCCAGCACCGCAGGCTCACGAGGTTTAGCCAGCAGCGGTACCTCACAACGACTTACAAAGTAAGATCTCAGCGATTGCGCTTCTGTGCGATCTCAAAACGGCGTTCCATGAAGGTGTCCTGCCGCTGGACGTGTATGAGGAGCAGCGCGCCCTGGCGATGGCAGCTCTGCGCATGCAATAAGTGCGGCTGCAAATGTACAGCCTTCCCTGCGCAGAGACACTCGACTCCGGGCGGCCCTACAGCCAGGTGGCACGTATTGGCGGGCTCGCCTCGCATGCATAACTCTCAGAGTAGGGCAGTTGGGCATTGGAGACTCTGCACGTGGAGACTCTGGGCCTCACCCTCCATCCTCAAGAGTCGCTCGACTCGTGGCCATCAGAGCCCAAAGGCACACCAGCTTCCTCAATATTGTCCCCTCTACCGTGTGCTTCCTCCGTTGTCTGTGCAAAAGAATACGCCAGATGTCCCGTCTCTTCCCCCACTCCACCAAGTTGCTCCGGCAGGTGTTGCCCCAGGGTGCACGCGACGGTGGTGCTGAGCGTCATCGTAGTAACCGGGGGTGCTGAGTGGGTGCTGATTGGGTGCTGGTCGTGACAATGTGTTTCATCGGGTCATCTTGTGCTGCGCAGTGGCAGGACCTCCACCTGCCAGAGATGCATGCCTGGGGTGATCTGATTGCGGTCGATTGTAATCGGGGCTCGATTAACAGAGGCGCGTTCTCGTTGCCGAGCCCTGGACCCAGCAATGCGGCGCTGCTGGTGACGAGGATCTCCGTGCCGCTGGCGAGCGGGGTAAAATACAATTGGCCCGGCTCCTGCTAGACTGCCCCTCGGAGGAACACTTCAGGAGCGGCTTGCCCGGCGCTGCCATGGCTTGGCGAGTAGCCGCGGCGCTGCCGCGGCCCGTGCTGGGAGGCGGCCCTTATCCTCCCCCCATGCAGGACGCCATGCGGCACCGATCTCGACGAGTTGATCGACGAGCGGAGGAGCTGGCGCCCGTCAATGCATGCTGGACATTGGTCAAGATGGCTGCCCGTGGAGGCGGGCTACCATCACGGCTTCAGCGGTGGCGACCGCCGAGGCAACACAGAGTAAATCCGCTTCACCAATCGCAGCGTTCGTCACCGCGCTCATCCTCGGGGTCGCTCGTCTGCCGGTGACTGGCGTTGGAAGGTCTTCAGGCAGCCTCCATGACAACTCTGTCGTCCATGCACCCCTGGAGGGTGGGACCTGGCCATGCATGAGGCATGGGGCGCCGGCTGAGCCCCATGCAAACGAGAGCTGACAGCCATGCACTGCCAGGCGGGGACCGTTCCAGTCAGCGCCAGTCGGCTCTGCCGGCTTGACTGGCCACAAGGCCACTACTGTGACCCTGAGGAAGGTCCTCTCCTATATGCTCCTTGCCAGACATGTCTCTCAGAGACCGCTGTTTGGGGTAGTCTAGCCGGCGGGAGCGGTAGTCTATCGGCCAGGAGCCGGCGGTACTCTAGTACTTAAGTGTGCTGGAGTATCGACGGGTGTCTCTAGTAGAAGAGTAGCCTGCTTAGCTGGAAACCCCGTGTTACTGTAACTGTTACTGTAATCGGCGACAATCGCCCGCTCCGGCCCGCCCGCCCGCTGCTCTCCATCTCTCATCAGAACTGCTCTCCATCTCTCATCAGAACTGCTGCACCTAGCATGCACCAGGCAATTAATACGATAACCGGAGGCGTTTCTTGTCCACTGTTCTTTACGCCCCTTGATGAGGTCTCACACACATGCCCCCTACACTTCTAGCCTCACACCAAACCCTGAAGTTCGGACCGAGCACGTTTGCATGCGATCGTCGTCGCGTGCACCGCATCATCCCCTCGGTCCAGCTCACGAATTCTGTGTGCAATGGCGTCTGCCCCGGAGGAGGCCGACGAGTGGCCGTGCAGCGGAGGCCAGCGACGGGTCCTTAGAGGGACCATCGCGTGGGCGTCGTCGGATCTCTCGGCAGGCAGCAGGCCGATGCGTTCGCACTTATGGGAAGTATTGCACAGGAGGAGGGGGACGCACGGCGTGCACTGGGGAGTGCCATCACCAGCGGACCCCCTGCATATGCATGGGGCGCATCAGCAGCGCATGGTGGAGCAGCTGAGCACGAGGGCTGGGCTGCAGCCTCAGGCAGCGCGCATGGAGCCTGAAAGAGCAGCGGCACGCAGGACCAGGCCCTGAGGGGTGCACACGGGAGGCACAGGTGGCTGCGGGCGTGGCGGCGCATGGCGCGTCCGCTCGTGGGGTGGTGGCGCATGAGGCGGGCGAAGACAGCAGGAAGCCTGATCCTGAGATCAGCAGCGCGAGTGGCATGCGCGCCATCAAAACTGAAGCTGCAGCAGCAGCTGGGCCAGCATCAGGAGTGGTGGGCGGCCAGGAGGACGGCGGGCGTGCGGGCATGCACGACCAGTTGCGGCAGGAATCTGGGGAGGCGCGCGGGGGCACGAGTGCTGCACTTCCACTGGCAGAACCACCCAAGGACCAGGGCCTGGGGGTGAAGCGGCTTGACGGCAGCATCGCTGAGCTTTTCGGTGACGTGCAGATGCCACACAAGGTGCTGCTGCAGTGCTGCATATAAGGGGCGGTGTGTTGAGCTGCTTGGGCTTCTTTGAAGATGAACAATTTCTGCAAGAGTCGCATATGCAGCCGCTGATTACATGCGTGTTTGTTTTTCATGATAAGCTCCCTGCTTGCGTGCGCGACCCCCCAAGTGCCCCCACGCCCCATGCGCACCTGCAGGTCGTTGTGTTTCGCCCCAAGGACGGTGGTGGCCAGCTGGCGATGAAGATCATGGAGCCAATGCTGTCCCTCATCAAGCGCCGCACGCTGCGCACGTGCACGCTGGACACCAACGCTGCGCTGCCAGTGCTCACGATGGTGATGGTGACGAGGGCCACTGGCACCGCTGCTGCATCACCACCGCAGTCGGCCGTGTCGAGGTCTGCAGCTACACCCAAGCCAGAACCAGCCTATGTGACTCCGCCAGCCAGCGCACAGGGGCGCTGCGCCCCGCCAGCTGGGGCTGTCACAGCAGGGTCTGCACCCTCAAAGCCCTCCGGCAGCGCACCCGGCTTCTCTGGTGGCGGAGGCACTGGTGACATCCCTCAGGCACACACGCAGCAAGCCCGCAAGCGCCGCACTTCCGATGCCGCTGTCCCGTGGAGGTGAAATAGCTGTCTTCTGCGCTCCCAACGCCAACGCGCCAGCCAAGAAGGGCAAGAACCAGTCCCAAGGCCCAGTCGACGTTCGCGTGCCGCAGGCGGATGCGGATCGCATATTTCGCAGCAGCCAGGGGCGTGGCCTAGACCTGCCGCTGGAGGTCTTGCTGCGCTGCCGCCTCGACGGTGTGAGACTGCAGTCAGCTGCCGCACCCAAGGTCACCGTCTTCTCCAGGCCAGTCTCAGGCTCAGGGACCAAGACGCTCTTTTGCCTGGAGAGCGGCCCACTCCTGGACCTCATCGAGAGCCACGCCAGCCAGACGCGGTCGTTTGTGGGCGGTCGGGGCCTCAGCTCACTGCCTACGCTCATTCTGGACCTGGCCACATCAAGTGAGGAGAGGGCTGAGATGGGCGTCGAGATGGACGACGAGAAGAGGGCTGGCTCCATTGCCTCCGGTGTTGCAACTGTGCACACACGCATCGACTCCATGGACACAAGCTGTGACGATGGCATGCAGCTGTCCACTGGGGTTGCCAATGCCACGCAGAGGCGCAAGGCGCCAAGGGAGCAGCTGCCGGCAAAGACAAAGTCGGCGTTCTGCGGCGTATCCGCCCACGAGAAAAACTGGGCTGCGCGACGTGAGTTTCTCACCTTGCGTGCGCCTTGGCCACAGACACGCAACAGCAAACACATCCTCCATGACACGCTCACACGCAGTGTGGGACAGCAACGCACATCGCTACGTGCACCTGGGCACCTTTGGCAGCGAGGAGGAGGCAGCGCGCGCATCCGACAGAGCGTCGATCATGTTATACGGCACAGAGGCAAAGACCAACGTGTGTGCGTGTGACTAGTCACTTTGACATGCGGGCGCACACATGCTGGCCCTTTTTCCATGCTGCGATCGGCATGTCATCCCCACAGTACCCTGCTGCAGCTGCCCACCCTTTCCAGATCTCAGAGCACAATTCAAGCAAACGCTACTTTTTCACACTGAATATAACGTCCCAACTTCTGTCCTGTGCAGTTCCCTTTGTCCGGCCACGACCAGAAGCTTCCCCAGCTGAGGAAGATGACGCGCGACGAGGTGGTCGCGCATGTGCGGCGCGGCAGCGGTGGCTTCAGCAAAGGCGCGTCCAAATACCGAGGTGGGTGAGAGCTGGCACAGGCAGCGGTGGCGCAGGCCTGCACACACATGCCCTGCCACTGGATATCCGCACCACCATGGCACCACTCACCTTTGCATCATGCACGTCTCAGGTGTGAGCACTGACGACAGGAGCGGCCGCAGGCGGTGGCCGCCGCGCATCTGCTCCATCATCGGCAGGTTTGCCAGTAGCCTTTCACATCCGGTAGCCATCCAGGGCCCCCAGGAAGGCCAGGAGAGCCCAGGAGGTAGGGCTACAGACTTTCCCATGCACAATGGACACATACACCCACGCACTACAACCCCACTTTACACCCACTGCTTGCCAACCCGATCGCTCTTACCCCCCATCGGCAGGCGTTTCAACCTGGGCGTGTACGACACCGAGGAGGATGCCGCGCGCGTGTACGACTTTGCGGTGCTGTCCCTGCGCGGTGTCGACACGCAAATGGTCACCAACTTTGACAAGGGTGCGTACCTCGGTGCTGACGGAGCGTTGCTGCCGGTGGAGGCTGCGCTGCCGGGTCTGGGGCGCGACCAGCACAGGCTTGTGAGCGACAAGCTCGCTGTGGTGGCGGGTGCAGGGCGCACGGCAGAGAGCGGGGGAAAGGGCGTGTCCGACGGCGGTAGCTACAGTGACGGCGGCAGCGGCGGCCCGGCCATCCCCGTGCGCGTGCGTACGCTCCCTGGCACCGCCGCTGTGGGCGCGCAGCCGCCCGCGCAAAAGCGCGGGCCGGCATCAGCAGGCGGCAAGCATAGCGGGCCCCACCCGGCGCCGGGCGCGCAGCAGGGCACGGCTGCACCCCGACTTCCGTCACCGCGGCCGCCGCCGCCGCAGCAGCAGCAGCAGCAGGCGCCGCAGCAGCAGGCGCAGCAGCAGCAGCAGGCGCAGCAGCCGCCGCCGCAGCAGCAGCAACAGCAGCAGCAGCAGCAGCAGCAGCTGCAGCTGCTGTTGCCTCCCGCACCACCACCACATCCGCCGCACCAGTCACTGCTTCAGGCGCCGCCTCTGCCGCAGGCACCGCAGCAGCCGGCAGCAGGACCTCCTCCACGCGACTACCGAGCGAGGTCCGCCGCGCTCGCTTACCTGTGTGAGCTGAAAGACGCCCTCGACAAAGGCGTCCTGCCGCTGCGCGTGTACCAGATGCAGCATTACCAGGCGGTGGCAGACCTCGACACGCTGTAGGCGTGGTGGCGGCCCTACAGGCAGCCTTGCCTTTATTCGCCGACCCCTATGTGTCGCGCTCCATCAGAGTCGTTCGCCTCCGGGCCATCAGAGCATCCAAAGCAGAGGAGCTTCCTCAATCTCGTTCGTTCTACTGTGTGCATGCTGCAGCACCGTGTGTTTGTCTGCCCAAACCAAAGTGTGCACGGGCACGGCCTCACTCCATGGCTGGTTGCTCTAGCGGGTGTCTAGCAGGTGTTGCCCCAGGGTGTATGTGACGGTTGTGTGCAAGAATCGCCAGTGTAAACAGTCGTAGACCGGGGTTGCTGATTGCGTTAGCGTGCTGTGGAACAGGCGATGTGGTACTGCAAAGTAGGAGGACCTTCACCTGCCGGAGCTGCGTAGGGTGCGTGGTGATCTGTCGTGCACCTCGGAAGATCAAGGATTGCAATATTGCATTTAATCGGCGTTACTGCCTCCTGCCTGCTAATCTCCCGTTCACCCTGCAGGAAGCATGCTTGTTTACAAGCTTGCCTTGTGTACAATTGCCTGCCCATGTGGACTCGCAGGCTAGTCTAGGCAAGAGGTGGTCTGCGTGTTCATGTCCGATGGTATAAGCCCAAACACGCGCACACTTGAAGCACCTCAGTTAGGCGTTGCGCTGGGACCACGAGGACATCTAACCAACACCGCTCGGGGCCCACGCGTTGCACGTAACTCTGGCCGACGTCCACCCGCACGCGCATCTCCAACCGACCGTTGCATCTGTTTTGCGTCTCCTGGCTGCCTGTCCCTCACAGCATGATCCCAACTGTCCGATATTACAATGCCGCCCAGAACCGTGTCTTGTGGCTGCACGCAAGTGTTGTAGCCGTTGGCTGCGGCAGCACACCCGCGCAACGCCACTCCGCGCCCGCGTCTATTGCCACACTTGCGGCCGTCGCAGCCCCCCTCGTTGTTTATCCGCTGCAGACCGCCTCACACAAGCCGGAACGTTTCGATCATGTGGCGCAGGTCGACCTCCTGCGCAGCAAACTGCCGCGCGGGGCAGCGCACAAAGAGCGCAAACACCTTGCCGTCCTTGACAGCGACGGACGACAGGTAGCGGAAGTTCTGCGGGTGGTGGGCCAAGTGCGTGTGTGTGTGTGTGCACGACGGATGAGAGGTAGCAGAAGTTCTGCGGGTGGTAGGCCAAGGGTGGTGGTGTGTGTGTGTGTGTGTGGCAGAGGAGAGGTAGCGAAAGTTCTGCGGGTGGTGGGCAAAGTGCGTGTGTGTGTGCGCGCGATGGACGAAAGGCAGCGGAAGTTCTGCGGATGGTGGGCCAAGGGTGGTGTGTGTGTGTGTGTGTGCGCGGCGGATGAGAGGTAGCGGAAGTTCTGCGGGTGGTGGGCGAGGGTTGTGTGTGCGTGCGCGCGATGGACGAGAGGTAGCGGAAGTTCCGCGGATGGTGGGCTAAGGGTGGTGTGTGTGTGTGTGTGTGTGTGTGTGTGTGTGCGTGTGTGTGTGTGCGTGCACGACGGATGAGAGGTAGCGGAAGTTCTGCGGGTGGTGTGCAAGGGGTGTGTGTATGCGTGCGCGTGATGGACGAGAGGTAGCGGAAGTTCCGCGGGTGGTGGGCAAAGGGTGGTGTGTGTGTGTGTGTGTGTGCGCGTGGCAGAGGCCAGGTAGCGGAAGTTCTGCGGGCGGTGAGCGAAGGGTGGTGGTGTGTGTGTGTGTGCGCGTGTGTCTGCGTGTGTGTGTGTGTGTGTGTGTGTGCGTGTATGTGCGCGAAAGGTAGCGCGGAAGTAGTGTGGGTGGGGGGGCAAACGCTATCGCTGTCTTAACCGTAATGAAGTGGAGGAACTGGAGTGGAATGTGTGGCAGGGTGGCAGCGTGGCAGGGCCCCCAGGGAGTGAGCTCAGGTCGGGGCGCTGCGTTTGGCAGAGCCAGTCCCCCCTTATGGTGGCGGCCGGAGCCCTGGTGATGGCACACACACACACACACAAACACAAACACACACACACACACAAGCAAACACGCATGCACACATGCGCACGCACACGTGTGCGTACCGGTGAGTCAATGTCAAACTGGTAGAAGTCGGTCTCGTTGACCGTCACCTTGACCTTCTCAATGTTGGTCGCGAGGCTCAGTGAGTCCTGCAGTCAACGCATGCGTGTGTTTATTTAATGGTGTGATTGCTTTGGGGCTCGATTAACGGAGGCGCGTTCTCGTCGCCGAGCCCTGGACCCAGCAATGCGGCGCTGCTGGTGACGAGGATGTCCGTGCCGCTGACGAGCGGGGTAAAATACAACTGGCCCGGCTCCTGCTAGACTGCCCCTCGGAGGAACACTTCAGGAGCGGCTTGCCCGGCACTGCCATGGCTTGGCGAGTAGCCGCGGCGCTGCCGCGGCCCGTGCTGGGAGACGGCCCTTATCCTCCCCCCCACGCAGGACGCCATGCGGCACCGATCTCGATGAGTTGATCGACGAGCGGAGGAGCTGGCGCCCGTCAATGCATGCTGGACATTGGTCAAGATGGCTGCCCGTGGAGGCGGGCTACCATCACGGCTTCAGCGGTGGCGACCGCCGAGGCAACACAGAGTAAATCCGCTTCACCAATCGCAGCGTTCGTCACCGCGCTCATCCTCGGGGTCGCTCGTCTGCCGGTGACTGGCGTTGGAAGGTCTTCAGGCAGCCTCCATGA
Organism: Chlamydomonas sp. UWO 241; assembly: GCA_016618255.1. Taxonomy (NCBI): domain Eukaryota; kingdom Viridiplantae; phylum Chlorophyta; class Chlorophyceae; order Chlamydomonadales; family Chlamydomonadaceae; genus Chlamydomonas; species Chlamydomonas priscui. Next base: position 54,259 of record VFSX01000419.1, on the reverse strand, counting down.
CAACTCTGTCTTCCATGCACCCCTGGAGGGTGGGACCTGGCCATGCATGAGGCATGGGGCGCCGGCTGAGCCCCATGCAAACGAGAGCTGGACAGCCATGCACTGCCAGGCGGGGACCGTTCCAGTCAGCGCCAGTCGGCTCTGCCGGCTTGACTGGCCACAAGGCCACTACTGTGACCCTGAGGAAGGTCCTCTCCTATATGCTCCTTGCCAGACATGTCTCTCAGAGACCGCTGTTTGGGGTAGTCTAGCCGGCGGGAGCGGTAGTCTATCGGCCAGGAGCCGGCGGTACTCTAGTACTTAAGTGTGCTGGAGTATCGACGGGTGTCTCTAGTAGAAGAGTAGCCTGCTTAGCTGGAAACCCCGTGTTACTGTTACTGTTACTGTATTTGATGGAACAGCGGATGTGCGACCAACATTGGTCGAACGCATTGATTCATGCACGCTTTCGCTTCACTTGCTTCAATCTTCTCAATGTTGGCTGCAAGGCTCAGTGGGTCCTGCAGTGAAGAGCTTGGGGGCTGTGGTTTAGAGTTAAAGGTTTGGGATTACGCTGACGGCAGTTGTTACAGTTGTTACAAGTACGCGCCCGCAGGACCCCGGGGCGTGAGCTGAGGCCTAGACTACACGTCTAGGGGAGCCCTACTAGAGCCCGCAAGGCCACGCAGCGCACCAGCCAACCAAACGCTGACGGCAAAGCATTGACAGCCCCCCTCCCCTGCCCAGTGATTCCCCTGCGAGCCGTATACAGCTCCGAGCCGGATTTCCCATTTCCCAGATGACCACCCCACACTTAGTGGGTGAGGGCGTGGAGCAATGCGTTGGAAAGCTCTTGCCGAGAGCAGCGCAATGGCATGCGTTGCATGAATACCCGCTGTGTATTGTGCCTGGTATGAGCGGTCAAAGTTGCTGGAGCCGGCAAAACACGAATAACGAAAATCCTTCCTAGGGACCACTGCCCCTGCCCCTCCCCACCCCCACCTTCCCCAAACACTTCTTGAAGCCAGCGAATCCAGCAAACGTGGGCTCGCCCTACCAAAATCCCAACGTCTGATCCGCGCCATGGAATGCGGCCATAACATCTGAGACGGTCTGGGGTGCGCCTGAGGCGGCGGTGTGCGCCTGAGGCGGCTTGGATAACGCTTAAGGCGACGCCTGACGCGATCGTGGGTGCGCCTCGGGCGGCGCCTCATACGGTCGGAGTGCCTGAGGCGCCGCCTGATCCGCGCCATGGAATGGGACGCCTGAGGCGTCGCCTGAGGCGTCGCCTGAGGCGTTGTGAATGTGGTAGGGTCGGCAGGGAGTGTTCAATGCCCCACACCCCTCGAAAACAACCCTCTAAATGCAGGCAGGTGTGCACATGCAGCACGCAAGGGCGAACGTACTTACTGCACCAACACAGCCAGAAAACGTGGACTCGGTGGAACTCGCGAAGGACGAAGGTCTTCCCCTTCCCCCTCCCCCTCCACCCCAAAACAGCAAAACTATATTGCAGCCCCCCCCCCCCACACACACAAATCCTTACTTGGAGGTTGTAATCTGCACCAGCGAATCCAGCAAACGTGGACTCGGTGTCGCGGAGGACAAAGGTCTTTCCGTCCTCGCCCGCACGGCCGAGCGTGATGACAAACGCACGCAGGTCTGCACACAGTTTGTGTGTGTGTGTGTGTGTGTGTATGTGTGTGTGTGTGTGTGTATGTGTGTTTGCAGGTCTTTCCGTCCTCACCTGCACGGCCAAGCGTGATGACAAACGCACACAGGTCTGCATCAGGGTTCAGGTTGCAGGGTGCAGCAGGGGGTTTGGAGTTGAGCAGGTATGCAAGCACACCGTGTGTGTGTGTGTATTTTAGTGCGAGTGTGTGTGTGTGTGTGTGCGAGTGGGTACACGCAGCAAGCACGATCGAGCGTCATCACAAATGCGCGCAGGTCTGCATTGGGGTTAAGTTTTCAGGGTTCAGCATGTGTGCACACCGTGTGTGTGCCTGTGCACCCTTTCTCTGCCAAGATTGACCCCCACACACACACACACAACAAAAACCACTCACCCGTGTCCTTTTCTCTCTTTGGCTGAACCACGCTGCGATCGATGCCCCCCCTGCCCAAGATTGCCCCCCCCCCCCACCCCCACACAACACCCAACAAACCACTCACCCGGCTTTTCTCTCTTTGGCTGAACTCCTGCGATGATGCCCCCCCCCCTGTATCTCAACTCCCTTAAAACGGTTTGCCTTTAACGCAAACCTCTCGGACCCCCCCCAGGTGGGATACTGCTGCTCTCCTCATGAACCACGTCAATAGCTGGCCTCCCGCTGTTGCTCCCCCACTCTCAAGCCAACGGCGCACTGCACCGTCCGTGCGCAGCGTGCGCAGCATGGCGGGGTGAACCACCACCTGGTGGGATGCCCGTGCGACGGGGCCTGCCCCTGCATTGCTGCATTGCACACACACACCCATACTTGCTGGGGGAGGCACGCGGCCATCGACCTGGGTGGCGTGTGCCAGCGCTGTGTTTGACAATCGCCAGGTAGCAGTCACGGGGACGGACTCGTGCCAGGTAGAACGATCCTGACGCACCACCGAGGTGTGTTGGTGCGTTTGACAAGAGCGCGTGTGCGGTGACACCGGCGCCCTGGCCCTCTCGAAATGGTGGCCAAAAGTGTGGGGGGTTCTGACTCACACTTCATGTGTGTTTGGTTGTTTGAGAATTTTCTCATACAGTGGTTTGAAAAACAAGTTTTGTAGCAGCACGCGTGAGCTGGGCCTGGCGTGGGCTTCTCACTGTAAGTGTGGGGGAAGGGCGGTGTGTGAGGGTCGATTTTACAGCAGAGACGGTTGATGGAGATTAGCCCTTAAGAGGAGAAGCTCACAATAGACTCCAATGTCCGCAAGTGGGGTACTGCCGGGGCTGCAACTGCACAACACACACACACAAACACACACACTCACCCCGGTTACAAAACGACCACTCAACACACGCACCTTGGGGCACGCCTACGACACATTTGGAAACGGGTACACGAAGGCGTCTGCCCCCCGCCCTTGCGGGTGGGGTTCAAATCGACCACTCGCACACACGCACCTTGCCGGAACTTCAGTCTGGCGCCATTGGATACGGGTGCTTGGCGCTCGATGGCATCGATCGTGCCGTGGTGACGCCCAGAGTGAGAACAGGCGCGTCACGGCAGCGCAGCATGGCGCCACAGCGTGCAAGCTGACCTGCAGCGGACGCCCTTGACCCAGGCCCCCGAAGCCGATGGCCCTGAAGGTTGTACACGTAAAAGGCGAGATGCATACCTATGCATGGCCCTTCAAGGGACCGAGACCCTCCACGCGCTCTGCTCCACGCTTGCAATGCACGCCCCTCGCTGCTGCTGTGCCGTGAAGCGCGCCCGCTGCGATGGCGGTGCCTGAGGCTGGTGCGGTGGTGGTGGTGGCGGTGCCAGGGGCAGCTGCTGCTGCTGCTGCTGGCGACCTGGTGGGATGCACTGGCCTGCTGCGGTGGGCAGCGTGCGCGTGGTGGTGTTGCCGCAAACAGTACTTGCTGCTGCGCCTGATGCTGCTGCTGCGGCAGTGGCGGTAGTGCCGCAAGCGGCTGCTGCGGCGCCGTGCTGCGAGGCGGCTCTCCCTCTCTCCCGCTCTCCCGCTCTCCCGCTCTCCCTCTCTCCCGCTCTCCCTCTCTCCCTCTCTCCCGCTCTCCCTCTCTCCCGCTCTCCCGCTCTCCCGCTCTCCCGCTCTCCCGCTCTCCCGCTCCCACGCTCCCACGCTCCCCCGCTCCCACGCTCCCCCGCTCTCACGCTCTCGTGCTCTCACGCTCTCACGCTCTCACGCTCTCACGCGTGGAGAGCCCACTCTCCCGCTCCCCCGCTCCCCCGCTTCCCCGCTCCCTCTCCCCCGCTCCCCTCCCCCCCACCCGCCCCGTCCCCCCCGCTCCCCGCCCCCGCCCCCCGCCCCCCCGCTCCCCCGCTCCCGCTTCAACCCCCCCCCCCCCCCTCCTCCCCATCCCGGGAGCTCTCATCAGCCATCCACCCCTACATTGCTGAATTCGTCTGCCTGGTTCCCCCTTCCCCCCCCCCTGCCTACATCCCAGGAGCCCTCATCCCAGGAGCCCTCATCCAATAATCACCCCAACATAAAGCCGCATTTGTCTACCTGGCTCCCTGCCCTCGCCCACATCCCACGAGCCATCATCCATCTCAGGAGCTCTCATCCGCCAACCACCCCCACATTGCTGAATTCGCCTGCCTGGTTCCCCCCCCCCCACACACATCCCACGAGCTCTCATCCCAGGAGCGCTCATCCGCCAACCACCCCCACATCGCTGAATTCGTCGAGGTCTTTCTGACAGAAAATTACCTCGCACTGGCGGTCACGTTAATGCCCCCCCCCCCTGCCCACATCTCGGTCACGTTTGTGCCTGCCTGGATCCCTCCCCCCGGCCCACATCCCAGCAGCTCTCGTCCGCCAACCACCCCCACATTGCTGAATTCGTCTGCCTGGCTCCCTCCCCCCTGACTCTCCCCCCCCTGCCCACATTCCAGGAGCTCTCATCCCAGAAGCTCTCGTCCGCCAACCACCCCCACATTGCTGAATTTGTCTGCGTGGCTCCCTCCCTCCCCCGCTGGCTCCCTCCCCCACCCACCCCACCACCCCTCGCCCACATCTCAGGAGCCCTCATCCACCAACCACCCCAACATAAAGCCGAATTCGTCTGCCTGGCTCCCCCCCACCCCCCCGGCCCACATCTCAGGAGCCCTCATCCGCCAGCCACCCTACTTTACAGCCAAATTCGTCTGCCTGGAACCCCCCCCCCCCCCCCCGCCCACATCCCAGGAGCTCTCATCCGCCAGCCACCCCCACATTGCTGAATTCGTCGAGGTCTTCCTGACAGAAAAGTACCTCGCGCTGGCGGTCACGTTTGTGCAGGGAGAGCCGATGGAGGTGGGTGGGTGGCAGTGATTTCCTTTTCACGATTTTAAATTAATTATTTCACAGCCGTTTTTTGCTTTGACTGCGTTGACCGAGGCGGGCTACCATCACGGCTTCAGCGGTGGTGACCGCCGAGGCAACACAAGAGTAAATCCGCTTCACCAATTGCAGCGTTCGTCACCGCGCTCATCTTCGGGGGCGCTCGTCTGCCGGTGACTGGCGTTGGAAGGTCTTCAGGCAGCCTCCATGACAACTCTGTTGTCTATGCACCCCTGGAGGGTGGGACCTGGCCATGCATGAGGCATGGGGCGCCGGCTGAGCCCCATGCCAACGAGAGCTGGACAGCCATGCACTGCCAGGCGGGGACCGTTCCAGTCAGCGCCAGTCGGCTCTGCCGGCTTGACTGGCCACAAGGCCACTACTGTGACCCTGAGGAAGGTCCTCTCCTATATGCTCCTTGCCAGACATGTCTCTCAGAGACCGCTGTTTGGGGTAGTCTAGCCGGCGGGAGCGGTAGTCTATCGGCCGGGAGCCGGCGGTACTCTAGTACTTAAGTGTGCTGGAGTATCGGCGGGTGTCTCTAGTAGAAGAGTAGCCTGCTTAGCTGGAAACCCCGTGTTACTGTTACTGTTACTGCGTTGACCGTTGACCTCCCGTTGACCGTTTGTCCTCATACATAGGCCACTATTAAGCTGTTGAAGTGCTCTGTCTGGCGGGCTTGTCAGACTCACAATCCATTGCATGGGTTGAGCTGTGTGCAAGGCCAAAGTACAGCCGGAATACAGCCAAATGGCTGTGTAGAGCCATAAAGGAAATCACTGGGTGGGTGGCAGTGATGTCATTGATGGTGATGGATTTTACAGTCTGTGTGACACCATTAACAGTCTTACAGTCTGTGTGACATCATTGGTCATACGTGACCTCGCAGACCCCGCAGGCCTCACAAAACCCCGCTGCAGGGTGACGCGTGGAGAATTCCAGCAATGTGAAGCAGTCGGCCCCGCAGGCCCCGCAGAACCCCGCTTCAGGGTGACGCGTGGAGAATTACAGTGGTGTGAAGCAGTAGGCCCCGCAGACCTCGCAGGCCCCCGTTGCATGGTGGCTTTGGGGAAGTTTCAGTGGTGTCCTGAGCAGCCGGCTGGTGGTAACCGCCCCTGACAAGTAATTGTAAGGGGGACCAGAACTGGACGTGGGTCTGGGCGGTGGTACTTGGAAAGCCGTTGGTACTGTTACTGCTGCTTTTACCTGAGCACCCCGCAGCCCCGCCGCGGGAGAAAACCGGGAAAATTGAGAGAAAATTGCGCAAGCAATTTGGCACATTCCTTTAAGGTTGCAGGGGCTAACACCGCGTTCTGTGTTTCGTTACAGACACCTGAATTCGGCTCCTGCGGCGTGTCGTTGAGGGGTCTGGCTGCGATGCTCAAGGGTGGCACACAACTTTGCCTCAATCACTATTGACCAGTGATTCCCATGGTGATTCCGCTTTAAGCCGCAAACCACTCGGGGCCGGATTTCCCACCTCCCGGAAAGCCCCCCCACACTTGGTGGGAGAGGGCGTGGAGGGGTGCATTGGACACGTCTTGCCTTGAGAGCAGCGCAACGACATGCGCTGCGTGACACCTCACTATGCGCCTGGTATGAGCCGTCCAAGTTGATCGAGCCGTTTTAGTCTGCTGAATTCCTTCCTAGGAGGACAGGGGGCAAATTAGCGTAGGGGAAAATTAGCACCCTCTGCTATTGGAGAGCTGCTCCCTGCTTGGCTGCGCGCCCGGTGCCCCCCTTCCGGACTTAAGGTGGCCAAGTATTCAGGAACCCGTGTGCCCGGGGGCGGGTCAGGGGGGGCGGTCCAGCACCCCCTGCTGATGGCTCAAAAGTTCACCCCACACACACATGCAGCCCACCAACAAACTTCAAATTACTAACGTTGGCCCAAGTCGCCTCTCCCATCCCTGTGGCAGCCGCCACCAGGCTCATAGCGGGCTATGGCTCTGAAGGCCAGATGGCGCGCGACGGGATCGTGCGCGGCGCACTGCGCGACGCCTCCTACTTGGGGTCCACGCGGCATGTGAGGAGTACTTTTGTTGCGAAAAGTGTGGAAATGTCGATTTTCAGGTCAGAATTTGCGCAACCGACACGACGCCAAATCTCAACCCAAATGTGCACTTTGTCGGGTTGTGGCTTGGCCAGTGATTTCCTTTTCGGCTCTCCACAGCCATTTGGCTGTATTCCGGCTGTACTTTGACCTTGAACACAGCTCAACCCACCCAGTGGATTGTTAGTCTGACGAGCCCGCCATGCAGAGCTCGTCTTTAGCTTTCAAGTGACCTATATATGAGGACAAAATGTCAACGGGAGGTCAACGGTCAACGCGGTCAAAGCCAAATCCGGCTGTGGAAGAATTTATTAAAAGTCCTGGAAATAAACTCACGGGGGTTGGCTAATGGAAACACTGCGCCACACCCTGGCCACACTCGCCTGACACCCGCCCACACTTCCATTTGTGTGGCGGTCAAGGGGGCCTTGCCCCTTGACTGTGCTTGCGTGCTTTTGGCCCTCAGAACCGTGTGTAGTAGTTCTTTGCGGTTTGTCACAACGGGGGACTGTGCTGGGGGGTAAACGCGCCTTGCTGTTTGTAGCCTTTTGGGGCCTTGGCTTTTTACTCAGGGTCTAGGCGCTTCCGTCGTGCGACGCTTTTGACGACGATGACTGCGCGGCTTGGAGGTGATTGTTTCCAGTGATCCCCCTGCAAGACGTAAACCGCTCGGGGCCGGACTTCCCATTTCCCAGAAAACCACCCCACACTGAGTGGAAGAGGGCGTGGAGGGGCATGATGGACAGCTCTTGCCGAGAGAGCACAGCGGCACGCGTCGCGTGGACAACCGCAATGCATCGCGCCTGGTATGAGCGTTCAAAATTGCTTAAACCGGCAAACAACTAATTACTAAAATCCTTCCTAGGGACCACTGATTGTTTCATCGCCAAGTTACCGCCCTAGGCGCTGTGTACCTCATAATCTAAGAAGCATCGTGGGCACACTGAGCACCCTGGCATACTCACGCACGCGCACGCACGTGGACACACACACACACACACATGCATACACACGTCTCCCACACACATCCATCAACACACAAACACACACACACACACACACACGCACACACACACACACACACACGCGCGCAGGCCTTCCTCGAGAAGATCGGCGGCAAGGTCATTGAGCGCCCCGCGCATGCACCCTGAGCACCCTGACAGACGCACGCACATACACACACACATGCACATATATACACACGCACACACACACACACGTGCAGGCCTTCCTCGAGAAGATTGGCGGCAAGGTTATTGAGGGGCTGGCACGCTTTATCTTCCAGCAGCTGATGATTGCGGTGCGTGCGTGCGTTCGTGTAGGTGTGCGTTTGTGTGTGTATGTGTGTGAGTATGTGTGTGTTTGTGTGTCCCGTGTGTGTATGTGTGTGTGTGTGTGTGTGAGTTGTTTTTGTCTTCCTGCCTGCCTACCTGCCTGCCTGCCTGCCTGCCTGCCCGCCTGCCTGCCTGCCTGTCTGCCTGTCTGATCAAGAGCTCCAGCATGCCTCCGCATGTGTCTGTGCATGCGCGTGTGCCCAGTCAATCACCACTGAGCACGCACGCACACTGCGCCTCTTTCGCAGGTCGAATTTTGCCATCGGCGTGGCAAGATGCTGCGCGATATCAAGCTCTCCAATGGTGCGGTAGCGTGGGTGGGCATTGCGGGTGGAGGGGGGGGGGCACAGGGAAGGGGTTCCAGCGGTGTTGCAAGTGTTGCACCGGTGTGTGCGTATGGCCAACGCAGCGCACGCTGCACACCCGGGGTGGTGGGCGTTGCGGGGGGGGAAGAGGGGGGACAAGGGGGGGCAGGGGGTGCTGCGAGTGTGGCACCGGTGTGGTTGCATTGGGTCGGCCGGAGTGGTGGTGTGCCGCACGTGGCTTGTAGCACGTGGCTTGCAGCACGTGGCTTGCAGCACGTGGCTTGCAGCACATGGCTTGCAGCACGTGGCTTGCAGCGCGTGGCTTGCAGCACGTGGGCACCAACACTGCGTGCAGCGCGTGGCCAACACAGCGCAGTCCTCCCTCCCCCCCTACCATGCACATGCACGATAGCAGCAGCAGCAGCAGCATTCCACCCCACCCCATTTCCATTCCTGCCCCCCCCCCTGCGCAGGCATGACAGCAGCAGCAGCAGCAGCAGCAGCAGTGCTCCCCCCCCCTTTCCATTCCCGCCCCTCCCCTTCCCCCCTGCACAGGCACGATAGCAGCAGCAGCAGCAGCAGTGCTCCACCCCCACCCCTTTATCATTCCTGCCCCCCCCCCTCCCTGCACAGTCGCGCTCTCGTTCGCAGACGGCCAGCTGCCAATCGTCAAGCTGTCCGACTTTTCGGTGTCCAAGGACATGTACCGCGACAACCAGGACCACTCTCAGGTTGGTGGAAGGGACACACTGGCGTGCGTGTGTTCAAGGTCTTTCCAGAGAGCCCGGCCTCGTCAAAGTCTATGCAGATCTGATGGAGTTGTGTGCGCATGTGCTTGTGAAGCTGTCCGACTTTTTTGTGTCCAACGGCATGTACCGTGACTCTCAGGTGGAAGTGGTAGTACGCACTGAAAAAAAGGGGTGGTGTGCGTTGGTTAAGGGGCTTTCAAGAGAGCCCGGCCTCGTAAAAATTCATGCAGATTTGAGGGAGTTGTGTATGTGCGTTTGTGAAGCTGTCCGACTTTTTGGCACCCACGGACATGTACCGCGACAACTAGGACCAATCTCAGGTGGGAGTGGAAGTGGGTTCTGTACACCATCGTGGTGTGCGTTGGTTCATGGGCTTTGGAGAGAGCCCGGCCTCGTCCGAATCCATGCAGATTCGAGGGAACTGTGTGTGTGCGCGTGTGTGTATGTCTGATTTTTCGGTGTCCAAGGACGTGTACCGCGACAAACAGGACCACTCTCAGATAGGAGTGGGAGTCGGCACTGTAACAACACCGTGGTGTGCATTTTTTGTAGCGCGTTGGTTCGGGGGCTTTCCAGAGAGCGGGCTCCTGGCCCGGCCTCGTCAACATTCATGCAAGTAACAAGTAACAAGTAACACGGGGTTTCCAGCTAAGCAGGCTACTCTTCTACTAGAGATCACCCGCCGATACTCCAGCCCACTTGTTTATTCATGCAGATTTGAGGGAATTGTGTGTGTGCGCATGTGTGTCAAGATTTCCGAATTTCGGTGTCCAAGGACATGAACCGTGACTCTCAGTTGGGAGTGGGACTGGGCACTGTACTAACAATCCATGGTGTGCGTTGGTTGAGGGGCTTTCCAGATAGCCCGGTCTCGTCAAAATCCATGCCATTGTGCCATGCACACACACACAGGCTTGTGGCTCACAGCTCTTTCTCTCTCTCTCTCTCTCTCATTGAATAATCTCTCTCTTGCACACTCCTTGCACACTCACATGTACATCTCTCCACCTCTCTCGATTGCCTTCTTACTGCCGTCTTTTGCCTTCTAATACTGACTGACCACAGGCCGGCAGCGCTCTTTTCGCTGCCACAGAAGTGCTCCTGGACGCCTGCGGTTGCTCCTATGACCTCATGGCAGGAGACGCCACACACCCACAACCCTCCAACCTTCCTCACAATCTCTTTCACCTGCTGCTCAACACAGGCCGGCAGCGCCCTCTTCGCTGCCCCAGAGGTCCTCCTCAACGCGGTCTGTGGCACACACACGCACACACACAGGCTGGCAGCGCCCTCTTCGCTGTCCCAGAGGTCCTCCCAAATGCGGTTGGTGGCACACACACACACGCACACACACACACACACACACACAAACAGGCTGGCAGCGTCCTCTTCGCTGTCCCAGAGGTCCTCCCGAATGCGGTCGGTGGCACACACACACACACACACACATACACACAGGCTGGCAGCGCCCTCTTCGCTGCCCCAGAGGACCTCCCGAATGCGGTCGGTGGCACACACACACACACACACACACGCACACACACACACACACAGGCTGGCAGCGCCCTCTTTGCTGCCCCAGAGGTCCTCCCGAACGCGGTCAGTGACACACACACACACACACACACATACACACAGGCTGGCAGCGCCCTCTTCGCTGCCCCAGAGGTCCTGAGCGTGGTCGGCGGCACACACACACACACACACACACACACACAGGCTGGCAGCGCTCTCTTTGCTGCTCCAGAAGTGCTCCTCAACGCGGTCGGTGGCTCCTACGACCTCATGGCAGCAGACGTCTGGTCGTGCGCCATCCTGCTGTACATCTCCCTCGTGGGGCGGCACCCGTTCCTGCGCGAAGAGGTGAGGCAAAACAGTTGTTTGCTTGTGAGTGCATGTGCAGGCAGCCGGCTGGTGGCTACCGCCCCTCACAAGTAATTGTTAGGGCCAGAACTGGACTTGGGTCTAGGCGGTGGTACTAGGACTAGAGGTAGTGTTTGCTGGAAAGCCGATGTAACTGTAACTGCGTGCATGTGATCTGACCTCTGTTGTGTGTGCGTGCTTTCACATGCACGCAACCCTGGGCAACCTGGGCAACCTCCTGTGATTGCGGAACTCATCTTGATCTGGTCTGATCTGACCTACGAGGTACTAGGATTACAAGGTCGTCTTCGCTGGAACGTGGGTCACATCTTGATCTTTGGATCTCATCTCTGGATCTGATACCTGGATGTGATATGCTCTGATCTGATCTCTGTTGCATGCAGGATGCCTCCCTGGGCCAGGACCAGAAGCTTCTGGCCATCCTGCGGCGCACGATGTCCAACGACGCTGACTACTCTGACGAGGCGAGTGCGGGGGGGGGGGGCAGTGTGTGTGTGTGCGGGGGTCCCCACACTTTCCCACACTTCCACACAGGCGATGCGGAACGTGTCGCCGCAAGCGTCCGACCTCCTCCGCCGCCTCACCACGCCCGGTTGGCCCTCTTCTGTCGAACCTTTTCATACTTTCCCACACTTCCTAATTCTCCACCCCGCCACACACTTCCACACAGGCGATGCCGATCGTGTCGCCGCAAGCGTCCGAACTCCCCTACCGCCTCATCGTGTCAGAACCCACCCACCCCCCCACCTCAGACACACAGGGTGTAGAGTTTCAACCCTGAACCCCTAAACCCCAACCCTAAATCCCAACCCTTAACCCGAACTCTACAGCCCCCAAACCCTCTACACCAAAAACAAAACACAGGCAATGCGCAACGTGTCGCCGCAAGGTCCGACCTCCTCCGCCGCCTCACTGCGTCTGGACGGCCCTCTTTTGTCAAACATTTCCATAATATCCCACACTTCCTAATTCTCCACACGTTTGCGCAAGCAATGCGTAACGTGTCGTCGCAAGCGTCCGACATCCTCCACCGCCACACCGTGTCAGACCCCCCCCCCCCCACCCACCTCACACACACAGGGTGTAGAGTTTCAACCCTGAACCCCGAAACCCTCAACCCTTACCCTACAGCCCCCAAACCCTCAACACCACAACACAGGCAATGCGCAACGTGTCCCCGCAAGCGTCCGACCTCCTCCGTCGCCTCATCGTGTCGGACCCGGCACAGCGACTCAAGGTGTGCGGGTGCTCCTTGGGGTCCCCTGCCACCAGTAGCTTTTCCTCTCAGTAATCTGCTTGGGCACTCCACGCCTCATCGTGTCGGACCCATTACAGCGATTTGATGTGGGGGTGCAGTGGGCGGTATGCCACACCAAGTGCCAGCCATCTCAGGTGAAAATGATGATGATGATGATGATGATGTAGGGGCCAGTGGTCCCTGCGAAGGATTTCAGCAACTAGATTTTTGCCGGCTCCAGCAACTTTGACCGCTCATACCAGGCACTACACACACTGGGTATTCATGCAATGCATGCCGTTGTGCTGCTCTCGGCAAGAGCTTTCTAACGCATCGCTCCACGCCCTCACCCACTAAGTGTGGCGTGGTTTTCTGGGAAGTGGGAAATCAGGCTCGGAGCGGTAAACGGCTCGCAGGAGAATCACTGGTAGGGGCACTGCACGCATTAGCGTGTCAGACCCAGCACATCGACTGAAGGGAGGATGCTCCTCGGGGTCCCCTACCGATGATGGATATGACAGTCTGTAACAAGTAACAAGTAACACGGGGTTTCCAGCTAAGCAGGCTACTCTTCTACTAGACACTCGCCGATACTCCAGCACACTCAAGTACTAGAGTACCGCCGGCTCCCGGTCGATAGACTACCGCTCCCGCCGGCTAGACCTCCCCAAACAGCGGTCTCTGAGAGACATGTCTGGCAAGGAGCATATAGGAGAGGACCTTCCTCAAGGTCACAGTAGTGGCCTTGTGGCCAGTCAAGCCGGCAGAGCCGACTGGCGCTGACTGAAACGGTCCCCGCCTGGCAGTGCATGGCTGTCCAGCTCTCGTTTGCATGGGGCTCAGCCGGCGCCCCATGCCTCATGCATGGCCCAGGTCCCACCCTCCAGGGGTGCATGGACGACAGAGTTGTCATGGAGGCTGCCTGAAGACCTTCCAACGCCAGTCACCGGCAGACGAGCGACCCCGAGGATGAGCGGGTGACGAACGCTGCGATTGGTGAAGCGGATTTACTCTGTGTTGCCTCGGCGGTCACCACCGCTGAAGCCGTGATGGTAGCCCGCCTCCACGGGCAGCCATCTTGAACAATGTCCAGCATGCATTGACGGGCGCCAGCTCCTCCGCTCGTCGATCAACTCGTCGAGATCGGTGTCGCATGGCATCCTGCATGGGGGGAGGATAAGGGCCGTCTCCCAGCACGGGCCGCGGCATCGCCGCGGCTACTCGCCAAGCAATGGCAGCGCCGGGCAAGCCGCTCCTGAAGTGTTCCACCGAGGGGCAGTCTAGCAGGAGCCGGGCCAGTCGTATTTTACCCCGCTCGTCAGCGGCACGGACATCCTCGTCACCAGCAGCGCCGTATTGCTGGGTCCAGGGCTCGGCGACGAGAACGCGCCTCCGTTAATCGAGCCCCACAGTCTGTGTGTGCCCCACAGTCTGTGTGACACCAGTAATGATGTACTAGCAGTAGCCAGCCTCGCCAGTTAGGGGCACTGCATCGTCTCAATCGTGTCAGAATCGCACAGCGACTAGGTGTGCATGCTTGTGGGATCCTGCAAACACATGCTCTCTCAACACACACACACATGCATGCACTCTCTCTCTCACGCATGCACCCACTGTCACTCTCACCGACATGTGACACCCTCTCACTCTCATGTCATTCTCTCTGATGTGGCTCTCTCTCCTTCTCTCTGTCTCTCTCTCTCTCTGTTTCTCTCTCTCTCTCTCTGTCTCTCTCTCTGTCTCTCTCTCTCTCTCTCTCTCTTTCTCTCTCTCTCTTGCACACTCAAAAATGTTTGCGATGTACAGTGTGGCCGACTGTCACCCATGCTGGTTCATGGCGGTGTTGCCTACTAGGGCTTATCACACACACACACACTCTCTCTCTCTGTATCTCTGTCTCTATCTCACTCTCTCACTTTCTCTTTGCTCTCTCGCACACTCTCTGTTTTGTCTCCCTGTGTCTCTCTCCCTTCCTCTCTCTCTCTCTCTCTCTCTCTCTCTCTCTCTCTCTCTCTCTCTCTCTCTCTCTCTCTCTCTCTCTCTCTCTCTCTCTCTCTCTCTCTCTCTCTCTCTCTCTCTCTCTCTCTCTCTCTCTCTCTCTCTCTCTCTCTCTCTCTATCTCACACTCTCTCCCACACACACGTAGATGGCCGACATCTTCTGCCACCCATGGTTCATGGAGGCTCTGCCAACTGGGGCTGACCAGATGAACGAAGTGAGGCTTCTTCGTGCATGTGTGTGTGCATGTGTGTGTGCATGTGTGTGTGTGCGTGTGTGTGTGCGTGTGTGTGTGTGTGTGTGTGTGTGTGTGTGTGCGCGCATGTGTGCGCTCATTTGCGTGCGTGCTTGCATGCGTGTGCGCGTCTGACGGGTTGTGGTCACACCCCACAGCCACTTCTTCTCCGCCTTCCAAACATGTCCACCCACCCGTCCAACCACCCATCCACCCACTCATCCACCCACCCATCCACCCACCCATCCACCCACCTACACACGCACCCCCCCCCCCCCCCCCCACCCCACCCACCACCCCCCCACCCCCCCCCCACCCACCCACCCACCCACCCCCCACCACCCCCCACCACCCACCCCCACCCACCCCCCACCCCACCCACCCCCACACACACATGAACGCAGGTGTTTGTGCGCGACTGCTTGCGCGCGACGAACATACAGATCGCACAGCTGAAGGTTTGCGCGTCTGTGTTTCGTGGATGTTGAATTCCACCAGACGTCTTTGATGGCTTGCTAGTCCCGACGAGTGTGTGTGTGTGTGTGCGTGTGCGTGTGCGTGTGCGTGTGCGTGTGCGTGTGCAGCTGACCAGATGCTGCTGCTGCTCCCGCTGCCGCTGCCGCTGCCGCCACTGCTGCTGCTGCTGCTGCCCCCCCCCTGATCTCCCCGCCCACTTGCCCCACAGGCCCGCGTTGCTCAGGGTGGCGTGGACAACGGCGTCATCAGCGACGGCCCCCCTGCTGCTCCCGCTGCCGCTGCTGCCGCCGCTGCTGCTGCTGCTGCTGACGCTGCTGACGCTGCTGCCCCCACCCCCCCCTGATCTCCTCGCCCACTTGCCCCACAGGCTCTCGTTGCCCAGGGTGGCGTGGACAACGGCGTTATCGGCAACGGCTCTCCTGCTGCTGCTGCTGCTGCTGCTGCTGCTGGCGCTGCCACCGCTGCTGCTGCTGCCGCTGCCGCTGCTGCCGCTGCTCCTGCTGCTTCTGCATGCGGCGCGTGCGAGCCACTGCCGCAGCTGCTGCAGGAGTTTTTGCACAACATGAGCATGGAGGCGGATGGCATGGGGTCGGAGCAGGCGACGCCAACGGGGCAGGGGCACTCCGGTGCGGGCATGCAATGGAAATGCATGTACCTTTATAATCCCAATCATTTTACACCCTTCCTTCTCATCACTATGAGGGCAATGTTTAGAACTGAGGGATACGGCTGCCGCAGTAGTTCTCGCACAGCATGAGCATATAGGCGGATGGCATGGGGTCGGAGCAGGCGACGCCAACGGGGCAGGGGCACTCCGGTGCGGGTATGCAATGGAAATGCATATACCTATATAATCCCAATCATTTTACACCCTTCCTTCTCATCACTATGAGAGCAATGTTTAGCACTGAGGGATGCGGCTGCCGCAGTAGTTTTTCTCACAGCATGAGCATATAGGCGGATGGCATGGGGTCGGAGCAGGCGACGCCAACGAGGCAGGGGCACTCCGGTGCGGGCATGCAATGGAAATGCATGTACCTTTATAATCCCAATCATTTTACACCCTTCCTTCTCATCACTATGAGAGCAATGTTTAGCACTGAGGGATGCGGCTGCCGCAGTAGTTTTTCTCACAGCATGAGCATATAGGCGGATGGCATGGGGTCGGAGCAGGCAACGCCAACGGGGCAGGGGCACTCCGGTGCGGGTATGCAATGGAAATGCACATACCTATATAATCCCAATCATTTTACACCCTTCCTTCTCATCACTATGAGAGCAATGTTTAGCACTGAGGGATGCGGCTGCCGCAGTAGTTTTCGCACAGCATGAGCATATAGGCGGATGGCATGGGGTCGGAGCAGGCGACGCCAACGAGGCAGGGGCACTCCGGTGCGGGCATGCAATGGAAATGCATGTACCTTTATAATCCCAATCATTTTACACCCTTCCTTCTCATCACTATGAGAGCAATGTTTAGCACTGAGGGATGCGGCTGCCGCAGTAGTTTTTCTCACAGCATGAGCATATAGGCGGATGGCATGGGGTCGGAGCAGGCAACGCCAACGGGGCAGGGGCACTCCGGTGCGGGTATGCAATGGAAATGCACATACCTATATAATCCCAATCATTTTACACCCTTCCTTCTCATCACTATGAGAGCAATGTTTAGCACTGAGGGATGCGGCTGCCGCAGTAGTTTTTCTCACAGCATGAGCATATAGGCGGATGGCATGGGGTCGGAGCAGGCGACGCCAACGAGGCAGGGGCACTCCGGTGCGGGCATGCAATGGAAATGCATGTACCTTTATAATCCCAATCATTTTACACCCTTCCTTCTCATCACTATGAGAGCAATGTTTAGCACTGAGGGATGCGGCTGCCGCAGTAGTTTTTCTCACAGCATGAGCATATAGGCGGATGGCATGGGGTCGGAGCAGGCAACGCCAACGGGGCAGGGGCACTCCGGTGCGGGTATGCAATGGAAATGCACATACCTATATAATCCCAATCATTTTACACCCTTCCTTCTCATCACTATGAGAGCAATGTTTAGCACTGAGGGATGCGGCTGCCGCAGTAGTTTTCGCACAGCATGAGCATATAGGCGGATGGCATGGGGTCGGAGCAGGCGACGCCAACGAGGCAGGGGCACTCCGGTGCGGGCATGCAATGGAAATGCATGTACCTTTATAATCCCAATCATTTTACACCCTTCCTTCTCATCACTATGAGAGCAATGTTTAGCACTGAGGGATGCGGCTGCCGCAGTAGTTTTTCTCACAGCATGAGCATATAGGCGGATGGCATGGGGTCGGAGCAGGCAACGCCAACGGGGCAGGGGCACTCCGGTGCGGGTATGCAATGGAAATGCACATACCTATATAATCCCAATCATTTTACACCCTTCCTTCTCATCACTATGAGAGCAATGTTTAGCACTGAGGGATGCGGCTGCCGCAGTAGTTTTCGCACAGCATGAGCATATAGGCGGATGGCATGGGGTCGGAGCAGGCGACGCCAACGAGGCAGGGGCACTCCGGTGCGGGCATGCAATGGAAATGCATGTACCTTTATAATCCCAATCATTTTACACCCTTCCTTCTCATCACTATGAGAGCAATGTTTAGCACTGAGGGATGCGGCTGCCGCAGTAGTTTTTCTCACAGCATGAGCATATAGGCGGATGGCATGGGGTCGGAGCAGGCGACGCCAACGGGGCAGGGGCACTCGGGTGCGGACATGCATTGGGAAGGCATATACCTTATATGTCCTGTGTAACAGCCTTGTTTCAGGACTTATTAACATGAGTTTAGCAATGTTTAGCACTGAAGGGTGGTGGTGGCTAGGGATTCTTTGCACAGCATGAGCATGGAGGCAGCTGGCATGGGGTTGGAGCAGGCAACAGGGCAGGGGCACTCAGGTGCAGGCATGTGTTTTGAGGGCAGTTTTTTTAACGTACAAACCCGTCTTAACAGGCCTTCTTCACACGATTCGAGCAATGTTTTTCACTGAGGGGTGGTGGTGGCTAAGGACTTCCCTGCACAGCATGCGCATGGAGGCACGGCTGGCATGGGGTCGGAGCAGGCGGCGCCAACGGGGCAGAGGCACTCCGGTACGTTTTGTTTATTTCGTATCTTTTTGATGTGGGCGGGCGGAGGAGAGGGGGGGCCGGGGGGGGGGGGGGCCCACCGCAGCTGCTGCAGGAGTTTCTGTACGCAGGTTGAGCATGGAGACGACTGGCAGGGGCACTCGGGTGCGGTAATCCGTTTAAAGAAACGCATTACGGCAAGCATCAGCACCACGCATTAGGGCATGCATCAGCACCACAACCGCGGCCCCTCTCCCCCCCTCCCCCCCTCCCTGACCCCGCTTCCCGCAGACGTGCCCACGCTCGACCGCCACCGCTCGACAAATGCAGAAGTCGGCAACGCGGTCCCCATCACGCCCCCCCCCCCACACACACACACACACACCGCCACCACCGTCGCGGCCCATCACCAACACACACACACACATACACACACACACTCACACACACACACACAGACGCGTCCACGCTCGACCACCAACGATTGACAAACACAGAGGTCCACAACGCCGTCCCCATCACGGCCCCCCACCCTACCCTACCCCACACGGCCCCCCACCCCACCCCACCCCACCCCCACACACATCGACTGCCACATGACCCATCACTAACAATCTGCCCCCCCCCCCAACACACACACACACACACACACACAGATGCGTCGACCCTCGACCACCACCGATCGTCAAACACAGAAGTCGGCAACGCGGTCCCCATCACGCCCTGCCACCCCCCCCTTCACACGCACACCGCCACCACCACCGCGGCCCATCATACACACACACACACACACACACACACACACACACACAGATGCGTCGACCGTCGACCACCACCGCTCCGCAAACACAGAATTCGGCAACGCGGTCCCCATCACGCCACGCCACGGCGACTCGCACGTCGCGCGCGTGGCTCACCCGCTCCCGTCGATAGCACCGTTTGAGCCGACGCAGGCGATCGTGCCTGTGGACCGGACGAGGGACCGCGGGGGAGGTGGGTGGTAGCTGGGTGGTAGCCGGAGGGGAAGCTGGATGGCAGCTGGGGGGTAGCTGGATGGCAACTGGGGGGAAGGGGGTGTAGCGCACACGCCCCCATCGATAGCTCCGTTCGAGCCGATGCAGCTAATCGTGCATGTGGACCGAACAAGGGACCGAGGGGGAGGTGGGTGGTACCTGGGGGGTAGCTGGGTGGTAGCTGGGTGGCAGCTGGATGCCAGCTGGGGGGAAGGGTTGAGTGGCGCACGAGCCCCCTTTGATAGCTCCGTTTTAGCCGATCGTGCCTGTGGACCGGACGAGGGACCGCAAGGGAGCCGGGTGGTAGCTGGGGGGTAGCTGGGGGGCACCTGGGTGGCAGCTGGGGGGACGGCTGAGTGGCGCATGCGCCCCCGTCGATAGCACCGTTTTGAGTCGTGCCTGTGGATCGGCCGAGAGACCGCAGAGGTGAGTGGTAGCTGGGTTGTAGCTGTGTGGTAGCTGGCGGGCAGCTGGGTGGCAGCTGGGTGGCAGCTGGGTGGCAGCTGGGGGGGAGGGGGCGCGGCTCACCCGCTCCCGTCGATGGCTCCGTTTGAGCCGACGCAGCCGATCGTGCCTGTGGACCGGATGAGGGACCGCGGGGGAGGTGGGTGGTAGCTGGGTGGTAGCTGGGTGGCAGCTGGGGGGGGGCAGCGCACCCGCTCCCGTGGATAGCTCCGTTTGAGCTGACGCAGCCGATCGTGCCTGTGGACCGGACAAGGGACCGCGGGGGAGGTGGGTGGTAGCTGGGGGGTAGCTGGGGGCAGCGGGGGGGCAGCTGGGGGAGGGGGCAGCGCACCCGCTCCCGTGGATAGCACCGTTCGAGCCGACGCAGCCAATCGTGCCTGTGGACCGGACGAGGGTCCCCGGGGGACGTGGGTGGTAGCTGGGTGGTAGCTGGGCGGCAGCTGGGTGGTAGACGGCTAGGGGAGGAATGGTCACCTGGCCTCCCAACACCAGCAGCTACTCCGCGCCTTGCCCCCCCCCCCCTGCAGAACACAAGCGCGTGCAAACACACGCACACACACACACACACACACACATACACACGCAGGCGGTTCCGCTGCCGGTGCGTCCGCCGCCCCCGCTGCTTCGCGCCCGGCGCCCGCGGGCGCGCGCGCGGCGCCCCCCGGGGCCGCTGCCTCCAACACACACACACACACACACACACACATACTTAAACACCCCCCCACACCACACACACACACGCAGGCGGGTACGCTGCCAGTGCTTCTGCCGCCCCCGCTACTGCGCGCGCCGCGCCCTCGGGCGCGCGCGCGGCGCCCTCCAGGGCCACCGGGGCCGCCGGCGCGTCGCCGCCACCGCCTCAACGCAAAGCAGTTGTTGGCCCCCTGCAGGTGCGTGGTCAACACATGATGCTAGGCACGTGCACACACACACAGACACGTGCACGCACACGCACACACACGCACACACACACAGAGCACGGTCGGGAGTCACGACAGACGGCCTTCGCAGCGCACACACACACACACACTCGCAGCCCGGCACAACAACAATCCTGCCTACGCAGCGACGACGCACAAGTGCGCACACACACACACACACACACACACACGCAGCCCGGCACAACAACGATCCTTCCCACGCAGCGGCGATGCACAAGCAGCAGCGGCGGCACTGGTCCGCTGGGGCCGGGGGTATACACTATGGGGCCGCGCGTGGGGGGCGGCGTGTCGGCAGGGGGGGCCGGTGAGGCTTGTGTGCGTGTGTGTGTGTGTGTGCGTGTGCGTGTGTGTGTCTGCGTGTGTGTGTGTGTGTGTGTGTGTGTGTGTGTGTGCAGGGGGGGGTCACAGCAGCAGCAGCGGCACTGGCCCGCTGGGGCCGGGGGTATACACTATGGGGCCGTGCATGGGGGGCGGCATGTCGGCAGGGGGGGCAGGTGAGGCTTGTGTGCGTGTGTGTGTGTGTGTGTGTGCGTGTGTGTGTTTGTGTGCGTGTGTGTGTGTGTGTGTGTGTGTGCAGGGGGGGTCACAGCAGCAGCAGCGGCACTGGCCCGCTGGGGCCGGGGGTATACACTATGGGGCCGTGCATGGGGGGCGGCGTGTCGGCAGGGGGGGCAGGTGAGGCTTGTGTTTGTGTGTGTGTGTGTGTGTGCAGGGGGGTCGCAGCAGCAGCAGCAGCACCAGCGGGCAGGGGCTAACACTACGGGGCCGCGCGGCGGCATCGGAGGGGCGCGTACGATGCGTGCGTGTGTACGTGTGTGTGGGTGTGCGTGCGTGCTTGCATGCGTGCACGTGTGTGTGCGTGTGGGTGTGCAGGTGCGTAGCGACGAGTGGTCACCCGCTATTCACAGACGGCCATATGCACACCTCGGGAACGATGTCACTGTTATCTATGTGTAGTAACGCTCTGGAATGGAATGGGTGTGGGCGTGGGTGTGCGCAGCGTGGGGCCCGTAACTGTAACCTCCCCGTAACGTTACGGGGCTTACAGGCCATCCCTCGCAAAGTGCCCCGCAACACCCCGTAACTCGAGAAATGTGTGAAACGGTGTGAATATGTGCCCCACACCTTTGACTGGCCCCGAGGAACGTTGACTCGGGGTTACGAGAGAGGTTACGGGAGGGTTGCGGGAAGGGCTCCGAGGGGTTAGGGTTTCGGGCCACGTGGTGTGGGGTTGCGGGCCCCACGCTGGGTGTGCGTGTGAAGGTGGTGTGGGACAGGGAGCGGTGGTGTGTCAAAACGTCACCCTTCTGAGAGTGGATTCGTGCTTCACTCACCAAGGCGGTCCCAATGGTGGTCTTTCCATCGCAATCGGCTCTGGGCCCCCATATCTTAGTTGGGCGCCCCTCCTACTGCACCCACACCCACCCACCCACCCCAACTTTGGACCCTCATATCTCGGCCCCCAGGTGTCCGAATTAAAAAAAACGCTGTATTTGGAACGTAAGCATCAAGGAGACTGGTCGTCATCATGTGCTTCACAACTTGGTTCCCATCCATCACCCCCGTGATTGCCAGATCAAAACAATGTAGCTGGGACGGGATTTGAACCCGCGCTCTTTCGAACTGGATAAAACACAGGATTCGTTGATTTATTGCATCGCAGCTCTGGTTTGCACCTTAATCCAGCGCCTTAGACCGCTCGGCCACCCAACCACCGTGAATGTGTTGCACCAAAATTGGCCTACCTGTCTTCCGACATTTAAACTTTCAAGTCAGTTGTCACAACTGCAACCATACATATTAGTAAACCGTCGTTTCTCCAGTAAACGCGCTGTAGTGCAGGGGCAAAAAAATAAATTAAAAATGACAGTTGACAAGCGCATGCCATTGAGCGTGCCCCCGGAAGTGAGACCCCTGAGCCTGCGGCGCACCCCTGAGCCTTCCCTTTTTCCATCCCTTCCCCGTCTCCCCACACATACAGTGAGCCAGGCGTCCCCTCGGGGGCGTTTAGGGAAGTACCACCGGCCGTGTAACAATCTCTCTCTCAAAAACGCCCCGTCTCCCCACACATACAGTGAGCCCGGCGGCCCCTCGGGGGCGTTCAGGGAAGTACCAACGGCCGTGTAACAATCTCTCTCTCAAAAACGCCCCGTCTCCCCACACATACAGTGAGCCCGGCGTCCCCTCGAGGGCGTTTAGGGAAGTACCAACGGCCGTGTAACAATCTCTCTAAAAAAAACGCCGGACGGTTGATGCTCTGCTACAGTGTGCACGCCCATAAAATACAAAAACACAAAAACAATTGACAGTTGACAAGCGCATGCCATTGAGCGTGCCCCCGGAGGTGAGACCCCTGAGCCTGCGGCGCTCCCCTTCGCCTTCCTTTCTCCATCCCTTTCCCGTCTCCCCGCACATACAGTGAGCCCGGCGTCCCCTCGGGGGTGTTTGGGGAGTACCACCGGCACGTGTAACCAATATCTCTCTCAAAAGCACATACAATGAGCCCGGCGTCCCCTCGGGGATGTTTGGGAAGTACCACCGGCACGTGCAACCAATCTCTCTCTAAAAAAAATGCCGGACGGTTGATGCTCTGCTAGAGTGTGCGCACACATAAAATACAAAAACACAAAAACAATTGACCGTTGACAAGCGCATGCCATTGAGCGTGCCCCCGGAAGTGAGACCCCTGAGCCTGTGGCGCACCCCTTCGCCTTTCCTTTTACCATCCCTTTCCCGTCTCCCCGCACATACAGTGAGCCCGGCGTCCCCGCGGGGGTGTTTGGGAAGTACCACCGGCACGTGTAACCAATCTCTCCGCAAAAACACAAAAAAAATTGACAGTCGACAGGCGCATGCCATTGAGCGTGCCCCTGGAAGTGAGACCCCTGAGCCTGCGGCGCACCCCTGAGCCTTTCCTTTTTCTATCCCTTCCCCGTCTTCCCGCACATACAGTGAGCCCGGCGTCCCCTCGGGGATGTTTGGGAAGTACCACCGGCACGTGTAACCAATCTCTCTCTCCTTTTTCCATCCCTTTCCCGTCTCCCCGCACATACAGTGAGCCCGGCGTCCACTCGGGGGTGTTTGGGAAGTACCACCGGCATGTGTAACCAATCTCTCTCTCGAGGGCAGGGACGACTACTGATAAGGGCGCCCCCCCCCCACGCGGGTGGGTGACGGCGGCGCGCTGATTGCTTGACGGCCCACAGCTGGCGTTCAGTGCGCTCAAGGAAGGAACCTCGCTGGCGCTCGCTGCGCTGAGGGGTCAGCGTGCTGCCCCGCCCGCCCCCCAGGGGGGCCCCGCCCGCCCCGGCCACTCTGTGGCTTGGGTTTGATACTGATTTGCCGAGTTTGTAGGTGGCCTGTCCCACGGGGTGGGCTACGCCGGACGGTTGATGCTCTGCTAGAGTGTGCGCGCACATAAAATACAAAAACACAAAAACAATTGACAGTTGACAAGCGCATGCCATTGAGCGTGCCCCCGGAAGTGAGACCCCTGAGCCTGCAGCGCACCCCTTCGCCTTTCCTTTTTCCATCCCTTTCCCGTCTCCCCGCACGTACAGTGAGCCCGGCGTCCCCTCGGGGGCGGTTGGGAAGTACCACCGGCACGTGTTACCAATTCTCTCTCAGGGCGGGCCAAGCCCGTCCCCACCCCACCACCACCAAGCGTGGAGTGGACTGACTGCTTGGCGGCCCACAGCTGGCGTGCAGTGCGCCCAAGGGAGGAATCTCGCTGGCGCTCGCTACGCTGAGTGGTCAACATGCCGCCCCGCCCGCCCCGCGGAGGGCCCCGCCCGCCCCGGTCACTCTGTGGCTAGCTAGGGTTTTGATACTATCTGCCGAGTTTGTGGGCGGCCTGCCCCACGGGGTTGGGCTACGCTGTCAAGAATTCGTAGTGATGTAAGAGCAGCACTTGGGCACCCCTCGATTAACGGAGGCGCGTTATCGTCGCCGGGCCCTGGACCCAGCAATGCGGCGCTGCTGGTGACGAGGATGTCCGTGCCGCTGACGAGCGGGGTAAAATACGACTGGCCCGGCTCCTGCTAGACTGCCCCTCGGTGGAACACTTCAGGAGCGGCTTGCCCGGCGCTGCCATGGCTTGGCGAGTAGCCGCGGCGCTGCCGCGGCCCGTGCTGGGAGACGGCCCTTATCCTCCCCCCATGCAGGACGCCATGCGGCACCGATCTCGATGAGTTGATCGACGAGCGGAGGAGCTGGCGCCCGTCAATGCATGCTGGACATTGGTCAAGATGGCTGCCCGTGGAGGCGGGCTACCATCACGGCTTCAGCGGTGGCGACCGCCGAGGCAACACAGAGTAAATCAGCTTCACCAATCGCAGCGTTCGTCACCGCGCTCATCCTCGGGGTCGCTCGTCTGCCGGTGACTGGCGTTGGAAGGTCTTCAGGCAGCCTCCATGACAACTCTGTCGTCCATGCACCCCTGGAGGGTGGGACCTGGCCATGCATGAGGCATGGGGCGCCGGCTGAGCCCCATGCAAACGAGAGCTGGACAGCCATGCACTGCCAGGCGGGGACCGTTCCAGTCAGCGCCAGTCGGCTCTGCCGGCTTGACTGGCCACAAGGCCACTACTGTGACCCTGAGGAAGGTCCTCTCCTATATGCTCCTTGCCAGACATGTCTCTCAGAGACCGCTGTTTGGGGTAGTCTAGCCGGCGGGAGCGGTAGTCTATCGGCCAGGAGCCGGCGGTACTCTAGTACTTAAGTGTGCTGGAGTATCGGCGGGTGTCTCTAGTAGAAGAGTAGCCTGCTTAGCTGGAAACCCCGTGTTACTGTTACTGTTACTGTTACTGTTACTGTTACTGTTTGACGCACCTACAGGCAGCGTATTCGATCTTGCTCGGTGTATAACGCTCGAGCACTACAGACAGGTGGCTGGCTACTGGTGGTGGGGGGCTAGTGGGTCGGGGCTGGACCTACACCGGGCAATCGGCTTACAGATCCGACTTCATCCCCGTGGGCCACGGCCGGGGCTCACAGGCCCGCGGGATCGTGTCCCCTAGACCTCCACCGAAGCGGCAGCAGAGGCTATTTATCAGTTTGCATCAGATGGGACATGCCATGATGGGGGCTGGCCAAGACTGCTCACGGTTTGAGTAGTTCACGGCAGCCAAATGGCTGTTTCCAGCTTCCTAACGTCTCAGAGCTCGCGGCAGCCCAGACATCAGACCACGCCTCAGGTCCCATTTCACGACACAAATAATGCACATGGGCACCATGCTGGCACCATGCCCTTGCAGCTCGTGCTGACATGCTTCCTCTTCCCCAGTGGCGTCCCCCTCGCGAGGTTGGTCGTTCACGTCTGTCCACGGGATTAAGGCTAGGGGTGGAGCGTGCAAGTAGGCGGCGCGGTGTCAGTCTCACACTTCACACTTTCCTCTCCCCGCTCCGAAGAGATAAGGCGGCGCCCCCGACCCCGGACCTTTCTTCACGGCAGCCTGAACTGTGACGTGAAGCAGGAGCATACATTTAGCAGTACCAGTGTTTACGTAAGCCAACCCGCAGCCCGCAAACCTGCAACGGCGGGTTGAGATTGGCCGATTTGGGCTGGCGCCGCGGGTTGAAATTACGCGAAGTTCACCCCAAAAGCGTGAAAATTGACATTTTCACCCTTTTCGCAAAAACACGACGCCTCCGGCGAGTTGAGAATGGGGACTGAGCCGTGAGGCCCAGGTTAAGCTATCATTCCCCCAAGATCCTTAACGAGCACTACGGTACTTCCCAAGCCCCCCCGAGGGGACGCCGGGCTCACTGTACGTGCTGGGAGACCGGGAGGGGATGGGAACAGGGAAGGCGAAGGGGTGCGCCGCAGGCTCAGGGGTCTCACTTCCGGGGGCACACTCAATGGCATGCGCTTGTCACCCGTCATTTGTTTGCATCCCTGAACCCTGACCCCCCTGTCCCGGCTGATGGAACACTGATCAAAAGCCTCTGCTGCCGCTTCGGTGGAGGTCTAGTCTTAGTTCGTGGGTGGACACGTATCGGGGCAGATTGCCGGGATCCGTAACAAATTTTCACGGTTAGATATCTCGGTGTAGAAATCGGTTCACACCCCACCACTTCGGAATCGAGGGCCTTGTACCCTCATCTCGCCCCCCCATTGGCCCGCCATGTGGCTCGCGGCCCCAAAATATATACCTGCGACAGTGTCTTACAGGGACAGGGGTGGGCGTATTGCCATGCCCGCCTGTGTAGGTCGAGATGAAGATGTAAACCAACATACGTTGTAATGGGGGTCTCAGGGGTGGCCTCTAGGTGCCCATTGTTACAGTTACATCGGCTTTCCAGCAAAGACTACCTCTAGTCCTAGTACCACCGCCTAGACCCAAGTCCAGTTCTGGCCCTAACAATTACTTGTGAGGGGCGGTAGCCACCAGCCGGCTGCCTGCCGACGTGTAGTCCCAGAGCAAAAAGGAGAGCTATTGTGCGACGCCTCCAAAATAGGTCCTAACTGCTTCTAGGGGATAGGGGGTCAAGTGGCGCTTGCCAATCTACTTGACCGCCGTGGTGGAGGGGCCGGCGCCTGAGGGGCAGCCGGACCGTACACCACGGCTCTCCACCCGACCCTATCCTGAGCACGCTCAAACGCCGTGTCCGAAAAAGTCTTCCAATCAGAACGAGTGCCACTAGTTTCGCCTAGCTGCTGAATCAGTAGCTTAAGAAAATAGTGTCGGGAGGCGGCTGGAGGCTGGCCTTGCTGCCGAGCCACATCCATTGTGCAGTCAAAAGTCGTACGAGGAAAACGAGAAGCCGGCATGCGCAGGTGCCCATTGTATGTGGTACAAAGAAAGGTACTATTTATAGTATCGGGTACTATTTTTAGTACCTATACAAAACAAACAGTACCGTACAGGGCCTGTGCCTTTGCGAGTAAGTGTTGTTTTGGACGCCCCCGCGAAGCTGAAAACGATTAAAATCTCGCAAAAATCGCGATTTGGGCGTCAAATCGACCGAAATCGTCGAAAAACGACCCTCAGAGCAATTAAACAATCATTTTTCGACCCCCCCGCGAAGGCTCAGGCCCTGTACGGTAGTCTTAGTTCGTGGGTACACGTATTTGGGCAGATCGCCCGGAATCGAGACAGATTTTTCACGATTACATATCTCGGTGTAGAAATCGATTCACACCCCACCACTTTGGAATCGAAGATCTTATACCTCCATCTAGGGGACTCTTTAATCAGGGGCGCCATTTCTTCAGTCTGTGGCACGTCGCTGCTGCTCGAAGTTGCTCATTTTAGGCAGCGAGCGGTGGCGGGCCGAGCCCTGATGGCGGGCTTCGTCACTGATGCCCTACGAGCGCGATGTCGCCTTCCCTTCCCTCCGGCGGGTACAAGGTCACGAAGGGGAAGAAACGGAAGGCTGTGTCCCTTCCTGGCACCATCGGAGCCCGAGAGGGGCGCATGGTGTGGCTGAGTGTGGGAAGGCCAATTTTGCCCATTTTGCCTAGGATTTTGCCTTTTGGGGGCAAAATCTGTGCATGCTTCCAATTCAAACAGTGTTAATGATGTCGGATGGAGGTGCCTTTTGAAACAGAGTTTGAAACAAAGGTTGAAACAGAGGTTGAGACAGAGGTTTTCAACTGTCAATTGTTTTTTTGTTGTGTTTTTGTATTTTATGTGCGAGCACACTCTAGCAGAGCATCAACCGTCCGGCGTAGCTCACCCTGTGGGGCAGGCCACCCGCAAACTCGGCAATTCAGTATCATAGCCCAAACCACAGAGTGACCGGGGGGGCGGGGGGGAATCTCCGGGGGGCGGGCGGGGCCCTCCAGGGGTGGGCGGGTCCTTCGGGGGGCGGGCGGGGCAGCATGTTGACCCCTCAGCGCAGCGAGCGCCAGCGAGGTTCCTTCCATGAGCGCACTGCACGCCAGCTGTGGGCCGCCAAGCAATCAGCGCGCCGCCGTCGTCCACCCCAGCGGGGGGGGGGCGCCCTAGTCAGAAGTCAGAGTCAGGGGAGTCGGGGGGGGGCGCATGCTCCCCGCCGACTCGTTCAGGGGGGATCCACCGGAGCGTGGAGGCAGAGGCGAGGCCGGTCGCCCGCACGCACCACCCCGATGAACGAGTGGTCGGGGGGAGGGCCATCGGCGGCAGCCCACGCCGGTAGGACTTGGTCGAGAGAGGTGACCTCCTGGAGGCTCGTCCAGAAGCGGGCCACCACCGCGCGGCCGACGCTGTCAGCTGTGTCAGGCTGGGCCGGGCCAGCCGTGAGGACTGGGAAGAAGTCAGTTATCAGGGCTTGGTCGTGGGGGGGGGGGGCGCCAGTGTCGAGGTGCAGGGCCCACAGGAGGCAGCGCCCATACCCTCAGAGAGAGATTGGTTACACGTGCCGGTGGTACTTCCCAAACACCCCCGAGGGGACGCCGGGCTCACTGTATGTGCGGGGAGACGGGAAAGGGATGGAAAAAGGAAAGGCGAAGGGGTGCGCCGCAGGCTCAGGGGTCTCACTTCCGGGGGCACGCTCAATGGCATGCGCTTGTCAACTGTAATTGTTTTTGTGTTTTTGTATACCCTCAAGTGAGAGATTGGTTACACGTGCCAGTGGTACTTCGCAAACACCCCCGAGGGGACGCCGGGCCCACGTGTGTATGTGCGGGGAGACGGGAAACGCATGGAAAAAGGAAAGGCGAAGGGGTGCGCCGCAGGCTCAGGGGTCTCACTTCCGGGGGCACGCTCAATGGCATGTGCTTGTCAACTGTCAATTGTTTTTGTGTTTTTGTATTTTATGTGCGCGCACACTCTAGCAGATCATCAACCGTCCGGCGTAGCCACCCCGTGGGGCAGGCCACCCGCAAACTCGGCAAATCAGTATCAAAACCCAAGCCACAGGGTGGCCGGGGCGGGCAGGGCCCTCCGGGGTGTGGGCGGGGCAGCACGTTGACCACTCAGCGCAGCGAGCGCCAGCAAGGTTCCTTCCTTGAGCGCAATGTGCGCCAACTGTGGGCCGCCAAGCAATCAGCGCGCCGCCGTCGTCCTCCCCAGCGGGGGGGGGCGCCCTAGTCAGAAGTCAGAGTCAGGGGAGTCGGGGGGGGGGGCGCATGCTGTATACCCTCGCCCCTGCACTACAGCGCGTTTACTGGAGAAACGACGGTGTAACAGAATGTATGGTTGGCATGTTAGTCAATTGACTTGAAAGTTGAAATGTCGGGAGACTGGTAGCTCAATCTGGTGCCACGGGTCCACAGTGGATGGGTGGCCGAGCATCGAAGGCGCTGGATTAAGGTCAACCACATCAAAGCCGCGGTGAGATTTATCACCGGCTCGACACTACAGTTCGAATCCCGTCCCAGCTGTAATCCTTATGACCTGGCAATCACGGGGGGGGGGGGAACCAAGTTGTGAAACACATGATGGCGACCAGTCTCCTTGATGCTTACGTTTCCGTTGCCGCCTTTTTTTTTGAATTCGGACACCTGGGGGCCGAGATATGAGGGTCCAAAGTCTGGGTGGGTGGGCGGGTGGGTATGATGGGTAGGGGGGCTTTTGTCTATAGTCTAAACTATGGGTGGCCAGAACTTCCTTCCCAGTGAGCTGATTGCGACGGGACGACCACCGTTGGGGCCGCCTTGATGAGTGAAGCACGAATCCACTCTCAGTAGAGGCCCGTGGTAAATAGGGTGGGGTTATCCACCTCCTCAGACTCCCGACCCCCTGCTTGCTGCCTTCGGTGCACCTGGGTATTTGGTGCACTCCCCCTACTACAGTGCTCACCTAGGCGTTCGGACAACCTTCACGGATTGATATGGGACCGATGCCATCTGAACCTCCTTGGAGAGCACAGTAAAACACCTCGGGAGACTCAACCCTGGATCTGCCTGGAAAGTGTGAAACGGACGGCCCACTCCTGGTTGCGGCCATCCCGGCCAAGGTATGGCGAGTTTTCTGGGGGGCCTTTTTGCCGTATGTTATCGACTTGGGCATTGCGGTGGACAGCCCTCACTGTAAGGAAGCCCCATGCGCATCGGTCTCGGCTCCATGCATGGCGTACTCAGTGAGAAAGGGTGGGAGGGTGGGTGGGGCGCCCCCCCCCCCCCCAACCTTGCATGTGTGTCCAATGTGTGCAAAAACTGTATTTGCTACCCCCCCCCCCCTGCCCCTCCACGCATTTTGTGTTTATGCACACTGTGATGCACACCAACTTCATCTCTCTCTTATTGTTTCACACAGGAGCACCAGCGGCACGCAGCGTCGCTGCTGGCATCGACTCTGGCATCGCTTCCTCGGAATTGGCACTCATGCGCCCGCCGCCCGCCGACCTCCTTCAAGCATTTTTGTTTGTTTATGCGCACCAAATCGATGCTTCTCTCTCCCTCGTTGCCAAACACAGGAGCACCAGCGGCACGCACCGTCGCCGCTGGCATCGCCTCCGGCATCGCCTCTTTGGAGGAAGCCCTGATGCCCCTGCCGTCCGCCGACCTCCTTCAAAAAAAAAATGTTTGTTAACCCACATCGAATCTTTGTTCCTCTCTCGTTGCCAAACACAGGAGCACAAGCGGCACGCACTGTCGCTGCTGGCATTGCCTCGAGCATCGCCTCTGGCATCGCTTCCTTGGAAGAGGCTCTCATGCGCCTGCCGACCGCCGACCTCCTTCAAACACGTTTTTTGTTTGTTTATGCACACCAAATCCATGTTTCACTCTCCCTCGTTGCGAAACACAGGAGCACAAGCGGCACGCACCGTCGCTGCTGGCATTGCCTTGAGCATCGCCTCTGGCATCGCTTACTTGGAATGGGCTCTCATGCGCCTGCCGTCCGCCGACCTCCTTCAAAAAACAAATGTGTGTTAACCCACATCGTATCTTTGTTTCTCTCTCGTTGCCAAGCACAGGAGCACAAGCGGCACGCACTGTCGCCGCTGGCATTGCCTCGAGCATTGCCTCTGGCATTGCTTCCTTGGAAGAGGCTCTCATGCGCCTGCCGACGGCCGACCTCCTCGCGGCAGCCACCGAGGACATCCTCCGCAACAACTCGCTGCACATGCTGTCGGATCCTTCGCTC
>VFSX01000419.1:0-17500 GCA_016618255.1 Chlamydomonas sp. UWO 241 | reverse complement strand
TGGTCGAGGAGGTCAGGGGGTACTCCGCGGTGGCGGAGGGTTTCCCAGAGCGCGGGGTGGTTGACACGGTCGAACGCCTTCGAGAGGTCAATGTAGGCCACGTGAAGGGGGGCGTGAGCGCGGTGAGACTCCTCTTGGAGGCGGCGTAGGGCAAAGATGGCGCCAGTAGTGCCTCGGCCGGGCCGGAAGCCGAACTGGGAGGTGTGAAAGGGTGGCTCCAGGTGCCGTCCGAGGCGGCCGAGGAGGATGTGGGTGTGGACTTTGCCCGGGACGGGCATGAGGGAGATGCCACGGTAGGACTTGCAGAGAGTGTTCGGGCCTGAGGATGCGCCCTTGTAGAGGGGGCAGATCTCCGCTTGTCTCCACGAGGTAGGAGTGGTGTTGGTGTCCCAGCATGAGCGGATGATGTCGTGGAGGGCGGAGGCGACGGCGGGGCCGCCGCTCTTGATGAGGGGAGCGGTGATGGCGTCGGAGCCCGGGGAGGTGTTTTTGAGTGCCTTGATGGCGGCCTCAATCTCGTCTCGTGAGGGCTCGGAAGGTGTGGGGGAAAGGGATGGGGCGGCGTGGGCGTGGGCGGGTACGGGGGGGAGAGTGGGGGGGAAGGGGATGGGGCGGCAGGGGCTGGGGCACACACACACACGCGTACACACACACACACATGTGCCACAACTGTGCTCGTCAATGCCGACCGCTTCCTTGTGCATACACGTGCACACACACACACAGACACACACACACGCACGCACGCACAACCGCCCCAATCCCACCCACCCCACACAATGATACCCATCCAACACAACACGCACCCAAAACACATTCATCTCCCCCTAACAAAAACAGATCTGCATGCTCATCAACGCTGCACCCTTCCTTGTGCACACGCACACACACATGCACACACACACATACACGCACACTTACAAACACAGAGAGAGAGAGAGAGAGAGAGAGATCGTTACAGATAACTCTGAACGGCAGACCACACACACACACACACATACACACACCGCCACAGATGCGCATGCTGATCGACGCTGCACCCTTCCTCGCGAGCACACACACGCACGCGCACACGCACACACGCACATATACACACACACAGAGAGAGAGAGGGAGATCGTTACAGAGAACTCTGAACGGCAGACCATACACACACACACACAGACACACACGCACACACACACACACACACACATTTACACACACACACCCAGAGAGAGAGATCGTCACAGAGAACTCTGAACGGCAGAACACACACACAAACACACACACACACACACACACCGCCACAGATGCGCATGCTCATCGACGCTGCACCGTTCCTCGTGCACGGCGCCAGCAGGCAGAGCGCCGCCGAATCAGACCTCAGCATGCAGGTGTGTCAAACACGACTGTAAAATCATCAACATCAGCAGCAGCAGCAGCAGCAGCAGCAGCATGCACGTGGGACCTTGTTTGGGTTGAAACCTTCAACTGAGATCAACTCCATAGTTTTGGCGGTGCACGGCGTCGGCGGGCGGAGCGCCGCCTTATCAGACCCCAGCATTGACAAGGAGGACTCCTTCCTTAAAGTGCATCCCTGGAATAATCGATTGGAACTCCTTCCCAAGCTGCACATGTTTGAGAGAGTGTGTGTGTGTGTGTTTGTGTGTGTGTGTGTGTGTGTGTGTGTGTGTGTGTGTGTTTGTCAGCGAGAGGGGCGCGCACAATGTGCGTGCGTTTGTGTGTTTGTGTGGCCGCACACACACACACACGCACACACACGCACATTGCGTGTGCTCCTCTCGCACACACACATACACACACATTTGCATGCTCGTCGACGCGGAATGCTTCCGTGGAGGCCGGGGGGCGGGGCAGAGTCACAAATGTGCACAGCCACGAGCGCAGATCAGCGCCCGCCCACACACCCATAATCACACAAACACACACACAAACCAAATCGCAGATCGGCGGCAGCGACGTCTCGATGGCCCTGCTAGGGCCTGCCCAGGCTCGGCTCGCTCCCACCCACCCACAAAACACAAACACACACACTAAAAAAAACCAGAACAAACCCTTGACAACACCTCAGAAAACCCTTGACAAAACCTTGACAAAACCTTGAACTTGACCTTGAGAAACCCTTGAGAAAGACTTGACCTTGACAAAACCTTGACAAAACCTTGAGAAAACCTTGAACTTGACCTCGAGAAAAACTTGACCTTGACAAACCCTTGAGAAGACCTTGAGCTTGACCTTGACAAACCCTTGAGAAGACCTTGAACTTGACCTTGAGACACTCTTGAGAAAGACTTGACCTTGACAAACCCTTGAGAAAACCTTGAGAAAACCTTGAACTTGACCTTGAGAAAAACTTGACCTTGACAAACCCTTGAGAAGACCTTGAACATGACCTTGAGACACCCTTGAGAAAGACTTGACCTAGACAAACCCTTGAGAAAACCTTGAGCAAGCCCTTGACAACACCTGGGCACACCAAACCCACAAAACAGAACCCAACCAAAAGCCAAGACAGAGCCTTACCTTGGTGAGGTTCTGTCTTGGTTTTTAGTTGGGTTGTGTTCTGGAAACCAAACGCCAAAACCAACACAATACAAACCAATGCAAACCTGAGCTGCTCAGGTCAGGTCCGGTTTGCTCAAATCAAACCCACAAAACAGAACCCAACCAAAACCAAGACAGAGCCTTACCAAACCAAACGCCCAAACCAACACAATAAAAACCAATGCGCACCAAGACAACCATGTTATATACAACAACCGTGTTATATACTTCAACAAATACCCAAACCACGACCATTGGCTTCGCAGATCGGCGGCAGCGACATCTCGATGGCCCTGGGCTCATCAGCGTGGATGTCGTTCAGGTGTGAAGGGTGTGGGGGGGAATGTGTGGGGGATGTGTGTGTCGTTCCGGCGTGGGAGGTGGGGGGGGATGTGTGGGGTATGTGTGTGGAGGGTGTGGGCGTGTGGTTGTTGGTTTGTGGGTGTGGGTGGGTGGGGGGTGGGGGAAGGGTGTGTGTGTGTGGTTGTTGGTGTGTGGGTGTGGGCGTGTGGTTGGTGTGTGGGTGTGGGTGGGTGGGAGGTGGGGGAAGGGTGTGTGGGTGTGGTTGTTGGTGTGTGGGTGTGGGCGTGTGGTTGTTGGTGTGTGGGTGTGGAGGGTGTGGGGTGGGGGTGGGTAAGGGGTGGGGGGGATGTGTGGGGTGTGGGTGTGGAGGGTGGGGGAGTGTGGGTGTTTGTGTGTGGGTGTGGAGGGTGTTCAGGTGTGTGGGGGTGGGGGTGTGGAGGGTGTGGGATGGGTGTGGGTGTGTGGGTGTTGGTGTGCGGCGTGGAGGGTTTTCAGGTTCTCTCACTCTCTCTCTCTCAATCTCTCTCTTTCTGCCTGCCTGCCTGCCGCTCTCCCTCTCTCTCAAGTCCACACTCCCCACGCTCCCCCACACGTGCAGGCGCGGCCGCGTCAACACGCCACGGGGTGCGGCCGTGGCGGTCTAGATCCACACCGCTCTCTTTCTCTCCCTCAGGTCCACACCCTCCACACTCCCCCACTCCCCCGCACTTGCAGGTGCGACCTCGTTTTCACTCTATGGGGCGCAGCCGTGACGGTCTAGATCCACCTCTCTCTTGCTTTCTCTCTCTCTGTCTCTGTCTCCGTCTCTGTCTCTGTCTCAATCTCTGTGTCTCTCTCTCTCTCTTCCTCTCTCTCTCTCTCAGGTCCACACCCTCCACTCTCCCCCACACTTGCAGAGGCGACCTCGTCAAAACACGCTACGGGGCGCGGCCGTGGCTGTCTATATCCACACTGCTATATTTCTCTCCATCAGGTCCACATCCTCCACACACCCACAGTCCCCACACTCCCTGACTTTCAGGGGCGACCTCGTCAACACGCTACGGGGCGCGGCCGTGGCGGTCGGCGGGGGCGTGGGCGTTGTGAGCAACGCGCTGCGGGGCGCGGTGGGCGGCGTTGGCAGCAGTAGTGGAAGTGACGTTTTGGGGAGTGATATGTCGATGGTGGGTCCTTGGTCGAGTGCGGCGTTGGCGCGTTCGATGTCTACCTGTTAGTTTATCAGGGCTTGCATGTACGCGCCCGGACCTGGGGGTGATATGTCGGTGGTGGGTCCTTGGTGTGAGTGACGTTGGCGTGGTTGTCTTGTTCAATGTCTACCTGCCAGGTTTCTCAGGTTTTACATGTACGCGCCCGGACCGGACCCCGTGGGCGCGAGTTAAGGCGAGTTAAGGCGAGTTAAGGCGAGTAAAGAGTACACCTCTAGGGGGCTCTACTAGGAGAGCCCACAAGGCCACACAGCGCGCCAGTCTACCAGGTTGTGTCTATCTGCCACAGTGTGACGAACGGCACACACATACAACCACCACCTGTCGTTACACACACACACACGCGTGCAGCGCGCACACCCATGCCCACACTCACACACGTGCGTGCGCACACACACACACACACACACACGCACGCACACGCGCAAGTATGTGTGATGGCAATCCTGTTGCTGGGCTCTTCCTGGGCTGTGAGGCGTCACATGCACACGCACACACACACATGCTGATGCTCACACACTATATGCTCACACACACGTGCACGCACACACACACGCACACACACTCATGTGCTGGCGAACATGTCGCAAGACTCGTCCTGGGCCTTGAGGCGTCACATGCACACGGACACACACACACACACACACGCGCATGCTGACGCTCACACACACGTGCTCACACACACGTGCATGCACACACACACACACACACATGTGCTGGCGAACATGTCGCAAGACTCGTCCTGGGCCGAGAGGCGTCCCATGCACACACGCACACACACACACACACACACACACACACACACACACACACGCATGCTGATGCTCACACAAGATATGCTCACACACGCACGCACACACACACACACACAGGTGCTGGCGAGCCTGTCGCAAGACTCGTCCTGGGCCGAGAGGCGTCACATACACACGCACACACGACGCGCGCACCCCCATGGCCACGCACACACGTACACACACACGTGCTCGCACGCTACATGCGCATACACACATGCTCAAACACAACACACATGCACACATGCACACGCACAGGTGTTGGCGAACCTGTCGCAAGTCTCGTCCTGGGCCGTGAGGCGTCACATGCACACACACGCACACACACACACACACGTATGCTGACGCTCACACAATATATGCTCACACACACGTGCTCACACGCACGCACGTGCACGCTTACACATACAGGTGCTGGCGAGCCTGTCGCACGACTCGTCCTGGGCAGTGAGGCGTCCCATGCACACACGCACACACACACGCATGCTGATGCTCACACAAGATATACTCACACACACGTGCTCACACACGCACGCACACGCACACAGGTGCTGGCGAGCCTGTCGCAAGACTCGTCCTGGGCAGTGAGGCGTCCCATGCACACGCACACGCATGCTCACACAAAACGCACACACTCACAGGTACTGGCGAACCTGTCGCAAGACTCGTCCTGGGCAGTGAGGCGTCCCATGCACACGCACACACATGCTCACACAAAACGCACACGCACACACAAACAGGTACTGGCAAACCTGTCGCAAGACTCGTCTTGGGCGCACATGTGCCGTGAGGTATCCAAGGTGGACATCTCGGGACGCTGGGGAGGCACGCCCGAGATGTGACGACCATGCAACCCCTAACTGGCTGTAACAGCCTGGGCCAGGCCAGGCGGCAAGGTATCTCGTTGCACTGCTCAAGAATGTACAGTTTTTTTACTGGTAGGCTGGCGCGCTGCGTGGCATTGCGGGCTCTCCTAGTCGAACTCCCGTAGACGTGTAGTCTAGGCCGTAACTCGCGCCCTGGGGTCCTCCGGACACGTACATGTAAAACCTGTGTAAAACCTGTACAGTTTTTTTTGTACGCGCGCGCTCCCTGCTCCCTGCGATGGGCCCTGGGTCGTGGATATAGGGACGCCTAGGCCCAGCGCCAGCCCTCCGTTCGAGGAGGGTGGCGCGCCTGAGATGCTGGAAGGCCAGGCCAGGCGGCGAGACAATTCCTTGGAATGACTTAAGCTCTAACTTGTAGGTCACCGTTTATGTCAAGGGTGCAAAATGAAACGTCAGAATCAACAGGGTGGCACAGCCGAGTGAAACAGTGAGAGGCCTCCGCCGCAGCGGCAGCACCGCGTGCTGGAATATGATGGGTTCCACCAGCGTTAACGCCAAGTCAACGTCTGGCCAAGGAAAGGTCAATGCCAAGTCAACGTCTAGTCAACGCCAAGTCTTATCCTCGGTTGAATGCACCCCACCCCAAGCCTCCCTCCCTCTCACCAACCGTGGCCACGCAAAAACAGCTACTGCACAACAGCAGGCAGGATTTCATGGCACAAGAAGCGCTCCTCAGTGGTCGTGCGGTCCGGCTGTTTGATGTCTTTGCATGACACACGCGCCCACATACACCACCACGAGGCTACACACACGCACACACGAGGCGCGCGCCATAACAAAATATTGCATTACATTGGCATTACATGATATTATGAGACAGCCCTCCTCAGCGCATGGCAAGTAAGGACATGGCATACATGGGTGCCATATGCTAGAAGCAGGAAGTGAGCCGACATACTCCTTTTGAATTATTCCACTTGTAGAGCAGGGCCCTGAGAGCCTTTTGTGGTCTGTTTATTGGTGTATTAAATTTATAATGTCGTGTTAACTGTGAATGGCCCTGAGCCTCGGCCCGTCACATCCTCACATGGCTGGCTTTAACATAAGTGAGCCACCAAAGTGAGCCTGCCCGCGCCCTTTTTGGAACATCAGAATCAAATGTACACTCCATTTCAGCTAGGTGTTAGTTGTCAACTGTCGACTGTTGACTCGATGAAGACTAGATGTTGGTTGTTTTAGTCATGGAGACGTGTATCATGGATGTGTGTGTCTCGTGTGAATTTTGAGAACTGTGCCGCCGCTGCATGTGCACTGCGCACATGGGGAGTGCGGTGGTGTGTGGCGTCCGCAGTGTACACACCACCGCCCTGCGCATGAATGATGAATGC
Organism: Chlamydomonas sp. UWO 241; assembly: GCA_016618255.1. NCBI lineage: Eukaryota > Viridiplantae > Chlorophyta > Chlorophyceae > Chlamydomonadales > Chlamydomonadaceae > Chlamydomonas > Chlamydomonas priscui. Next base: position 10,439 of record VFSX01000419.1, on the reverse strand, counting down.
AAAAATGATAGTAAGGGGGGTACTTCTAAGTTGCCTTTGCTGACCGTGAATCGGGCGGCACACACACCATGCTGTCCAAGAGATGTCGTTTCGGCGGAAGTCTGCTGCAATTGCCAACTACTCGAATTCCAATCCAGCTGGTGGTGGTACTGCGCCAGATTAGGCTTGTGTGGATGTGGATGTGGATCTCGCCAAGCAGATCTGTCATACTGATTGGGACAGGCTGGTCTGAAGATTGAAGACCGAAGACGCGCACAGCGCTCATTTGGTGGCGGGCTGCTGCTGCACCTGCTGCTGCTGCTGCTGCGCCTGCTGCTGCTGCGTCTGCTGCTGGAACTGCGCCCGGGAGCAGGCTCGAGGAGATGTGGATGTCACGCAGCTCCTTGGGTTCCGGTGCGCGCATCGTCTGAGAGCGCCTGCTGCTGCTGCTGCTGCTGCTGCTGGAACTGCGCCTGGGAGCAGGCTCGAGTGGATGTGGATGTCGCGCAGCTCCTTTGGTTCCGGCGCGGGCATCGTCTGCGCGCCATCACGCCCGGTTGGGCGCCTGCTGCTGCTGCTGCTGCTGCTGCTGCTGCTGCTGCGTCTGCTGCTGCTGCTGCTACGTCTGCTGCTGGACCTGCGCCGGGAGCAGGTACGAGTGGATGTGGATGTCACACAGCTCCTTTGGTTCCGGTGCGAGCATCGTCTGAGAGCTATCACGTCCGGTTGGGCGCCTGCTGCTGCTGCTGCTGCTGCGACTGCTGGTGGGAGCAGGCTCAAGTTGATGTGGATCTCGCCAAGCAGATCTGCCAGACAGATTGTGACAGGCTGATCTAAAGATTGAAGACCGCAGAGGCGCAAAGCGCTCATTTGGTGTTGGGCTGCTGCACCTGCTACTGTTGCTGCAGCAGCTGCTGCTGCGTCTGCTGCTGCTGCTGCTACGTCTGTTACTGGAACTGCGCCGGGAGCAGGCTGGAGTGGATGTGGATGTTGTGCAGCTCCTTTGGTTCCGGCGCAACCATTGTCTGCGCGCCTAGCGCGTCCCAGTCAAAGTTGGACGAGGCAAACCAGGGGTGGTCTTTGAGGCCGCGGAGCGTGAGCCGCTTCTTGGGGGACTTGTCGAGCATCTGCGTGCATGTGTGTGTGCGTGTGTGTGTGTGTGTATGTGTGAGAGAGCGTGTGTGCATGTGTGTGTGCGTGCGTGTGTGTGGCGGGGGGGGGGTGTTTGTGCGAGGGAGAGGAAGAAGAGAGAGGGATGGACAGTGCGACGGACGGCACAACCAACTGCCAATTCAAGCATAATCACCCTAGTGAGCAGGTCCCTCAGCTCTGGCGAGAGGTGCTCTGGGAAGTGCAGCCACGAACAGTAGAAACTAACGACCCCCCCCCTCCTCCCCTCCTCCCCCCCCACACACTCCCCCAAACCCCTCCGAAACAAAGCCACCCGCCAAAAAGATGAGTCCAACCAACTGCCCACTCGAGCATTATCACCTTTGTGAGCAGGTCCCTCAGCTCTGGCGAGAAGCGCTCCGGGAAGTGAAGCCGCGTCCAATACCAGCTTGTGTACGCCCATCGCGGCAGTAATCCATCGACCACCTCCCAGAGCATCACGCCAAGCGACCATATGTCTGCTGGGTAGCCGTACCCGCCGCTCGCCTTGCCCTGTGCATGTGTGTGTGTGTGTGTGCGTGTGTGTGTGTATGTGTGTGTGTGGACAGCTTAATGTAACGCTTGGTTGGTTGGTTGATTGGTTGGTTGTGTGTGTGCGTGTGTGCATGCATGCATGCGTGCATGCATGCATGTGTGTGTGTGTGTGTGTGTGTGATGGTCGATTTTACAGTCCGTCGGACGCCTTTGATGGCGCATTAGACCCTAAGAAAGAGTCCGACAGCTGTCAAAATTAGACCCCTAGCATGCCATCTGCCATCATGATTACTGTGCACGCGGTGCGTGTCTCAAAACAGGCGACAAGAAAGTCAGCCATCTCGTGCCAGAACCTGAGGTCTCCTGGCCTGGCCGAGGATTCATAAACTGTGTGTGTGTGTGTGTGTCAGCATAAACTGTGTGTGTGTGTCAGCAGTCAATATGCCACCTCCCACAGCATCACGCCACGCAACCACATGTCTGCTGGGTAGCCGTACCCGCCGCTTGCCTTGCCCTGTGCGTGTGTGTGTGTGTGCGTGTGTGTGCGTGTGTGCGTGTGTGTGTGTGTGTGTGTGTGTCAGCAGTCGATCGGCCACCTCCCAGAGCATCACGCCGAGCGACCATATGTCTCCTCTCCTCTCCTCTCCTCCCACCCTGCTCATCATCCATCTGCGCACCTGTGAATGGTACACCTCTGGCGCCATTTACCTCGCCTTGCCCTAATAGGTGGTCCAGCTGGTGGGGTGGCGGTTTATAGAGTTCATAGAGTTCATGAATTCCAAATTTAAATGGCATCTGGAATTGATCCTGCTCCAGGGGCTCTTCTCCTCCTCCGCATCATCATTTGCGCACCTGCGAATGGTACACCTCTGGTGCCATGTACCCTCGCCTTGCCCTTACAGGTGGTCCAGATGGTGGGGTGGCGGTTCATAGAGTCTATAGAGTTCATGAACTCCAACTTTGAATCGCAGCTGGAAATTTTCCTGCTCCAGGGCTCCTCTTCTCCTCCGCATCACCATTTGCGCACCTGCGAATGGTAAACCTCTGGCGCCATGTACCCTGGCGTGCCCGCTCGACTGTACGCTTTTCCGTCCTCTCCAAGCACCTTCACCAGGCCAAGATCTCCCACCTGCGTGTGTGTGTGCGTGTGTGCGTGTGTGTGTGTGTGCGTGTGTGTGTGTGCCCCTCGACTGTATGCTTTTCCGTCCTCTCCAAGCACCTTCACCAGGCCAAGATCTCCCACCTGCGTGTGTGTGTGCGTGTGTGTGTGTGCGTGTGTGCCCCTCGACTGTATGCATTTCCGTCCTCTCCAAGCACTTTCACCAGGCCCAGGTCGCCCACCTGCGTGTGTGTGTGCGTGTGTGCGTGTGTGTGTATGCCCCTCGACTGTATGCTTTTCCGTCCTCTCCAAGCACTTTCACCAGGCCCAGGTCGCCCACCTGCGTGTGTGTGTGCGTGTGTGTGTGTGTGTGTGTGTGTGCCCCTCGACTGTATGCTTTTCCTTCCTCTCCAAGCACTTTCACCAGGCCGGGGTCGCCCACCTGTGTGCGTGTGTGCGTGTGTGCGTGTGTGCGTGTGTGTGTATGCCCCTCGACTGTATGCTTTTCCGTCCTCTCCAAGCACTTTCACCAGGCCCAGGTCGCCCACCTGCGTGTGTGTGTGCGTGTGTGTGTGCGTCTGTGTGTGCGTGTGTGTGTGTGTGTGTGTGTGCCCCTCGACTGCATGCTTTTCCTTCCTCTCCAAGCACTTTCACCAGGCCGGGGTCGCCCACCTGTGTGCGTGTGTGCGTGTGTGCGTGTGTGCGTGTGTGTGCGCGTGTGTGTGCCCCTCGACTGTATGCTTTTCCTTCCTCTCCAAGCGCTTTCACCAGGCCGAGGTCGCCCACCTGCGTGTGTGTGTGCGTGTGTGCGTGTGTGGGCGTGTGTGTGTGTGCCCCTCGACTGTATGCTTTTCCTTCCTCTCCAAGCACTTTCACCAGGCCGAGGTCGCCCACCTGCGTGTGCGTGCGTGCGTATGTGTGTGTGTGTGTGCATGTGTGTGTGTGTGAGCATGTGCGTGTGTGTGTGTGTGTGTGTGTGTGTGTGTTTGTGTGTGTTTGTGTGTGCCCGCTCGGCTGTATGCTTTGCCGCCCTCTCCAAGCACTTTCACCAGGCCAAGATCACCCACCTGCGCGTATGTGTGGGGGTGAATGTGTGGGTGTGGGTGTGGGTGTTCATGCACGCGTGTGTGTGTGTGTGTGTGTGTGTGTGCGTGCCCGTTCGACTGTGCGCTTTTCCGTCCTCTCCAAGCACTCTCACCAGGACACGATCGCCCAACTGAGTGTGGTTTTAGGGGTTTTAGAGGCTATGGGGTTATTAACGGCACCAGTAAAGGGTTTGGGGCATGTGGGCATGTGGATGGGGAAGCACAGCACAGCACAGCACAGCACAGCACAGCACAGCACGACACAGTTTTCTCCAAGCACTAATCGCCCACCTGCGTGCGGGCGTGTGTGTGTGTGTGTGGATGAGTGTGGGGACCTGCACAGCACAGCACAGCACAGCACAGCGCAGCACAGCACAGCACAGCACAACGCGGCACAGCGCGGCACAGCGCGGCACTGGGACACACACACACACACCTTGAGGTACCGGTTGTCTGCAATGAGTCAGATCACGGTGCAGCATCCCCTCTTAAGCACACACACACACACGCACACACACACAGAGAGAGAGAGAGATATCGTTACAGAGAACTCTGCACGGCAGACCTAGATAGGCTGTTTCTGGTCATCATTGAGGAGATTCCATTTGGAGGCGGGTGACCAACCGTGCGCCAACAAGAGGGTGAATAACCTCATTCAAAAAGCAGTGTGGGAAAGGGGCAAATGCGGGTCACTGACGGCTGTGTTCGTCACTCCGCTTCGACTGAGTTTAAACTAGGTCTCGGCAGATTGACCTCCACAGTTGTGGAAATCTTGCTAAGAGGATCCACTCGGGAGTGACTCGCTTGGACAAGAGGTCCATGAACTCGGGGTGCTTGGAGGTGTCGCGTTTGAAGTTGGAAAAGTGGGTGTTTGCGGAGGAACGGAACTTGACGGAGTGGGCGAAAAAGTCGCCGGCGCTGAGCCGGTAGGATGTGATGGCGCCGCCGGCATAGAGCGAAGTCATGTCCGGTCGGCGGTACGCGAAAAGGGCGGCAGTGGGGGGATATATGATGTCGGGAGGGAGTGGGGGGGGAGAAGGGACGGGCGGGTGTGTGGAGATGGAGGGGCGGGGGGACGGGGGAGGTGGGAGGCGGCGGATGAGGGAGCCGATGAACGTAGCACGGTGCTTGTTGATCGTGTCGATGATGGGGAACGTACAAGGGGGGGAGGCATGCATCGTGGTGGTGGAGGTATGCTCTGTGGTGTGAGGAGGGATGCCCTTGATGAGGCGGAGGAAGCGGTTGTGGGTTACTTCAAGTCGGTGGATGTGGGCCTTGTTCAACGTCCATGTCTGGCAGCCATACAGTAGGGCAGAGATCACAAAGGCGTTGTAGAGGTGGATCTTGGTAGTGGGAGAGATTGAGTTGGAGTTCCAGAACCGGGGAGTGAGACGGTTGAAGGCGTACCAGGCACTTCCGATCCGGCGTGAGATCTCTGAGTCGAGGATGTCGGAATCAGACGTGTTGGGAGCGTCATCAGAAGGGGCGGCGGGGGAGGACAGAATACTTCCCAGGTATTTGAACTTGGAGGTGGAGTGGACCAGGTGGGGGGTGGATGAGGAGTTGGAGGGGATGGTGATAGGGGTGGAGGGGACGGTGTGGGCAGAAGGGTGGCCGAGGGATTGTGCCACGGTTTTGTCGTAGTTGATCGCAAGGGCCAGGTCTGAGCAGATGCGGTCGAGGAGGGTGAGCATAGTGCGGAGGTCTTCCTCGGAGGGGGCGAGCAGGGCGATGTCGTCGGCATAGAGAAGGAGGGGGAGTATGGTGGTCAAAAAGTCCTTGCGGGACTCAGGAGTGTACAGTTTTCCGTCGATCATGTAGCCAATTTGAATGCCAGCGTTGGGGAGCTGGGCAATCAGGGACCGGACAACTGTGTCGATGTAGACATTGAAGAGGAGGGGGGAGAGGGGGCAGCCTTGCTTGACGCCAGCTTTGAGAGGGAAAGGGGCGGAGTATGCACCGTTGACTCGGGCTCTGGCGGTGGCACCAGAGTAGAGGCTTTCGATGCGTGCGAGGAGGGCAGGGTGCGCGCCGCGGTGGAGGAGGGTTTTCCAAAGGGCGGCGTGGTTGACACTGTCGAACGCCTTGGACAGGTCGACGTAAGCCACATGGAGGGGGGCGTGGGCGCGGTGTGACTCCTCTTGGAGGCGTCGTAGGGTGAAGATGGCATCGCAGGTGCCACGGCCCGGACGGAAGCCAAACTGGGAAGTGTGGAGGGTGGGCTGTCTGGGAAGTGTGGAGGGTGGGCTGTGGAGGGAGGGGAGGGGGAGGGGGGGGAGGGAGGGGGAGGGGGAGGGGGGGGGACGGGGAGGGGGAGGGGGAGGGGGAGGGGGACGGAGGCGGAGCAGGGGTAGTGTAGGAGGAGGAGGGGGAGGGAGACGGGGGCGGCGCGGGGGTGGTGGGTGTGAAGATGAGGTGGGAGGCGAGGGTGGCTTCGTCGACTTCCGAGCGGAGTGGAGTGTGGAGGACACGGAAATATTCTCCAAACGCGTCTGCCACCGCCTGAGCTCCAAAGCACAGGTGGTCGCCGACACGGAGGGCAGGGAGGGCGGCGGAAGGGGGGCGGTCGACGAGTTTGGACAGCATGCGGTGGGCGGAGTGGGGGTTGTTGTCGTCAAAATCGTGTTGCACGCGTTGAGCGACACCGTCCCAGTGCTTGTTGGTGGCGCGTGCGATGGCAGACTTGAGCTGGGCAGTCATGCGCGCCTCCTTGGGGGCGTCACGGTTGCCAGTCAGTGCACTGTCGGAACGCATGGACTGAAGGTCGTGGGCGAGTTTGAGAGTCTCGTGGGGGAGGTAGAAGTGGATGGGGACCTCGCGTGGGCGGGGGCCAAGGGTGGATCTGGCCGCTGAGTGGATGGCCGCGGTGAGGTGGCTCGTCATCTGGTCCAGGGTGGGGGGGGTTGGGGAAGGGGGGAGGGTGGCGAGGGCCTCCTCGACTGCTGCCGCGAAGTGGAGCCGCGTGTCAGGGTCTCGGAGCAGGTCGGTGAAATAGCGGGAGGGCGGAGGAGGACGGCGGGAGTGGGTGATGTTCCAGGCTCTGGAGAAGCGGAAGAGGATGCGCGCGGTGACAAGGGCGTGGTCAGAGCGGGCGATGGTGTCAAGTCCCCGGGTCTTGGGGCATCGTGCTCGCACGTCTTGCACGGAGCCCAGGTGAGGGCGGCGGACGAGGATGTAGTCTGGGATGTTGCAATCCTTTTGGGTGTTGCTGTACCAGGAAAATACGCTCGAAGGGGGGTGGGGGAAGAAGGTGTAGGTGACGGCAAGATTGTGGGCGGCACACAGGTCGAGAAGCCGGTGGCCGTTGTCGCTGATGCCAGGTTTGTGGTGGAACCCGGCAAGGGGGGAGGAGGGAGGGAAGAAGGGGGAGGGGCGGTGCAGGGGGGGGCAGGCGTACGGACCCACCGACGGGTGGGCGTCGGGGGATGCCGCTGTGATCTTGGCGTTGAAGTCTCCTAGGACCAAAAGGAAGTGGTTTGAGGGGGTTTGGGAGAGCACGTCGCGGTGGAGTTGTTCGTAGAACGCGTCCTTGGCGACTGCGTCATCCGCGGCGTCTGTGGGGGCGTAAGCGATGACTGCGGTGACGGGAGGGGCGCCGGCGGGGCGGAAGCGTAGGACGAGGATGCGGTCGCTGAGTGCGGCGTAGCCGCCCTCTTTGAGGAGGAGCTTGGCGGTGTCAGGGCTGAGGAGGGCGCCGACGCCGTGGGTGTGTTTGGTCCCACCGGACCAGATGAAGTGGTAGCCATTCTCTTCGAGCGGCTGGCTACCGGAGCCGGGGTGCCGCACCTCTTGGAGGCCGCATATGTCGATGCGGAGGTGTGCGAGGTGTTTGGCGAGAGCAAGTGGGTGTGCCATGGGGTTGAAGCGTGAGCCATCTGCTGCACCCCAGAGGGTGCAGCAGTTGTAGGTGGCCGCGATGAGCTCGTGGCGTGGGTGAAGGAGGTGGGGGCGCTTGGTAGCCGGGGGGACGGATGGTACAGGGACGGTGGCTAGTCGTCCTGCCCGTCGGTGGGGTGGGGCCCGCCTACTCCTGCCCCACCCCGGGGCCGGAGGGGGAGAGCTGCTCAAGGGACATGGAGCGGGTGATGGAGCGGGTGATGCGCTGACCAATGCCTGCAGATGCCTCGCGGATCTTGATGGCCTCGATCATCGAGCCCTTGCCCTTGTGGGTGACAAAGGCCGGGGACTCGTGCGTGGAGGGGCCGCCGTAGTCTGCGAACCCTGTGCCGGGGTTGGAGAGCTCGGAGGGTGTGTGCGCATCGGTGGTAGTGAGGGCGTTCTGGGGGGTGGTGGGCGAGTCGGCGGTGCCGGCTGCGTGGTCCCACCCCTGGAAGGAGGGGGAGCCTGCAGTGGCGTGGGTGGGGGCGGCGGGGGCGGCGGAGGGGGCGGGAGTGGTGGAGGTGGGGGATGCCGGGGCAGAGGGGGTGAGGGAGGTGGGGAGGAGGGCGGCGGCTGCGGCAGATGCGACTGCGGCAACGGCGTTGGCAGCGGCGTTGAGGGCGCGGAGAGGGGAGGCTGACCGGCCGCGCGCTGCAGGCTTGGCAGGCTTCGCGGCGGGGGCGGTGGTAGTGGTGGAGGGGCGCGCGTCCGGGCGCGCGGGCGAGGTCGACTGGCCGCGTTCGGAAAATTTGGCGGGCCTTACGGCGGGAGTGGTGGCGAGGGGGGCGGCGGAAGTCACAGGGGGGGTGAGGGACGTCTTGGGGCCGGAGGTGACGATGGCGGGGGTGGCGTTGGCGTTGGCGGGGGCGGCGGAGGGCGTGGGGGGGGAGGGGTTGGCGGAAGGCTTGGGAGGGGAGGTGGCGCGGGGCGCAGGGGAGGGGTTGGCGGAAGGCTTGGGAGGGGGGGTGGCGGAGGGCGCGGGGGAGGGGTTGGCGGAAGGCTTGGGAGGGGGGGCGGCGGAGGGCGCGGGGGGGGAGTTGGCGGTAGGCTTGGGGGAGGCAGCGGAGGGCGCGGGAGAGGGGTTGGCGGAAGGCTTGGGGGCGGGGGCGGCGGGAGGCGCGGGGGAGGAGTTGACGGAAGGCTTGGGGGCGGGGGAAGCAGAGGGCCCGGCGGCGGCAGGCTGCTCGAAGCAAACGCGCTTGCCAGGTGGGGAACGGGCGCGCTTGGAGGCGGCCTGTGCGGCGGCGTTCACCACCTCGGACACGCCAACCAGGGCGGCCTTTGCTGCCTGGCTTGCAGGGCCAGGGGGGACGATGGGGGCCTGAGGGGCAGGGGGGGCGGGACCACACCGCGCGCCGCGCATGGGCATGCGCATGGGGGCCTGGCGGGCGGCGGGTGGGTGGGCAGCGGCGATTGCCTGGAGGGCGTGGGCCTGGGCGGGCTGCGCTGCTTGGCCGTCGTGGGGCGGCTGGGCGGCGGGGCGGTCGAAGGAGATGCGAGCGTAGGGCTCATGGGAAAGGTCCAGTTCGGTTGTGCCAGCGAGCACGTGACCGAGGTGGACGAGAAGGAGGCCGACTCCCGCGCGGTAGCCGGCGTGATCCCTGGCGATCAGCGCGACGGTGGCGCCCGCGAGGGCGATGAGCATGCCGGTGGAGCCGATGGCGGCGATGAGCGCGTTGGATGCAAATCCGACCGCGACGATGCCGAACAGCAGGAGGGCGTGCAAGGGAGGGGGTGCCATGGTGAACACACACACACAAACACACACACACACACACACACACGGGTCCGGGTCTAATACGCCATCAACGGCATCCGCCGGACTGTAAAATCGACCACACACACGCACGCGTGCACACACACACACACACAGTCACACACACCTGTAGGTACCAGTTGTCTGCAATGAGGCAGTTGGCCGGCTTCAGATCCCGGTGCAGCATTCCCTCCTAAGCACACACACACACACACACACCTTGAGGTACCGGTTGTCCGCAATGAGGCAGTTGGCCGGCTTCAGATCCCGGTGCAGCATCCCCCGCGCATGGAGGGAGTGAAGGCCGAGCGCGGTGCACCTGCATGGTGCATGGTGCATGGGTGCATGGTGCATGGTGCATGGGGTGCGTTGTTCATGGTGCGCGGTTGTACGGGTGTACGGGTGCATAGGAGGAGGGGGGATGGGGGTAAATGATCAACAGTATAGGTTTGGAGGCCTAAAACTCCCTCAATTCGCTCCCCCCCCCCCCCCTCAAAACGCTCTTCCTAGTGCATGGGTGCGTGGTGCATGGGTGCATTGGTGCGTGGTGTGTGGGTTGCGCATGGTGCATGGGGTGCATGGGGTGCATGTTGACAAGCTCTGAGCATCCCTTACTGACAAACCCTGAGAGGCACCCTGTGCACGTGTTTGCGGTGCTCACAGGCACAGGCACAGGCACAGGCGCAGGCGCAGGCGCAGGCGCAGGCGCAGGCGCAGGCGCAGGCGCAGGCGCAGGCACACAGAGGCGCAGAGGGGCGGAGGCGGAGGCGGAGGCGGAGGCGGAGGCGGAGGCGGAGGCGGAGGCGGAGGCGGAGGCGGAGGCGGGGGCGGTGTTGGAGGCGGAGGCAGAAGCGGAGGCGGAGACGGAGGCGGAGGCGGAGGCGGAGGCGGAGGCGGAGGCGGAGGCGGAGGCGGAGGCGGAGGCAGAGGCAGAGGCAGAGGCAGAGGCAGAGGCAGAGGCAGAGGCAGAGGCACAGGCACAGGCACAGGCACAGGC
>VFSX01000355.1:167500-184489 GCA_016618255.1 Chlamydomonas sp. UWO 241 | reverse complement strand
TTCGCCAGCCTCTTCACCAGCCTCTACGTCTGCTCTACGGTCTCATTCCTCAACACTAAATCCCCCCCTCGATCTCCTTCGATCCCCACAATTCCCCACTAAATCTCCCTCTGCTCTCAGCTCTCTTTCGACCCTCCTACCATGTCTGATCGCATTATGACTGGCGGCCCTATCGAGAAGCTGGACTCGTACAACTGGGGCACTTTCAAACCCAACTTTCGTTCTGTCCTGCGCGCCAAGAACATGAGCTACACCATCAAGGAAGACGGTGTTGCTCCAGTGCCGGCCGACGACGCAAAGAATCAGGAGGTGGCCCTCGGACTCCTCCACCTGTGCGTCTCTCCTGAAATCTTGGTGACCACATCTCGAATTCGCGCCTGAGGTCCCCCAAGCGTGCGATGAGGCGCTCGGTGAAGATGCTGCTGAGAATGTTCCACGAGCTGAGCACAGTCTCGAAGTCGATGATGTGGCACAAGATTTCAGGGGAGACGCACAGGTGGAGGAGTCCGAGGGCCACCTCCTGATTCTTTGCGTCGTCGGCCGGCACTGGAGCAACACCGTCTTCCTTGATGGTGTAGCTCATGTTCTTGGCGCGCAGGACAGAACGAAAGTTGGGTTTGAAAGTGCCCCAGTTGTACGAGTCCAGCTTCTGGATAGGACCGCCAGTCATAATGCGATCAGACATGGTAGGAGGGTCGAAAGAGAGCTGAGAGCAGAGGGAGATTTAGTGGGGGATTGTGGGGATCGAAGGAGATCGAGGGGGGGATTTAGTGTTGAGGAATGAGACCGTAGAGCAGACCATAGAGGCTGGTGAAGAGGCTGGCGAAGAGGCTGGCGAAGAGCCGACGTCGCGAAGAGGCTGGTGAAGAGGCTGGCGAAGAGCCGACGTCGCGAAGAGGCTGACGTAGAGGATGCAACACGATGGTGACGCTCCGTAGGAACTTGGACGAAAAAGGCGAGCCTTACGGCGTAGGTTCACGCACGCAGCGTGGATACTCTGATGAGGTCGGCGAGCGGAGGTGGGAGCACTTACCGACGTCGACGGGACTCGGATTTGAAACTCGTCACGCGAGGATGTGCTCGAGCGTAGAGGTAGCGTGAGGCGACCCATAACCTGTTGATATACAGGGGCGCTGGCAGAGACAAGGAACAGGGACAGGGACACGCCACGATCAGAGTTTACAGAGGGGAAGGGGAGAGAGGCATGTGCTGCTGAAGGGGGTTGCATAGCAGCCCTCAGGCTTACAGGCAGGCTGCAGCATAGCAGTGCCTAGCCAGAGCCAGACTGCAAGGGGCAAACCTACTCACCTGGCAGAGACAAGGAACAGGGACAGGGACACGCCACGATCAGAGTGGCGTGTGCTGCCCAGTCCGTCTGCCAGTGAGGGAGAAAGTCCACACAGATAATAAACCTGGAGTAATCAATCAGAAAGATTCAGATAAGATCTCAGTAAGCAATATCTAAGAGCAGCAAAGAGCTTGTGTGACAAACAGATAGCCGTGGAACAGCAGTAGTAGTAACAGGCAGTCAATGTGTGACCGTAGGCTGTCACTACAGCTCAACACACGCACGCACACGCGTGAGAGGACGCGCACGCCGCCGAGGGGTGGGGGCCGGACGAGGTGGAGCGTTGGTTAGAGGTGGGGAGGAGGTGGAGAGAAGTTGCATGCATGCACGTTCACGGGGGCACGTGCACGCGCATGCACACGCGCACGCGTGCTCGCGCACACATGCACGCACGCAGACGCATGGGAGGATGTGGACGCGGGCATTTGTGTCTCTCCCTTGCTGTCTCTCCCTCTCTTTGCCGCTCCTCCTCCCGCACAACCCGCCTCTCTTCCTCCCTCGCGCTTTTACTCGCACACGCACGCACACGCAGATCGATTGCAGTGCCTACACGCCTTCATTCCGCGCACACATGGACGGACTCTCTCTCGCTCTGTCTCCCTCCCTCTGTCTCTCTGTCTATCTTTGCCACTCTCTGTCTATCTCTGTCTCTCTCTGTCTCTCTGCCTGTCTCCCTCTCCGCCTCTATCCCTCTCTCTCTCTTTCTCTCACTCACTCTTCCACTCTCACTCCCACAACCGCACGCAGATTGGTTGCAGCGCATACGAGCCCGCGTTCCGCGCACGCGACATGGACGGACTCGCCCTGGCAGGCCTGCTCCGCCTGTCTGGCTGCGAGTGCCAGTACACGCACGGCGTGCTGCGCACAGACTTTGGGATGGAGAGCGTGGGGCACAGGCTTAGGCTGGTGGAGGAGCTTCACCGACTGTTTGCGTAGCTGGCACTCGCGGCATGACCCCATGGTCGCGGGACTGGTCTTGTCCCGGAGACCTGATCTTGGATGGTCCTGGATGGTGGAGGAGCTGCACCGACTGTTTGCGTAGCTGGCACTCCAAGCATTGCCATGCGCTAAACAGCAGCTCAACCGGCCATGCGCGTGGTTCTGAGCTGGTCCTGGGACTGGTCCCGAGCTGGTCCCGGAGCCGTGGTCCCGGATGGTTCTGGATGGTGGAGGAGCTGCACCGACTGTTTGCGTAGCTGGCACTCAAGGCATCGCCATGCGCAAAGCAACAGCTCATCCGGCAACGCGCCCCTGGTCCTTAGCTGGTCCTGAGACTGGTCTTGAGCTGGTCCTGGAGCCCTGGTCCTGGGACTAGTCCTGAGCTGGGACTGATGTGTGACTGAGACTGGTCCTGAGCTGGTCCTGGAGCCCTTGTCCTAGATCGAGCTGCACCGGCTGTGAGGCTCGTCGTCAGCTCAGCCGCTGCCGCAGGGAACTCCCTCGCCCATCCTCCTACTCATCATCAGAGGGCCCTCGGAGCTCACTTGCCCATCTTCCTACCCATCATCATCAGAGGGCCCAAGCCAGCAGCGCCTGTCATTGGGCAGCGGTTGATGAGGCGGCGACTCTGTGGGATGGAGAGCACGGGGCACAGGCCGCGGACCATGGTGGAGCACCGACTGTTTGCGTAGCGCTGTGGGGGGTCGTCGTCAGTTCAGCCCTCGGAGCTCGCTTGCCTATCCTCATCATCACCGCCAGAGGCGCTGGCGGCGCCTGTCATTGGGGAGCCAGCGGTTGCTGTGGCGTCGTTGCCGAGGCGGCGACTATATGGGATGGAGAGCTTGGGGCACAGGCTGCGGACCATCGTGGAGCAGCTGCGTAGCTGGGGGTCGTCGTCAGGTCGGCCTTGGAGGGACCTCGCCCGCCCATGCTCCTACTCATCATCAGTGGGCCAGAGCCAGAGGCGCGGGCCACCAGCGGTAGACGAGGCGGCGACTCTGTGGGATTGAGCGAGTGGGGCACAGGCTGCGGACCATGGTGGAGCAGCTGCGTAGCTGGGGGTCGTCGTCAGCTCAGCCTGGGAGGAAACTTCCCAGGGCTGTTTCGCCCATCCTCCTACTCATTATTAGAGAGCCAGAGCCAGCGGCGCCTGGCGTCGGGCAGCCAGCGCTGGATGAGGCGGCGACTCTGTTGGATGGGGTGCGTGTGGCGCAGGCCCGACCGACCGACTGTTTGCTAAGCTGTGGGGGGTCGTCGTCAGCTCAGCCCGGGGGGGACCTCGCACGCCCACGCTCCTCCTCATCATCCAAAAGGCCAGAGCCAGCGGCGCCTGGCGTCGGGCAGGCAGCGGTTGATGAGGCGGCCATTCTGTGGGATTGAGCACGTGGTGCACAGGCTGCGGACCATGGTGGAGGGAGCTGCCCCGACTGTGGGGTCATCATCGTCTCCACACTTTGCAGCCCTCCATGCCCTGCAGCTGCACCCTGTTTACTGTGTCGCACGCTATGATGGGGTCGTGTTTGCCGAGGGATTTGCTTCCTGGGGATATGCCCTATGCTTTTTTTCATGGGGGGTATTTTTGATTGCGTTTTTTTTTTATCATAGTACACACACACGCACACACACACACACACACACACCTTCCTCCTAGCAAGTGCTAGCATGCCAGAAGCAACATTCGCCACAGATTGCACCGCTAGGGCACCCAGGAATCCATGGCTCTTGCCTTTGATCAAGCACACTCTCGCACACACACACACACACACACACACACACGCACACACACACACACACAACCACATACGCATACGCATACACACAAATGCATACACACAAATGCACACACGCAACACACAAGGGACACGCACGAACCGTGTCGTTTGGGAGAGGGGGGCTGGAGGGGGGCGGGAGAGGCCGTTTTATTGGGCGTTTTATTATATACAGCCACGGCGTTTGGCATTTGCTTCCTGGGAGGACTTCACTGTGAGAGCGCGACGAGGCCTCGCAGGATATATGCGACCATGGCGCTGTCCTCGGTGCAACCATCGGAGCCACGCAGTCGGCATGAGCGCGTGACAAATGCCTCATGCTCAGGCTGGTCCATGCGTAAAGCACTGTGACATGCTTGTTTAATTCTGTCAAGAATCCAGCTCGTGGGTGGGTTGTGCGTATGGGCTTTCCGCACACCCACGCGTGTCCAATCGAGTGAATTTGGTCCAAGGGCAGTCGTACTAGTACCTTGAACTTGGAAGAGAGTCACATGAGCCAACATGTGAGGAGTATGAAACACAGTGGAATTTTTTGTTCCTTTGATGCGCACGCACGTCCGATTTGCAAATGAAGATGCAAAACCCGACCCTAAGCCCTAAACTCGTTGGGCTCTGATTGATTGCACGCACTACGGGAATGTATGGGATACGATGATGAACCGCAGCTCGGCGACGGCCGCACGTGGCGACAAATTGAGGGGGGGTAGAGACACGTGCACCGCAACGTGTAAATAGTAAAAGCGGGGAGCGAGACAGAGAAGCCCGCCCGCCCAGTCTGCCACTGAACTGCGATCCGGTTCAGCCAAGCGTCTAGCCATGAGATGCTGCAGCTGCAGGCCCACCTCGACACAGAGCCTTGTGTCCCCAACCTCGTCTGTCAGGGACACTCACACCATTTTTCCTGGAGTGACCTTTACTGTCTTACATTCTCCCCAGACAATAACTCTCACTGGGGGGGGGGGGGGGCACTTCTCTGTTGGGGCTAGCAGAGCTTCCCACAACATAGCAGCATAACATCTTGCGCCCATTCCGGCGGGGATCGATCGCTACAAGCCCCCTTCCTATGACCAGACGCCGAATAGGAGGAGGCGGGGCAAATTAGCACAGGGGCAAATTAGCACACTCTGCTATTATAGAGCTGCTCCCTGCTGCTTGGCTATTCGCCCGGCGCCCCTCTTCTGGACTTTAGCTGAAGCTGGGCAAACGTGGGGGAACTCACGGCCCTGGGGGCGGGTCGGACGGAGCGGCTAAGCCACCCCTGCTGGGATGGGAAAGATCCACACCCCCAGCCACCTGGTGGTCATTCCAAATTTTGTATTAAAAACGCGCAGCCATCTGGCAAAAGGATGGAAAGCAAGTGGTTTGGAGAAGGAACAGTCAGGGCGTAACTGTAACTCCCGTAACTCAACCCCGGCCGTTACTGTTACGGGAGGTACGGGAGAGTTGTGCCCAGAACACAGTAACTCGACCCGTAACTCAGAAAGTGTGAAATGCCTGCTGAAAGTGTGAATCGGCGCCCTCCAGGCCCCCGCAGCGCCCAAAGATGACCACAGCGTGCCTGCATCAGGCCAATCTGACCTCTAGAAGGGCCACGGAGGGTCAAGGGAGGAGTTCGTTTTTTTTTCTTGAGCCCCCACACCTACGGTCGACCAGCCGTCGCGTTGGCTGCCGATCGAGTTACGGGAGTTACGGGGGGTTACTGGAGGTTACTGGGAAGGGGGGCCTGAGTTACTGGTTGTGGGAATGGGGGGGTGGAGTTATGGGTTCCTCACCCTGGGAACAGTTTCACGGTCGCGATTGTCGTCTTGCGTCGCGCTGAGACGAGCACTCGCCAGCCGCGTGCTGGCCCCTCCAAGGAGCATAGTAGCAGGCATTGCATGAGACCCCCAGCAGCCTGCGCCACCCCTCCTCGCCGCGCAAAAATCCGACATGGGCCCTGGCAAGGTGCCTGGGAGGCGAGGGGGCGACGCAACGTGCTCCTGTGCACATCGTGCACCCGGCTGCGGCTGCTGTATAGGCTCTGGCCCACATGGCACCACGGCGTCGCAGTCGCCCCGCAGCTTCACAGCCGCATCGGACATCATGATATCACGCGATGATGGGTTGGGTGTACGCTAGTACCGCCTGGGGGCTTCCTGAGCGAGCGTGAGCCAAAGTGTGAATCGGTCTTCGCACATCGGACTGTCGCGGCTCCAACATGGACCCCCAGCCCCTGCCTCTCCTAGGACGCACTATTATATGTGCATGGTAGCGATGTGCGTCGGGGTGGCGGGTGCATGGGGCCCTGCGGCACATGCATGGCGCATGTGCATGGGCGCCATGCGTGCATGCATACGCGCCCCTAGTGGCACCTGGGAGCCCCTCACTAGCCCCAACTTGCAACACCGAGCACACCACACGTTGTGGGTGCCCAAGTACTAGCTGTGTAGCCCGGGGGGGGCCTCCAGCCACCCTAGAACGCACTCCCAGGGGCAGAATCTGGGTGTGCTAATTTGCCCCGCTCGTCTCTTGTCAGCCCACCTGAGTTTAAAGTCAAATTGTTGGAGCTGTGGAACACTCACCGCCAAACCAAATATAACACTGGAAAGGCCTAAGAACCAGCCTTCTGAGACTGTCCCCATATTTTTCAGGAACCCAGTATTGAGGGAGATGTGGGGGTGTAAACCTATGTGTGTGCACTTCCTCCTAGCTGCAACATCCATCAACAGTGCGCAAACAGATGGCAACCAACAGAGGCCGTGGCGTGGCAGGTGCTCACCCATGCCCGATGGGTGTGTATATGTGCGTTTTTTTGGTATGTTTCTGCCCTGAGGACCCAGGGCGTGAGTCAAGGCCTAGTCTGGAAGTCCAGAGGGGCTCTAATAGCAGAGCCGCTAGGTCGTTGCCGCTTGTGGTTGGTTGCCCCTGCTTGGTTGCAGGTCGGACACGTGCACCCAGAGGAGGGACGCTACACGGTCAAGTACACATTCCCGGGGCCCAGCACCTACAACGTCACTGCGCAGTTTGCCCCGACAGAGGCCGTCGGGCGACTGGGCGGTGTGCTGCCGGCGGTGGTTCTGGGACAGTTCCCGGTGGTGGTGGAGCCGTAGTGAGTGAGTGAACTGTGCCACTGCGGACTGCTTGCAAGCAGGGTTGTGCACCATACGCATGTGCTCACAGTCACCGCAGACCCTGGTAGGCTAGCGCGCTGCGTGGTCTTGCGGGCTCTCCTAGTAAAGCCCCCCTAAACGTTTAGTCTAGGCCCGCGGGAACATGTAACACCTGTAAAACCATCCCAGACCTCACCGTACAGTAAACTGTGAACTGCACGGTCGTTTCGCCAACGGCTAGCTCTTCATGAAACCACGCGAGTGCACCACTACAGCGACTTGGCCACAACCTGACCACCGCACACAGCCCTGCCGCCGTTCGCGGGTGCCGTTCCTCAGATCCTCTGCCTCCATCCATCCATCTTCCGCCCGTCCCGGCAGCCAAAGGCCCACAACCACGGGTCCCCTGCCTGCCTGCATCCATCCATCTTCTATCAGGAAAACGCACACAGATCTTCCTGGAGGGACCATTGACTGTCTTACACAGATCAGACAAACGACTCTTGGTTGGTCAAACACACAGCCCACACGACTCTACAGTACAATTTCCGTCCTTGCAACTTCCCCGGCATAGCAGCTGGTTCTTGTTGGCCTATCTATCTTTTTTTTGTGTGGACCTTCGCCCTGTTGCCCTCTTCTTCCACTGCCGGCACGGCTGCATGCGCCTGGTCAGGAGCAACACCAACTGTACAATACATCAAAAGTGTGGCAGCAGTACGAAAGAAGGGCTGCCCACTGGCAGAGAGGCCGCGGCCTGGCAAGTGCTCACCCGTGCCCGTTTGGTGTATGTACACAGTATGTACAGGTTAACGGTAGTATTCGCCTGGAAGATCCAGGGGCGTGAGGCAAGGCCTAGACTAGAAGTCTAAGGGGCCTCTAGTAGGAGAGCCCATGCTAGGGCCTGGTTTCGGCAGACTTGCTGTTGGCCAGGCGGCGTAGCGCACGTGTCGCAGCCGCCTGCACATTTGCCGGGGTACCAGACCCCAGCAGCTGCGCCAGATATGCAATGGCGACATCAGCGTCGATGGCAGTCTTGTTCTCAGCACTCTCATCATATAGCGTTTGCAGTGCAAGCATCGCTGCCACTTTCACGTCTGCCGGCAGTTCTGGCAACATGAGTTGCGCCAGCTGCACCAGAGGTGGAGGAACACCAGCAGCGGCGATGGCGGCTGGGTTGTGGGCAGGATCGGCAGCCAGGATGCGCAGAGCCCATGTCGCTGCCGCCTGCGATTCTGCCAGCAAGTTGAGCGCCACAAGCTGCACCAAGGCTGGGACAGCAGCAGCAGTGATGGGGATGGGGGCCGGGTTTGGAGCTGGGCTGCCAGCCAGGACACACAGGGCACGTGCTGCTGCCTGCTGCACACATACCGGGTGATCCAGACCCAGCAGTTGCATCAGAGCCGGAATAGCGTTGGCATTGGTGATGGTAGGCTGGTTCAGATCGTGGTTGGCAGCCAGGTTGCGCAATGCACCTGCTGCTGCTTCCTGCACACCAGCCGATGAATCAGGCCCCAGAAGCCGCACCAGAGCCGGAGTGGCACCAGCAGAAGCAATCGCGGCCTGGTTCTGAGCGTGACGGGCAGCCAGGGCGGACAATGCACTCGCTGCTGCCGCCTGCACGTTTGCAGAGGATCCATGTCCCAACAGCTGAACAAGAAGCGGGATGGCACCAGCAGAAGCAATCGCGGCCTGGTTCGTGAGCGTGGCAGAAAGTCAGGATGGAAAATGCCACCGCTGCTTCCCTCTGCACGTTTGCCGAAGATCCAGGCTCCAGCAGCTGCACCAGAACTGGAATGGATCCAGCATCGGCGATTGCGGCCTGGTTTGGAGCGTGACGAGCAGCCAAGGCGGACAATGCACGTACAGAGATCATCTGCACGTGTGCTGAAGAATCAGGCCTCAGAAGCCGCACCAGAGCCGGGATGGCACCAGCGTCAGAGATGGCATCCTAGTTCTGAGCATGGTTGACAGCCGGATTCAATAGTGTACCCGCCGCAAACAGCTGCACCTCTGCCGAGGACTCAGACCCCAGAAGCCGCACAAGAGCCGGGATGGCACCAGCTGTGGTGATGGCGTCCTGGTTCTGAGCATGGCTGAAAGCCAGGATGTGCAGTACACCTGTCGCTGCCTCCTGCACGTCTGCCGAAGATTCAGGCTCGATGAGTTGCACAAGATATGGAATGGCACCGGCGGCGACGATGGCATCCTGGACCTCGGAATATCCATCTTCAGCGTCGTCAAGCATCCGTGCCAGGGCCGCGGCCGCATCCGCCTGTACGCTGGGAGGGATGCCAGGCTGCAGATCGTGCACGCAGCCTTCGATCTCGACTGACTGCAGGGTTGCCAGCTGGGTGCAGGTCTGCTGCCGGTCTTCAACCGTGTTACGGAGCGCAGAGCGGCAGTCACGCAGGTCGAGCTTGCGAAGCCTGGTGCAGGCCTTGAGCGGCGCCAGGCTCAAGGCGCCGCGTGAGCGGGCCATCCACAGCTCCTCGAGCGTCTCGCTGCACGCTGAAAGCGCCGACAGATCTGACACGTTGACACATCCAGGCATCCACAGGCACCTGAGCTGCGCACAGCTGCGAACGAAGTCGATGGAGTTGAGGCTGGCGCAGCCGCTGATGTCGATCACTTGGAGAGATGCTGCCACGCTGCTGCTGGGTGCCGGGATGAACAAAGCGCCGACTTGCGGGGCCTGCACCTGCAGGCGGGGCGTGCGCGCAGGTCAGGAGAGCATTGCACGACTGGCGCGCTTGCAAGTGCGAGAACGGAGCTCTCTCATGCAGGGGATCGATGTGCAACCATGCATGCGTGCATGCGGGTGAGCGTGCGTGATCGGGAGCTGCATGCAGCGCATGGACGCCATGCAAGAGCCACCGCATGGCACCTCCAAATCCCACCTGGCGCAGGGTGAGGTCGCGGACGGCAGGCCAGCGCAGGAGAGCGGACGCGAGGACGGCGGTGACGAAGCCCTGCCTTAAGCTGGCCACACGCGTGATCGACCCATCCATCAGACTCCGTATGTGTTTGCTCACACCCCGCAGCGCGGCCTTGCCGTCGGCATCCAGCCAGCGCCACAGCGCCTGCGTGAACAGATCCTCGGACAGGAGGACGGCGTGAGCAAGGTCGATTGCCGCGAGGGCCTCGGCGACTTCATTGGCTTGGAGGGCCTGCATGACGCGAATGTGTCGGGGAAGACCCCCATGGTGTGTGGAATACGTCTGGAAGTGTAGCGGGTGCAGGGAGTTGGATCCATCCTATGCTATGTTGGGCCGACACTAGCGTCATAGATGAGCCAGAGCTGTTGGGGACGAGCTGCCTTCCAGAATTGGCAGCGCCCGTGCCAACTCTTGCCGCCCGACCTGCGTCGTACTACACTCATGGCCCGCGTCCGTGGCCCTGAATCGGCAGAATCGGAGCGCGCCTGCCGTCTTGGTGCAATTGATCAACAAATGCTGCTGAAGCTGGCTTGGAGCAGTTAAGGTGACACAGCCGCAGTAGCAGGGTGCGCGCCTGCTGCCAACCACACGGTCGAAGACGCTGTGGAGGACTGATGCCGGAGCAGCCCCCCCTGCTATGCAGGTGACCAAGGCACTGCCACTCTTCGTCCCTCGAAAAAAAAAGGCGAACCACGCAACCTGCTGCTGTGAGCGGAGTTGCACGAGAGGAGTTTGTGCGGGTGTGCGTGGCCGTGGTGGGCGCCAGAATGTTGAGTGGAGACGGCACGTCTGACCGCCCGACTAGCCCGCACCTTCCGCGGTGGGCACCTGAGACGAACAAAAAACGAGCAGAACACGACAGCACCGGGAAGCAGTCCTGCGATGATGGACCCTGAACCACTAGCACCTGCGCGCCAGCTTGTAGAGTGAGCGACCCTTGCCCCTCCACGGGCACCCGTCACGGAGAGACTACCCTGCTGCTGCTGCCCGACAATGCTACGTGCTGCGATGAGTTGTTGCTGCTCATCATCGTGTTGGACTGGGGCGCCGCGCTCGAAATGTGTGACGCAACGACACTCGCAGCTCCACCCCAGCTGCGCAGTGCTCACGCACACACACACACACACACACACACACACAAATAGCTCCCACCCAGCAGCGCCACGCCCCTTCTGCGTGCGAGCCCCTCACCCCTTAGCCACGCACATGCCGCCTGCTGCCAACATCACTTTCACATTCATCTTATGCCATTCATCTTCCGCCTATCGATGTCCTGGCGGCCACGGGGCCCCTGCGCAGGGCCTGCATCCATCCTCTGTCAGGACATGCGCACAGCTGTTCCTCGAGCGACCATCTACTGTCTTACACCACACAAGACCACTACTCGTCGTTGCGGTGGGGACAGCACTCGCAACCCACATTATTCTGCAGTACTGTTTTTGTTCCTGCATGTCCCTGCAGCTTCTCCACAGCACAGCAGTTGTTTCCTGGCATCTTCTCCCCATCCCTGCCATCCATCCATCAACCCCTCTTGGTGTGGACCTTCGCCCTTTTGACCCCCTCTCCAACTACCGGCACGGTCTTATGCGCCTAGTCAGCGACGCCAAACCGAATGTACAATCCACATCAACACTGTGACAGGTGGGCCGCCCTGGGTTGAGAGGCCCTGGCAGGTGCACCGATGTGCTTGCCCGTGCCCGTTTTATTCTATTATGTATGTACAGGTTCTAGGTGTGTGTATCCGCCTGGACGACTCTGGGGGATGAGTCAAGGCTACGACTAGGAGAGCTCTAGTAGAAGAGCTCGCGAGGCAAACGTTGTTGTGGCCATTGCGGTGGATTGGTCTGATTGAGCGAACCACTAGTTGGTTTACTCAAACAGGTTGCTGGCCAGGCGGCGCAGCGCACGTGTCGCAGCCGCCTGTACGTCTGCCGGGGTGCCAGGGCCCAGTAGCTGCGCCAGTGCAGCAATGGCACTAGCAGCGTGGATGGCAGCCTTGTTCTCAGCACTTCTAGCAGACAGCGTTTGCATGGCACGCTTCGCTGCCACCTGCACGACTGCCGGCATGTCTGGCGACCTGAGTTCCACCAGCTGCACCAGAGGCGGAGGAACACCAGCAGAGGCGATGACGGCTAGGTTGTGGGCAGGGTCGGCAGCCAGGATGTGTTGAGCCCATGTTGCTGCCGCCTGGAATTCTGCCAGCAGGTCGGGCCCGACAAGCTGGAAAACAGCCGCAACGGCAGCAGCAGTGACGGGGATGGGGGCCGGGTGTGCAGCCGGGCTGCCAACCAGGCCACACAGAGCACGTGCTGCTGCCTGCTGCACACGTACAGGGGAATCCTGATCCAGTAGCTGCAGCAGCGCCGGAATAGCGCCGGCTTCGATGATGGTGGACTGGTTCTGTGCATGGTTGGCAGACAGGTTGCGCAATGCATGCGCTGCTGCCGTTTGCACACCTGCCGACGAATCAGGCCCCATGGCCAGGAGCCGCACCAGAGCCGGAGTGGCACCAGCAAAAGCAATCGCGGCCTGGTTCTGAGTGTGGCAGAAAGCCAGGTTGGACAAAGCTCCCGCTGCTGCCGCCTGCACGTTGGCCGAGGATTCAGGCCGCAAAAGCTGCACCAGAACCGGAATGGCGCCAGCATTGTTAATGGTGGCCTGGTTCTGAGCGTTATGATCCGCCAGGTAAATCAATACCCTCGCTGCTTCCTGCTGCACGTCTGCCGAGGATTCAGGCCCAAGCAGCTGAACCAGAACCGGAATGGCGCCGGCATCGACGATGATGACCTGGCTCTGAGTGTGCTGGGCAGCCAGGGAGGACAATGCACGTGCAACCATTGCCTGCACTTCTGCCGTGGATGCAGGTCCCAGCAGCTGCACGAGAGGTGGAATGCCCCCAGCAGAAGCAATAGCTGCCTGGTTCTGAGCATGGTTGTGAGCCAGATTGTGCAATGTCCTCGCTGCTGCCGCCTGCACGTTGGCCGAGGATTCAGGCCCAAGCAGCTGAACCAGAACCGGAATGGCGCCGACATCGGAGATGATGGCCTGGTTCTGAACGTGACGGGCAGCCAGGGAGGACAATGCACGTGCAGCCATTGCCTGCACTTCTGCCGTGGATGCAGGCCCCAACAGCTGCACGAGTGTTGGAATGCCCCCAGCAGAAACAATAGCTGTCTGGTTCTGAGCATGGTTGTGAGCCAGATTGCGCAATGTCCTCGCTGCTGCCGCCTGCACGTTGGCCGAGGATTCAGGCAGCAAAAGCTCCAACAGAGCCGGAATGGCGCCAGCATCGTTAATGGTGGCCCGGTTCTGAGCGTGGTGGGCAGCAAGGGAGGACAATGCCCTCGCTGCTTCCTGGTGCACGTCAGCCGAGGATTCAGGCCCAAGCAGCTGAACCAGAACCGGGATTACACCGGCGGCGGTTATGGCATCCTGGTTCTGAGCGTGGACGCCAGCCATGAAAGCCAGTAGACGTGCTGCGGCCTTGAGCACGTCTGGCGAAGATTCAGGCTCCAGCAGCAGGTGCACCAGAGCCGGAATGGCACCAGCAACGGCAATGGCATCCTGAACCTGGGAACGATCTTGATGGCTGATAATAATCATTCCCAGGGCCGCTGCCGCAGCCGTCTGTCGGTTGGGAAGCATATTGGGCTGCAGCTCATGCACCATGCCTTCGATCTCGACTGACTGCAGGGTCGCCAGCTGCTTGCACGTCAGCTGCAGGCCTTCCACCTGGTTACGGAGCGCAGAGCGGCAGTCACGCAGGTCGAGCTTGCGGAGCCTGGTACATGTCTTGAGCGGCGACAGGGTGGTGATTCGATTGTTGCGAGCCAGCCACAGCCCCTCGAGCGTTTCGCTGCACGCTGAAAGCGCCGACAGATCTGACACGCCGCGACACCCAGGCATCCACAGGCACCTGAGCTTCTCACAGCTGCGCACCAAGTCGATGGAGCGGAGGCGGGCACAGTCGCTGATGTCGACCACTTGGAGCGTCGCTGACATGCTGGTGCTGGGCGCTGCCATGTCCCAAGCTTCGGGTAGTGGGGGCTGCACCTGCAGGCAGTGCGTGTACGTGGTCGCAGGTCAGGAGGCATGATGGCGCGCTTGCAGGTGCGGGAGATGCAAGCTCTCTCATGCGGGGTCCATGTGCACCCACATGCGTGCATGCGGCGTGATCGGGAGCTGCATGCGGGCGAGCGTGCGCGCAGCACACATGGACATGCAAGCACGCATGCACCCAAATGCCCCCACCTCGCGCACGGTGAGGCTCGTCAGACCGGCCAGCGACGCCGTAGAGAGCGGCGCAAGGTCGGCCCCGCTGCGCACGTTGAGCAGGGTGAGGTCGCGGACGGCAGGCCAGCGCAGGAGAGCGACTACGAGGTCGGCAGCGACACAGCCCTGGATTGTCACCACCTGGACCGCCCCGTCCACCTGACTACGCATGGCCCTGTTTACGCATCGTAGAGCTTGCTTGCTGTCGCTATCCAGCCAGCGCCACAGCGCCTGCGTAAACAGGTCCTCGGACAGGAGCACGGCATGTGCAAGGTCGATGTCGGCGAGGGCCTCGGCGACCTCATCGGCTGAAAGGGGGGCGGCTTGGAGGGGCAGCATGGCGCACTTGCAAAGGTGTCGCTGGTTAAGAGCTGAGGGGTAGCTACCCAAACCCACAACCCAAACCCCCAGCCCAAACCTGACCGGCAGTCGCAATCTATGTAGATACTCAACCGCCGGCAACTAGGCAGCGCGTGTGCTGCAGCTACGCAGGTGGCTGCTAGCTCGCAACGCACAGCTGTTTGCTGCAGGCAAGCAAAAGCGTGCGTACAGCAGCAGGCACCAAGCAGGCAGCCGGCAGTTGTTGTTGTGGGCGGTTTTGCACACGGTGTGTGATCGCTGGGTTGGGCGCCCATCTTCTGCCTCCCCTACGTCCGGCACTAGCTGCCCCGCAGGCACGTAGTAATGCCATCCCTCCATCTTCCGCCCATCCTCCGCCCATCTTCCGCGCATCTGAGTAGAGTGCTGCGGCGGGTGTGCTACTAGCCCCGCTTCCGGTGGTCTGTGGGAGGGCTTTTTGGTCCCTTCATGGTTTTATACCTTGGGTCCGCCCTCTGGCCATTTGAGGGGCTGGGTGTGCAGCCTGCACAGTGGTGCTGCTTGCTTGGCGCCCGCCACCAAGTGTGGATGGCGTTACCGTGGGCTACTTGTAGCTTGACCTTTTGTGAGCCTTGAGCCTTGTTTCTCTAAGTCCCACTGGAGCTTTGGAACCGTACGTGTGACCGCCAGAAGTGGATTGTAAAACTCTCATCATCATCCTCCACCCATCTCCCGCCCTCCCCTATTATGCGCCGTCCGGCACCAGCTCGCCCGCAGAGATGTACTCCCCATGTGCCTCAAAGTACTTGACGAGCCGCGCGAGGAACGCGTCCCCGCCAGAGACAGTCTCGCTGTCGCACACAATGGCGCAGTGGCGGCGCGCACGCGTGACGGCAACGTTCATGCGCCTGTAGGGAGCGCGCGGGTAGCGGTGGGTGGTTTATGTGTGTGTATGTAGGGTGGGTGGCCAGAGACGGCCTCGCTGTCACACACGATGGCGCAGTGGCGGCGCGCACGCGTGACGGCAACGTTCATGCGCCTGTGTGGGGCGCGCGCGCAGCGGTGGGCGGTGTGTTTGTGTGCGTGTGTGTGTGCGTGCGTTTATAGTGGGTGGGTGGAGGGGGTTGTGGGTGGTGTGCGTGTGGGGGGGGGGGGCGTAGTGGCGGCGCACATGCGTGACGGCACCGTTCATGCGCCTGTGTGGGGCACGTGCGCAGTGGTGGGCGGTTCATGTTCTGTGGATGTGTGTCACGACTGATGAGCGCCTCATAAAGTGGCCGTTTTTTGCTCATATGGCGTGCGTCGGAAAGTGAGGAGGGTAGCGTGGCTTGGATGAGTGGGCGGTGACAGTGTGGATGGTGCTGTAAGTGGGTTGTTGGGTGGGCGATGTTTGCGGGCGTGGTGGTGGTGGTGTGTGTGTGTGTGTGTGTGTGTGCGCGTGTAGGGTGGGTGGGTGGGTGGAGGGGGTTGGGGGTGGAGGGGGCCCCCCTTCACGTGGGGCGCAGTGGCGTGGGGCAGTGGCGTGGGGCGCAGTGGCGGCGCACATGCGTGACGGCAACGTTCATGCGCCTGCGTGGGGCATGGGAAGCGGAGTGCAGTGTGTGTGTGTGCGTGTAGAGTGGGTGGGTGGAGGGTGGGTGGGGGGCGCAGTGGCGGCGCGCACGCGTGACGGCAACGTTCATGCGCCTGCGTGGGGCGCGTGCGCAGCGGTGGGCGCTGTGTTTGTGTGCGTGTGTAGTGGGTGGGGCTCGATTAACGGAGGCGCGTTCTCGTCGCCGAGCCCTGGACCCAGCAATGCGGCGCTGCTGGTGACGAGGATCGCCGTGCCGCTGACGAGCGGGGTAAAATACGACTGGCCCGGCTCCTGCTAGACTGCCTCTCGGTGGAACACTTCAGGAGCGGCTTGCCCGGCGCTGCCATGGCTTGGCGAGTAGCCGCGGCGCTGCCGCGGCCCGTGCTGGGAGACGGCCCTTATCCTCCCCCCATGCAGGACGCCATGCGGCACCGATCTCGACGAGTTGATCGACGAGCGGAGGAGCTGGCGCCCGTCAATGCATGCTGGACATTGGTCAAGATAGCTGCCCGTGGAGGCGGGCTACCATCACGGCTTCAGCGGTGGCGACCGCCGAGGCAACACAGAGTAAATCCGCTTCACCAATCGCAGCGTTCGTCACCGCGCTCATCCTCGGGGTCGCTCGTCTGCCGGTGACTGGCGTTGGAAGGTCTTCAGGCAGCCTCCATGACAACTCTGTCGTCCATGCCCCCTGGAGGGTGGGACCTGGCCATGCATGAGGCATGGGGCGCCGGCTGAGCCCCAT
>VFSX01000355.1:155000-162500 GCA_016618255.1 Chlamydomonas sp. UWO 241 | reverse complement strand
GAAGTACCGTGGTCACGCTTTGCCTTTGCGGGGGTCCGCTAAAGGCCAATTTATTTAGACTTGTTGTGCCTTGGCGGGAGGGTTTTCGACTTAATTTCGACTTTGCGGCGGCTTTTTGCAGGCCTGTAGAGTGTGGATCCGGGTTCGAATCCCGCAGGGGACTTTCCTTTTTACCTTCGCGGTTTTTTTTTGACTTAATTTCACGTTTGCGGAGCCTTTGCGGGGCGTTTTCGGACTTAATTAGGCGCAAAGGCAAAGCGTGACTACGCTAGGCGTGACTACGCTAGGCGCAGGGTTAAGAGCCACCTACCGCCGCCGCCGTCGCCACCCCTGCCGTCGTAGGCCTGCGCCCCGCCGCCCGCACTGTCAAAACGTTCAACTTGCTGATGCAGCAGGCACCGGAGTTGCGGGTTAAGGGCGTTAAATTGATTGAAATTGGCGTAGCATTAAGATCCACCCACCGCCGCCGCCGCCGCCACCCCCGCCGTCGTCTGCCTGCGTGCCGCCGCCCCCACGCTTCCCTCCAGCAGCCTTTGCGCCACCCTTGGAGGGGGCCTTGGGGGTGGCGGCTGCTGCCTTGGAGGAGGATGGCGGTTTCGGCGGGGGGTCGTCCAGCAGGCCTGGCAGGAGGGTGTGGGGTGTGGAGTGTGGGGTGTGGGGTGTGGGGTGTGCCAGATAGCCTTGGAGGGGCCCTTGGGGGTGGCGGCTGACCCCTAGGAGGATGATGGCGGTTCCGGCGGGAGGTCATCCAGCAGGCTTGGTGAGAGGGTGTGGGGTGTGGGGAGCGGGGTGTGGGGAGTGGGGTGTGGGGTTTGAGGTGTGGGGTTTGGGGTGTATGGCGTGGGTCGTGGGGTGTGGGGTGTGGGGTGTAGGGCGTGGGGTGTGGGGTGTGTGGGGTGTGGTGTGTGGTGTGTGGTGTGTGGTGTGGGGAGTGGGGTGTGGGGTGTGGGGTGCGCCACATAGCCTTGGAGGGGTCCTTGAGTGTGCTGCTGCTCACTTTGCTGCTGCTCGACCTCGGCCAAAGCACCTCGGGCTCGACGTCTATGCACGTGCACAGCCGCGACTGAGGCAGCGCACACCCCATGCGCGCGAGGCGGCCTCCACACACCTTGCAGGTTGTGGCGCGCAACTGAGTCGTGCGCGTGCACTCGTCCGTGGTACAGCTCATCAGACGACCACTGCAGGGTGTGTGCATGTGTGTGTGTGTGTGTGTGCATGCATGTGTGTGTGTGCACGTGTGTGTGTGTATGTGTGTGTGTGTGTGTGTGTGTGTGTGCGTGTATGCGTGTGTGCACATGCGTGCGTGCATGTGTGCGTGTGTGTACACGTGTGTGTGTGTGTGTGTGTGTGTACACGTGTGTGTGTGTGCATGCGCGTGCACGCGTGTGCATGTGCGTGTGTGTGCGCATGTATGCGCATGTGTGTGTGTGTACCGTCAGCACAGTCAGCCAACACATATGCAGCCACCATCAACACACGTGGCAAGCACACACAAGCAACAGCTTGGCTCTGTGACTGTGCGTTTTTGCATGTGTGTGTCGTCAGCACGGTTAACCAACACACCGGCAGACAGCAGGGATGCAGCCACCACAAACTCACGTGGCAAGCACACACAAACAACAGCTTGGCTCAGTTGCTGAGCTGTAGTTCACAGCCTAGCTTGGCCCAGTTGCTGAGCTGTAGTACACAGCCTATCGTGCACCTTATTGATGCACCATTGATCACCAACACATTGAAGAGAATACAATGAACAGAGCACACAGACGATACATTTCTAAGACTTGCAACAACTGTGCTTTTCTGTCCCATTTACCTCAGTGTGAAGCGTCCTATGCCCGTCCTATTTACCTCAGTGTGAATCCTATAAGAGGCCCTCTCCTGACCCACAGAACACTCTCAGAACGCTTTCTCTGTCTCTACTGACTCCAGACCGTTGCCTGTTTGTCTGTCTGGTCAGGTGAGTGCTTTGCCTTCTATTGCCACTGCATGCCCCTGAGGTAGGGATGCATGGGACCATAGTATGCTCTCTCTACAGAGAACCTTGCAACTCTCACAACGCTGTCTGTCTCTACTGACTCCAGACCGTTGCCTGTGTGTCTGTCTGGTCAGTCCCTTATCCCTCAGCACAGTGACGGTGCCACACCCGCACATTCTGGGGGCCTCACCGTGCAATCACAACCATCCAAACTCGCCTGCTTGCTCTCCGCGCTCATTCGGTATTGTACACAATCGAAGCATGCAATCCAACCATGCAATCCAACCATGTCATCAAATCATGTCATGCCGAGATGACCAGCCAAACTTGCCTGCATGATGTCCGCGTTCATTCGGTACTGCACGTTGAGCATCTGGCTGATGGAGTCACCATACAGGTCCTGTGTGTGCGAGTATGTGTGTGCGTGTATGTGTGTGTGTGTGTGTCCGCCATAAAAGTCATGGTGTGTGTGTGTGTGCGTGTGCGCACGTGTGTGTGTGTGTGTGTGTGTGTGTGTGTGTGTGTGTGTTGATCACATGGCTGATGGAGCAGCTAAACAAGCCTTGCCATGGTTGTGTGGAATGTGTGGTGGTCTGGTTGAGAGCGATGTGTGTGTGTGTGTGTGTGTTTATGTGTGTGTTTGTGTGTGTGTGTGTGTGCACGAGTGCTCGCAGTCACGTTTGTGCACGCACGCATGAACACATACACGCACACACACACACACACACACACACACACACATCCCCCCCCCACACACACAAACCTGCAGCTCTGCAAAGAGCGCTCGCACCAGACCCCGCAGCGCCGCCACACACATGCAAACACCCACCCGCAGCCACCCACACACAGCCGCACAAGCTCTGACTACCTTCTAAGCAGCAGCTACCTATGTTCTACCTAGCTTCTGCCTAGCTTCTACACAGAACTTGGCACACCCGCAGCTTCTCAAAAAAAGCATGTGTCCAAGCCCAGGTTACGCAGCCGCCTCCCTCTCTCTCTCTCTCACACACACACAAGCCTAGCTTCCACCTAGTTTCCACAAAACTGCTACATATCCAAGCACGACAAGCGCACCTGCAGCCTTCCAAAGAGCGTGCGCCCGAGTCCCCGCCGCGCCGCCACAAGCACTCAACCATCCATACACCCACCCACACGAACGAAAACCTAGTTTCCACCTATCTTTTAGCACACAGCCTAGCTTCCATCTAGCTTCAACCACACCTGCAGCCGCTCAAAGAGCGTTCGCCCCAGCCCCCGTCGCGCCGCCGACTCGCACACACACACACACACACACACACACACACTCACACACACACCTGCAGCCTCTCGAAAAGCGTTCGCCCCAGCCCCCGCCGCGCCGCCGCCTCGCTCACGATCGTCGGCGGCAGCTGGAGGTGATCGCCAGCTAGCACACAGCGCGGAGCCTGGCGTGTGTGTGTGTGTGTGTGTGTGTGTGTGTGTGTTTCAGCTGGAGGCGGTCGCCGGCAAGCAGACAGCGCAGGGACTGACGTGTGTGTGTGTGTGTGTGTGTGTGTGTCAGCTGGAGGTGGTTGCCAGCAAGCACACAGCGCAGGGCCTGGTAGCGCAGATGGGTGTTGGTTGTAGCTCACCGTTTGTCGACATCGCGTTGACCGTTTCCCCTCATGATGATGATGGATGTTACAGTCAGGGACACCTCGAAAGGGTATAAGACCGTGCTCGGCGCGTATGGCCCGAGCACCTTACTGAGATGGCTGGCTGTTGGTGGTAGGGAACCCCAACTCTGTACTCATATATGTCATTTGACAGCTCTTGGCGAGCTCTGTCCGGTGGCCATGTCAGACTACCAATCCACAGTATGGGTTGAGCTGTGTTCAAGGTCAACGCACAGCCGGAATACAGCCAAATGGCTGTGCAGATCCGAACAGGAAACGACTGCTTTGGCCCTATTCCGAAATAGGCCCTAAGCGAGCACACACTGCGGCACATCATTCGATCGGTAGGCCTCACTTTGAGCAGCGCGCCCCAGCACGCAGCCTCGAGTGCCTGGGGGTGGGGTGGGGCGGGTGGGGCAGGTGGGGTGAGTGGGGTGAAGTGGGTGGGGCGGGTGGGGCGGGTGAGTGGGTGTGTGGGGCGGGTGAGCGGTGGGTGGGGCGGGTGCGTGGGTGGGTGGGGTGAGTGGTTGGGTTTTGGTCACAGGCTGGACATGTGTACACGCGGTCCTTGGCTGTTTCTTCTGGCTACAGGCTGCCCTACCACATCCCCATCGTCTGATTCCGCGCAAGTGAATACGGTGAAAACGTCTGAGGCGGGCGGGGGTGCGCTTCAGGCGGTGGTGGGCGCCTTTAAACGATAAGGGGTGCGCCTCAGGCAACGCCTGATCCGTGCAAGTTTAAGGGCGCTGCCTGAGGCGCCGCCTCAGGCGCTGGGAATGTGGTAGGACTGTACACGTGTGCAGTTTTATGCCGTTTTTTGTTCCCGGTGGCACATGGTTCAACAGCACACGCATCGCGGGGCCTTGAGCAACGAGCACCAGTATACAGCCTCGAATGCCTGAGGGGGTGGGCGGGTGGGTGGACGGCTGGGTGTGGTGCGTGTTCAGGCTGCTATAGGCTGTACACGTGTGCAGTTTTATGCCGTTTTTTGTTCCCGGTGGCACATGGTTCAACAGCACACGCATCGCGGGGCCTTGAGCAACGAGCACCAGTATACAGCCTCGAATGCCTGAGGGGGTGGGCGGGTGGGTGGACGGCTGGGTGTGGTGCGTGTTCAGGCTGCTATAGGCTGTACACGTGTGCAGTTTTATGCCGTTTTTTGTTCCCGGTGGCACATGGTTCAACAGCACACGCATCGCGGGGCCTTGAGCAACGAGCACCAGTATACAGCCTCGAATGCCTGAGGGGGTGGGCGGGTGGGTGGACGGCTGGGTGTGGTGCGTGTTCAGGCTGCTATAGGCTGTACACGTGGGCAGTTTTTGCGTTTTTTGTTCCCAGCGGCACATGGTTCAACAGCACACAAAGCGCAGGGCCTTGAACAGCGCGCACCAGCACACAGCCTTGAGCGCCTGGGGAAGGCCGGGGGTTGGACGGGTGGGTGGGTGGGTTGGTGGGTGTGTGTGGTGCGTGTTACAGGCTCCTACCGGCTTACATGTGCGCAGTCTTACGAGGGCTTTTGTTCCCGGCAGCACATGGTTCAACAGCACACGCAGCCTTGATCAGCGCTTCCCAGCACGCAGCCTTGAGGACCTGGGGAAGGGTTTAAGGTTGAGTGTCTGGGGTTTAGGGTTTAGGGTTTAGGGTTTGGAGTTTAGGGTTTAGGGTTTAGGGGGCCGTGGGTAGGTGGGTGGGTGGAGCCCTGGACCCAGCAATGCGGCGCTGCTGGTGACGAGGATCTCCGTGCCGCTGACGAGCGGGGTAAAATACGACTGGCCCGGCTCCTGCTAGACTGCCCCTCGGTGGAACACTTCTGGAGCGGCTTGCCCGGCGCTGCCATGGCTTGGCGAGTAGCCGCGGCGCTGCCGCGGCCCGTGCTGGGAGACGGCCCTTATCCTCCCCCCATGCAGGACGCCATGCGGCACCGATCTCGACGAGTTGATCGACGAGCGGAGGAGCTGGCGCCCGTCAATGCATGCTGGACATTGGTCAAGATGGCTGCCCGTGGAGGCGGGTTACCATCACGGCTTCAGCGGTGGCGACCGCCGAGGCAACACAGAGTAAATCCGCTTCACCAATCGCAGCGTTCGTCACCGCGCTCATCCTCGGGGTCGCTCGTCTGCCGGTGACTGGCGTTGGAAGGTCTTCAGGCAGCCTCCATGACAACTCTGTCGTCCATGCACCCCTGGAGGGTGGGACCTGGCCATGCATGAGGCATGGGGCGCCGGCTGAGCCCCATGCAAACGAGAGCTGGACAGCCATGCACTGCCAGGCGGGGACCGTTCCAGTCAGCGCCAGTCGGCTCTGCCGGCTTGACTGGCCACAAGGCCACTACTGTGACCCTGAGGAAGGTCCTCTCCTATATGCTCCTTGCCAGACATGTCTCTCAGAGACCGCTGTTTGGGGTAGTCTAGCCGGCGGGAGCGGTAGTCTATCGGCCGGGAGCCGGCGGTACTCTAGTACTTAAGTGTGCTGGAGTATCGGCGGGTGTCTCTAGTAGAAGAGTAGCCTGCTTAGCTGGAAACCCCGTGTTACTGTTACTGTTACTGGGTGGGTGGGTGGGTGGGCGGTTGCACGTTGGGTTCCAAAGCTCAAGTGGGGTTGAAACAAGACAGCAAGTTGAATGAAAGGTTCCTGAAATGACTGGGGTGTGGGTGTTCCAAGCTGAATATGTGCGCACTTACAAGTGCATGCATATATAGACCTACTTCATCAAGCAAAATCTCAGCCCTTGCCCCACATGCACCGCAACATCGATCACAACCTCCCAAACTCTGAATCCTAAACTTTAAAACTCAAAAAACCCAGCCCTAAGAACTGGAACATAAACCCGCGACCCTTAACCCTAAACCCTAAACCCCCTAAATCCTAAAACCCCAAACCTCTTATAGCCCACCTGCGCCGCCTCGTCGACCACGACGACGCCAAACACTGCTTCTTAGGGTCATAGTCCAGGGTTCAGGGCGTGCTTCTACAGGGACCCCCTACAAGCACTGTCTTGACCAGCGCTGCCTCGTAGATCACGGCCACCTACACGCTTCACCCTAAACCCCTAAACCCCAAACCCTAAACATCTAAACCCTTTCAAAAGCCGCACCACGTCACACGCGCAGGCCGCGAGCTAAGGTGAAGCCAGTGATCGCCGCCCCAAGCTCTTACCTCTGAACGCCTAAACCCTGAGCGCCAACCCTTCACAACGCACCTGCGCCGCCTCATCGATCACAATAACATCGAACGCGTCGCCCGCGAGCGAGTGGTGACGCACCCCAGTGAGCGTCGTCCACAGCCTTACCCCGTAACCCCTAACCCCCTAAACCCTGAACCCCCAACCCTTAATAACCCACCTGTACCGCCTCGTTGATCACGACGACATCAATCGCGGTGCAGCCCACCGATGAGCCCCGCCCCAAGCCTTACCCTTAAAACCCTAACCCCCAAACCCCAAACCTTGTATAACCCACCTGCGCCGCCTCTTCGATCACGACGACGTCAAACGCGTCGCCCGTGAGCGATTGGTGGTTTAGGGCAGCACGCCAGTGAGCGTTGCCCCAAGCCCTTACCCCTTAGCCTCTAAACCCTGAAACCTGAACCCTCAATCCGTTAACCCTGAAACCTGAACCCTTCATCCGTGAACCCTTTACCCCGTCATGTTAAGTTCATAAGCTCTTCGCCAGGGGCTCCCGCCCTGGCGCCGCTCGATGGCGGACAACCGGGACAACTGCGCTTGGTACTGGGCGGCTGAAAATCTGGAAATTTACCCTGCGCGGCTGTGACGCACAGCGCTACTGATGAACTGGTCCTGATGGGGCGAGGCTATGTGGCAGATGGGGCAGCGGTACGATGGAGAGCACGATGCACGATGGCGAGAATTGCGGCGAGCATGCACCCCCTCTC
>VFSX01000355.1:135000-142500 GCA_016618255.1 Chlamydomonas sp. UWO 241 | reverse complement strand
AGCATGGTGCGGAGGTCTGCCTCGGAGGGGGCGAGCAGGGCGAGGTCGTCGGCGTAGAGAAGGAGGGGGAGGATGGTGGTCAAAAAGTCCTTGCATATACATACGCTCGCACACACACAAAGACACACAAACACACGTGACCAGCCCTCTGACAGCCCCTTTCTTGGACACAGTTACAGTTACATCGGCTTTCCAGCAAAGACTACCTCTAGTCCTAGTACCACCGCCTAGACCCAAGTCCAGTTCTGGCCCTAACAATTACTTGTGAGGGGCGGTAGCCACCAGCCGGCTGCCTGCCAACGTGTAGTCCCAGAGCAAAAAGGAGAGCTATTGTGCGACGCCTCCAAAATAGGTCCTAACTGCTTCTAGGGGATAGGGGGTCAAGTGGCGCTTGCCAATCTACTTGACCGCCGTGGTGGAGGGGCCGGCGCCTGAGGGGCAGCCGGACCGTACACCACGGCTCTCCACCCGACCCTATCCTGAGCACGCTCAAACGCCGTGTCCGAAAAAGTCTTCCAATCAGAACGAGTGCCACTAGTTTCGCCTAGCTGCTGAATCAGTAGCTTAAGAAAATAGTGTCGGGAGGAGGCTGGAGGCCGGCCTTGCTGCCGAGCCACATCCATTGTGCAGTCAAAAGTCGTACGAGGAAGACGAGAAGCCGGCATGCGCATCACATGGCCTAGCCACTGCATTGATCGCTTTGCCACAAGGCTCTCAATTGGCTCAGTGTCGCACGCCTGCCGAATATAAGTTAATCTGTGCCGGTCGACCAGGCGCACACCCAGAATGCGACGAAGGCAGTTAGAGTGGGCAACCTCCAATCGAGTCAGTTGTGTTTTAGTAGGGGCCCATGTTTCGCAGCCGTACAGAAAGTGGGGCAGCACGAAAGTGTTGTAAACCCGCATCTTAGACTGCACTTGCATCTTCTTGCTGGCCCAAATCTTATCAAAAGACGCAAACACGCCCAGCGCGCGACCGACACGCACACCGATCTCCTTTTCCACACCACCACTCTGGGTTATCCAACTCCCTAGATACTTAAATGCAGAGACGGTCTTCACTTCACCACCAGTCAGCGCAAACGTGGGCAGATCCGCGTCAAAATCTGCTGGCAAAATCATCACTTCTGTCTTGGCGGCGTTGATTTGCATGCCAAAGCTAGAGGACACTTTGTCAAGGATTTTCAGCATAAGCGCCAACTGAGCTGGGTCATGCGAGAACAAACATAAATCGTCGGCATACATCAGCATTACTATGCGCTCAACCGACGACGACAACACAGAGCCGCCGGCTCGGGTCACGACTGACACGCCAGCCCCCTCTGGCATCATGTCTAGCGCCTTTTTCACTATGTGGTCAATAAAAACATTGAACAACACAGGAGCAATGACGCACCCCTGTCGCACACCAGACGACACGGGGAATTCGTGCCCGATTTTCCCAGCCAGCCGCACGGCAGCTGCGGTGTTGGTGTGAAGATCCTCCAACAGATCAATAATGTGCGGATGAACACTATATAATCTAAGGACTCTCCACAGTGCCGCACGGTTTATGCAATCGTAAGCTTTAGAATAGTCGACAAATGCCACAGCCATGCATTGTTTGTACTCGGCATGTGCCGCGCTCAGCGAGCGCAGAGTAAAAATTGCATCAACAGTGCCTCTGCTTTTTCTGAAACCACACTGAGCCTCATGCAACTGACCATCAACCTGCGTGGAGACGCGGTGCAGAAGTATGGCAGCGTACACTTTCCCGGCAATAGAGAGAAGGCTTATACCGCGGTAGTTACCAGGGGAGTCACGCGGACCCTTCCCCTTATATAACGGTGTGATAATAGCAGTTTTCCATTCCCTCGGGGCTCTCCCCGACCGCCATACGGCGATGATGACCCGGTGGAGCCATGCGATGGCAGGTGGGCACCGCAACAGCATGGCGTCCAGCTGGTCACCGCCCGGAGCGGCGGCCGAGCGCAACGCTCGCACACACGCCTCCGTCTCAGCCAGGTCAGGGGGGCGCCCGTGCGCTTCGTCCACCTCTGTGGCGCGTGTGAGCTCAAACGCCGCTACATCGTTCTCCAGCTGGTTCAGGGTCTCGTCGCTGAGCTTGGTCTCCCCGCCATATAGCTTGTCGAATGACTCTGTCATGGCCTTCAGCACCCCGTCTGGACCGCTGTGCAGCGCGCCCGAGACGTCCCGCATGGCAGGTGGGATCTGATGGCTGCGGCTGCGGCCCGCCAGCCTGTCGCACGCGCGCGCAAACTGGCGCAGATTCTTCTTGCGTAGCATGTCTTGCGCCTCCGCCACCTGCTGGCCGATCCACCTCTCCCTGTCTCTCTGCACAGCTGCGTCGGCCGCGCGGTTGGCGCGGTTGCGCTCTCGTTTGGCAGCAGCAGACTTGCTCCTGAGCCATGCCGTGTGCGCGCGCTGCCGGGCGTCCATGAGCCGGAGGGTGCGCTGCGACAGAGTGAACTGCCAGCCGCGCCGCCGGCGGCTGCCGCGTGGAGCGAGGTGGTTGGTGGCCACCTCGCGAATGGCAGCAGCCATCGCGTCGTACTCCGCCTGGGCATCAGCGCCCTCGGGCGGCACGGCCTCCAGCAGCCCAAAGCGATCGGACAGCTGGAGGTTGAACTCACGACGGACAGCCGGGCGCCGCAGTTGTGAAGAGTCCCATGCGCGCCGCTGAGAGCCGCCTGCATGGCGGGAGGCTCGCATGCGGAGGCGCATGGACAGTACCACCATGCGGTGATCGCTGTCCCAGGTTGGGCTCCTACGCACCCTACAGTCTGTCACCGCATGCATGCGGCGGCGCGCGACCAGGATGTAGTCCTTGACGCTGTGCAGGCGGCGCACAGAGCATGCATGCCGTCTGCTCTGTGCAACAGCCATGGGGCTGATGTGGGTGTACTGGTGCTCAGGCCTGTGGGGGTAGAGAGTGTTGGCAGCACGCAGGCTGCAAGCAGTGGCAGTGTCAAGGAGCAGGCGACCGTTCCTGCTGGCCACCGCTGGCTCCGTGAGGGGCAGGTGCTTGCCAACGCATTCGTGGTCGGACACCGAATCCCTCCCCACTGCTGCATTGAAATCACCTGCCACGATGAGCAGATCGCGCTTGTCGTTGGCCTTGTCCGCGAGCGCCGCTACTCGAAGGTAGAAGTCGCCAGCCTCCTCGTCGCTCGCTGCCTCCGTTGGACTGTAGGCGCTGACGATGGTGATCATCTGCCCACGGTCCGCTGCAAAGCGGGCCTGGATGAGGCGGTCGGACACCGCCTCCCAGGAGACGAGTGCCGATGCCCATGCAGGGGACAACAGCAAGCCCACCCCACGCTGCCGGTGCTCCCCACCCGACCATAGCAGCGTCCACGACGTGTCGCCCGTAGCCACTTGCGCCTCCCCGGAGCCGGTCCTGCGCAGCTCCTGAAGCGCTGCAACACCGACGCTAAGCTTGGCGCAATCTTGCACCAGACTCGCCAGTTTGACCAGTCCCTCGTCCTCTGCAGGACATGTCCGCACGTTGAACGTAGCCACTCTGGTGTTCTGATTGACGACTTGGACGCGTCGCCAGGCGTGCCCCGCTACACGCGGGGACTGGGCAGGAAAAGGCTGCATGCATGGGGTGCCTTGTTTCCCCTTTGCTCGCATCCGCGGCCAGCCAGCTCAAGTCCGCGAGGCGTCCTTGGCCGTCTGTGATGCCGGGCCGGTATGCCCTCCTTGGGTTGGCTCTACGCTACAGGGTCATCGGACTCGCGTCGTCGACACCTGGATCGCAGCGCGCCCGGGGGGTTGCCACCCCCCCGAGCGCACTAGTAGAACGTAGAAGCGGTGTGTTGGACTGTGTTGGACTGTGTTGGACACCCACCCACATAACCACCTGCACCCACCCACCCACCCACCACACCCACCCACCCACCCATACACACACACACACACACACACACACACGCATGCACACACACCCGTGACCAGCGGAGGACCCTGTGACGGCCCCTTGCTTGGACACCCACCCATCCACCCACCTGCACACACACACACACACGCACACACACACACACACATGCACACACGCACCTGTGACCAGCGGCGGCCCTTCTGCCGGCCCCTTGCTCAGACGCACACGCACATGCCCCTTGCTTGGACACACACACACACACACACACACACACACACACACACGCACACACACACACACACATGCACACACACTCACACGCAGGCACACACATGTGAAAAAAAAAACGAAAAAAAAAACGCACCAGTGACCAGCGGCGGCCCTTCCGCCGGCCCCTTGCTTGGACGCACATACACGCACACACACGCACACACATGCACACACACACACACACACATGCACACACACACACACACATGCCGCCCCCCCCCCCACACACCCGTGACCAGCGGCGGCCCTTCTGCCGGCCCCTTGCTTGGACGCAGCGCGACGACGTCGTGTGGAGACATCTTGTGGGCAGGCAGCAGCGGTGCGCTGCCCTGTGCGTGTGCATGTGTGTGTGTATGTGTGTGTGTGTGTGGTGCGGAGACATCTTGTGGGCAGGCAGCAGCAGCGCGCTGCCCTGAAAGTGTGTGTGTGTGTGTTTATGTGTGTGTGTGTGTGTGCGTGTGTGTGTGTGTGTGGTGGAGACATCTTGTGGGCAGGCAGCAGCGGCGCGCTGCCCTGAAAGTGTGTGTGTGTGTGTGTTTGTGTGTGTGTGTGTCTCCGTGTGTACATGCGTGTGTATGTGTTTGTGCATGTGTATGTGGGGTGGGGTGTGTGGGGGGCAGGCAGCAGCGGCGTGCCGCCCTGTGGGGCGTGTGTGTGTTTGTGTGTGTGTGTCTCTCTCTCTCTCACACACACACACACCTTGACTCCAGTGTTTCCTTTGTTTCCAACCAGCGTCAGCAGTGAGCGACCGAGCAGCCCACCCTCCACATCATCGCAGCGGAGATTGAGCAGAGATGTGCCGCGTGCCTACGATGAGGAGGGAGAGAGCAGGGCGGGATGGCTGCCCGTTGGTTTGGAGGCATGGGGTCATACCAGATCAGATCAGATCAGTATGATGTAAAGGTAGCGTGCTTGAAGCGTGGAAAGGTAGCGTGCTTGAAGCTGTGACTAGGTCACAGCAAACAAACACAAGCTAAGCTTCCTTAGTGACGAATTAACAGGATGAGTTACTAAGGAAGGGAGCCAGGTTATACCTGGCTCCTCCTCAGTTTCACCTTAATGTGAACTGAGGCTATAAGCAGAAACTCTAGTTTCCTGCTAAAGATCTACGATTTAACAAGAAACTGTACAGCAACCGCCGAATATCATGAAAGCGGAGGTTCAGCAGAGGCGTGCTGCGTGCGTGTGTGCGTGTTTGGGATCACGCTCTCTCCTCACACACACACATGCATGCACACAGTCATTGACAGACACTCTCTCTCACACACACACACACACACACACACGCATGCACACACACACACACAGTCCCCCACCCACACAAAAATGCGCAACCTCAGCCTCCCTCTCCCTCTCTAGCACACCCCCCACACACACATACGCGCGCGCACAAGCACACTCTCACACATGCACACACATGCACGGCGCCTGGCGACCGCATCGTCGGCGCCTCTCTTGCTTGTGCAACCTCAGCCACACTCTCTTTCCTTGCCGACACTCTTTCTCTCACACACATAAACACACACACACACACACACACACAGTCACACACACACTCTCACACACACAGGCGCTCTCACACCAACACAAACACACACACCTGCGCCGCTTCTGGCGACCGCATCGTCGTAGCCTCTGTTG
Organism: Chlamydomonas sp. UWO 241; assembly: GCA_016618255.1. Classification (NCBI taxonomy): domain Eukaryota; kingdom Viridiplantae; phylum Chlorophyta; class Chlorophyceae; order Chlamydomonadales; family Chlamydomonadaceae; genus Chlamydomonas; species Chlamydomonas priscui. The sequence goes on along the minus strand of VFSX01000355.1, from coordinate 136,707 downwards.
CTTGTGCAACCTCAGCCTCACGTTCCATCTCCAGCAGCTCGCGCGTGAGGGTCACAAACGAGTCGAGGGACGGCCTGCACACACATTCGGGGAGGGTGTCTGTTTCGGTGTGGCTGTCAAGTGGTGTGTCACAGGCACGCGTGACCACGCGCGTGTGTGTGTGTGTGCGTGCGTGCATGTGTGTGTGTGTGTGTGTGTGCGTATGTGTGTGTGTGTGTGTGTGTGTGTGCGCGCGCGTGTACCCCCCCTGCAGTGATTGCGTGAGGGTCACACAAAGTCGAGCGACGACCTGCACACACATTCAGGAGGGTGTGACCTGTGTCCCGGAATATACCGCCCTGGGCGGTCTGTCGGCAGAAAATAATATCTGGCCGAAGGCCAGCCTACCTCCGGGGATCGCACGAACAAATCATAGTTTAAAAAAACAACGGTGCCTCTGGCCAGTCTCCAGCGGTACAACAAATCATCCATCACAATTTATCCAGGAAGCACTGCTGGGTCACCCGAGACAGCGACTGTGGTAGGGCATTCAACGAACCCACCACCTATGTATGTGCCTTCTCATCCCCCCCCCCAGTACACCCATTGCGACTGCTTTGATACACTGCCGCCATCGCTGCCGCTCCTTTCCCCTACCGATGCCCTCACCGCCGACGCAGAAGAAGCGTGGCCGCGGGATGACGCAGTTGATGGCGGCGCGTCTGAGCGTATTAACCAGGTTGCCCCCCCCCCCCCTCACACACACACACACTCACTGCGGCTATTTCGGTGCAATGCTGCCGATGCTCCCCTTCTCCCCCCCCCCCCTCCCCAGGAGGGAGGAAAAGGAAGCCAATCCCATTCCCCCCTCTGGGAGGTGGCTTGCCCCCTGGTGCAAAAGGAGCGTGGCCTCAAGATGGCGCCTCTGATGGCGGCACGTCTGTGCGTATTCACCAAGCCCGCCACCAGCCCCCCCCACCCCCACCCCCTACACAAACACACTCACTGCGGCTGTTTCTGTGCAACGCCGTCGCCGCCCCCCTTCCCCCCCGGTACAGACGAAGCATGGCCACGGGATGCCGCAGTGGAGCGCAGCGCGTCTGTGCGTACGAACCAGGTCCGCCGCCAGCCCCCCCCCCCACACATCAGCACCAAAACACTCACTGCGGCTGTTTCTGTGCAACGCCGCCGCAACTCCCATTCCCCCCTGGTGCAGGAGGAGCATGGCCGCGGGATGACGCCGTCGAGGGCGGCGCGTCTGTGCGCACAAACGCGGCGGCTGCGTCGATTGACAAGTGCTGGCGCAGGAGGGCGATCAGGGCTTCGTCGCTGAGCTCTGGCATGGAGCCTAGTTCGACCTGCATGTTCGAAAAGGGGGTGGGTGACAGCGAGTGTGTGTGTGTGTGCTACAGGTGCTGGCGCAGCTCTGGCATGGATCATAGGTCGACCTGCGCACACACACGTGTGTGTGTGTGTTTGTGTGTGTGTGTTACACCTGCTATGTGTGTGTGTGTGTGTGTGTGTGTGTGTGTGTGTGTGTGTGTGTGTGTGTGTGTGTGTGTGTGTGTCTGCGTGCCTCACCCCCCACCCACCCCCCAAAACGACGACACGAATGCGTCATCGTCTCAGATTGGTATTGCACGCGCGCTCACCAGGTTGGCTGCCTGATGCACTGCTGTGCCAGTTTTTTCATTTCAGCCAACCCGCAAACCGACAAAGCGCACTTTC
>VFSX01000355.1:112500-130000 GCA_016618255.1 Chlamydomonas sp. UWO 241 | reverse complement strand
GTGTGACACCAGTAATGATGTATAAGACCGGTGTCGGCGCTAGCGCCCGACACCTTAAACTCAGTTTCAGTGGGAAACTGGCTGGCTACCTGGTAGGGGTGAGGGTTAACCCCCACACGCGCGCACGCACTGGACCTAGACAGGACACTGGGCCCCCAGATCCACCCTATACCACCCAGGTAGTGACAGCAACGCATTGTTGGTGTGCGCCTGTGTTCTACTACTAGTCCCGCCGCCGCCATTGGCTCCAGCAATCTCCTCCATGCCCGCCAGCAATCTCCTCCACGCCCGCCAGCAATCTCCTGTATGCCCGCAAGCAATCTCCTCCATGCCCGCCAGCAATCTCCTGTATGCCCGCCAGCAATCTCGTCCATGCATGGGCGCCGCCATGCGATCTCCATGCGCCGCGCCGCGCTCCATGCGCGCCAGCACCCGTACCACCCGCCGCATTCCCGTTCTTTAGCCATTCCCCGTGACACCTATGGCTGATCCTTGTTCCGCCGTCCCCTTTGGCATCTGTAACCCGTATCCTCTCCCTGTAGCCTCATTCCCCGTTCTTAACCGCCATCTCCATTATGGTGCCCGCCCGCTGGTGGGGCCCTAGGAAAGAGGCTGGCAGCTGTCAAAATTAGACCCCTAGCATGCCATCTGCCATCATGATTGCTGTGCACGCGGTGCGTGTCTCAAAACAGGCGACAAGGAAGTCACCCAACTCGGGCCTCGTGCTGGCCTGGCCGAGGATTCATAAACTCCCGCATCCGCATCCGCTCATCTAAATCGGCCTCCTCGGGGCGAGGGATGAACCGAAACAGGCTGTGGGCCCGCACCCGTGCCTCTTCATAGGCAGGGCACTCAAATACCATGTGTGCCTCATCCTCTAGCCCACCGCGTAGGCAGCACGCCCGCTGGCTGCGTCGCTGCCTCTGTCCCGCCACGGCGTAGCGCCCCCGCTCTATCTGCAGCTCATGGAGCCCCATCCTGAACCTAGCTAGAGCCGTGATCCGGGCAGCACTGTTCAGCCCTGAGCTCAACAGGGCCGGCGGCTCGCTGTCGCCACCCGCCATCCACCGCATGTAGGTCATCATCTTAAAGCCGCGTGACCACTCCTCAGGTACATCTCGCACGGTAGTGCCGCTCGGCAGCGCCGGTGTGCTTGTCGCGGCGGCCAGCCACGCCGCGGTCGCCACGTCCAGCAGGTTGGTGATGCGTACCGGTCCCTCCTGGTCCCACGCCAGGGTGTGCCCCACAGTTCCGAGGCACACCTGCAAGCGTGCCGCCCAGCACGTCCCCCCCGCTTCCGCCAGCCCCCAGCTCTCCCGCATCGCATCTTTAAGCAGGTCACCGTCAGGCCGCCCCCGCGCCTTATCCCAAAAGCGCGTCGCCTGGCGCAGCCAATCTGCCGCCAGCGGCCGCCACCCCGCCTCCCGCGCCAAAATCCCCAGTTGCTACCCGTTGCTGCGGACTCCTAGGGACGCACGGGTAAATTGCAGAAGCACTTCCTCCAGGGTGCGCCATCCGTCGCGCGCGGCCTTAGCGCCCCTCCCACTCCTGCCTCTCTCCCACCGTCCGCCCGCCCCGGCAAACACGCCCCCCCAGCATCCGCCATCATTGCAGGGCCCCACACCTCACACCCGTAATTTAGCACAGGCCGTACTTGCGTGTCGAACAGGTGGGCCTGAATGCCAATGTTATTAAGGCGTGTCATATAGCATCTACGAGTGAGCGCGTATCTGGTGCGCTGGCCCCTAGAGCGTCGGGTGCCCACGTCCCCCCCCGCTGCCCGCCGGTGGTGAAAGAGCATGCCCAGATATGGGAACTCGTGTGTCATGGGTAGATCTGCTCCTGCAAACTTCAGCGTTACTCTCCCCCCTGCCGCCCCGACTGGGCAGAACTGGTCATTGAACACCACCCCTTCTGACTTCTTATCGTTAACTGTTAGTGCGCGCGTGCCGCAAAAGGCGTGCAGAGTATCTAGCATGCATTGAAGCGCTTCGAGCGTCTCTGCCAGCAGCGTGAAGTCATCAGCGTACAGCATCAGCCGTAGTAACCGCCCCGCCATCTCCACCCCATCACCCGGGAGCTCTGCGTCTAGTACTCCCTCCAATGCGTCAATAAAAAGCCCAAACAGCAGCGGTGGCAGTGGGTCGCCTTGCATGACCCCCTTGTGTGAAGGAAACACGGGTCCCACTTTCCCATCGATGCGCACACACATTGCGGACCCATCGTACATGGCAATCAGCGCCGCCATGAACTCCCAATGTACCTCCAGGCTCCTACAGTTACAGTTACATCGGCTTTCCAGCAAAGACTACCTCTTGTCCTAGTACCACCGCCTAGACCCAAGTCCAGTTCTGGCCCTAACAATTACTTGTGAGGGGCGGTAGCCACCAGCCGGCTGCCTGCCAACGTGTAGTCCCAGAGCAAAAAGGAGAGCTATTGTGCGACGCCTCCAAAATCGGTCCTAACTGCTTCTAGGGGATAGGGGGTCAAGTGGCGCTTGCCAATCTACTTGACCGCCGTGGTGGAGGGGCCGGCGCCTGAGGGGCAGCCGGACCGTACACCACGGCTCTCCACCCGACCCTATCCTGAGCACGCTCAAACGCCGTGTCCGAAAAAGTCTTCCAATCAGAACGAGTGCCACTAGTTTCGCCTAGCTGCTGAATCAGTAGCTTGAGAAAATAGTGTCGGGAGGAGGCTGGAGGCCGGCCTTGCTGCCGAGCCACATCCATTGTGCAGTCAAAAGTCGTACGAGGAAGACGAGAAGCCGGCATGCGCATCACATGGCCTAGCCACTGCATTGATCGCTTTGCCACAAGGCTCTCAATTGGCTCAGTGTCGCACGCCTGCCGAATATAAGCTAATCTGTGCCGGTCGACCAGGCGCACACCCAGAATGCGACGAAGGCAGTTGGAGTGGGCAACCTCCAATCGAGTCAGTTGTGTTTTAGCAGGCTCCTAAGGCACTCCCAAAGCAATGGGCGGTGCACGCAATCGTAAGCCTTCCTGAAGTCAATGAGAGCGGCGTACAGCGGTTTGCGCTGGAGACCGCTCTTCTCAATAATGTGTTGCAGGATGAAGGCATTATCTGGGGCCCCCCTCTTCTTCCGGAAGCCTGCCTGGCCCCGCGCCCGGTACCCCTCCCGTTCAGCTAAGGCGTCCAGCCTGTTCATAAGCACCAAGCTGTATAGCTTGGCGAGGGCATTCCCCACCGTGATCCCTCGGTAATCGTCCCGCAAGTCTAGGCTGCCTTTCGGCTTTGGCACCGGCGTGGTTGCCCCCAAGTGCCGTGCAGTCGGGTAACCCTCACGGAAGACCCGATTGAGCAGGTGTGTGATGGGGCCAGTGTGTGTGTGTGTGTGTAGTGAGGCTGTGTGTGTGTGTGTGTGTGTGTGTGTGTGTGTGTGTGAGTGTGTGTGTGTGTGTGCGTGTGAGTGTGTGTGTGTGAGTGTGTGTGAGTGTGTGTGTGTATGTGTGTGTGTGTGTGCATTGGGGAGCAGCAGGTGTGGCACGACACCATGTTGAGGTTTAGGTACAAGGGTTCAAGGGTTTAGGTTTGTGCAGAGCTAGGTGAGAAATCTAGGAAGGATTCAGCACCAGCGCCAGTTGCTGGTGACTCATCACTTTGGGCACTGATTGTGTGTGGGTGCCTGCGCATGCGCATGCGCGTGCGACTGCTCATACTGCCGACGCCTGGCCGCTGCAGCCGCTAAACCCGAAGCCCTATAACCCCTAAACCGCTGCGGCTGCTGAACCCCTTATCCTTAACCCTGAACATCACCTCCTGCTGCTGCTGCGTGTGTGCGCCTGTGCCTGCTGACGCAGCCAACGTTTGATCGCTGTAGCCGCTCAACCTTAGCCCGAAACCCTTAACGCTTCACCCTACACCCTTAACCGCCGAGGCCCCTATTTAGCAGCAGCCCTGCTGTGCTGTTGCTGCATGCGTGTGTGTGTGTGTGCCTGCGCCTGTGCCTGCGCACGCTGCCGATGGCTGATCGCTGCAGCTGCTAACCCTAAACCCTAAACTCTGTCCCCTAAACCCTAAACTCCAACCCCTGTTTCTGCTGCTGCTGCTGCATGCGTGTGTTTGCCTCACGCAGGCGCTGCCACTCCTGCGGTTGCGGCATGTTCGAGGTGTGGGGTGTGGGTGGGTGGGGGTGTGGGGTGGGTGGGTGGGTGGGGGTGAGGGGCATGCAGTTGTGTGCTTGTGCGTGCGTGTGTGCGCGCGTACTTCAAATCTAAAGCCCTCCTGTATGACCCCCCCCCCCCCGCAGTCCAACTTTGCGTGCCTCGTGTGTGGCCGCAAGTGAAAGGACCACTCTGATGCGCACTCTGATTCCCACTCTGATTCCCACCCTGATTCCCACACGGATGGCCACTCCGATGACCCCCCACCCCCCACCCCCCACCCCATGCAGTCCAACTTTGCATGCCTCGTTTGTGACCGCAAGTGGGAGGACCACGAGACGTTGTTTGAGACAACGCAGGAGCGGATTGAGGGAGGGCGCACAGTCGGTGAGGATTCTCTAGTGTTGGCAAACGGGTCATTTGCCCGGATCATTTTTTCAACGTGTTTTGCATGCATGCCTCGGCTGCCACACTTCCAAGAGACGAGACTTGGTACGTCGGTAGGTTACATGTCAATCTTCCTGCTGATGGTCTTAGATTATTCAAATTCGAATCCTGGCGGTTACTGGGTGTGCTCAAACTTGGTCGAAATTCAAAACTGGCGCCAAGTGACTTCAAAGTCATAAAAGTCAACGCTCCCCTGGAGATAAGCCCCTCCCACTTCTTGGGGCCGAAGACAATACATATGTGAAGCTCTGTGACAAACGGCGACTCCATCCGACATCGTTACCATTGTTTTCAGTGGGGGTAGACACAGATCCTGCCCCTTCCCTAGGCAAAATTGGCAAAATTGGCCTTCCCACACTTTCCCACCCCATGCGCACCTCCCAGGCTCTGACGGTGCCAGAAAGGGTCTCAGCCTTCTATTGTGTACCCTTCGTGACCTTGTACCCGCCGGAGGGGCGGGGGGGGCGACATCGCGCTAGGGCATCGGTGACGAAGCCCGCCGTCGGGCCTTGGCCCGTCACCGCCCGCGGCCCAAATTCAGCAACTTAGAGCAGAAGCACCGCACCACAGGCTCGATGACTGGGCTCCCTGATTACAGAGCCTCGAGATTGGAGTAACAGGAACCTAAGTTCGGAAGGGTGGGACGTGAATCGAATTCTAGAGCGCGTCATAAAATCGGGAAAAATCCGCCCGGATCCGGGCGGATCCAGCAACTAACATTAGGGCTGATAGGCTGCAAAGGATGGTGCAACGGAGTTGGGCTCTAGGGCAAAGGAGGTGGGCTCTACTAACAAGAGGGTTTTACAATCACAGGCCGGCGGTCACAATCAGTTCCAAAGTTCCAGCAGGATCAGACAGCAGGCACAAGGCCCACCAAAAAGTTCAAGCTAAAAAAGTAGCCCACAGTAGCGCCACCCACACTAGGTGGTGGGCGCCAAGCAAGCAGCACCGCAAGTCAGGCACCACACTCAGCCCTGAAGCAGCCGGAGGCAGACCCCAGGTATAACCGGCTATCAAGCCAGGACCATGAAGGGACCAAGAAGGCCCACCCCCAACCACCCGAAAGCGGCCAAACGCGGCACCCGCCGCAACACTCTACTCAGCGACCACACTGCACCCGCCACCGCGCGCGTGTGGCGCCACCTCCCCTTTAAACACACCCCCATAGGGGATGCAACTTAGCAAGCAGGTGCAGCCACCTGCTCGCTGTCAACCACGAGGGCAAAGGAGTTGGGCTCTTGGGCTAGTAGGCTGCAAAGGAGGCTGCAAAGGAGGGTACAAAGGGCTAATAGGCTGCAGAATAGGCTGCAAAGGAGTTGGGCTCTAGGGCTAATAGGCTGAAAATAAAGCTGCATACTAAAATAAGGCTACAAAGGTGGCTGCAAAGGAGGATCCTCTAGGTTTCATAGGCTGCAAGGAAGCGTGTTTGGAGTCGTGTGTGATGCACCTGACAGGCGTAGAGCTTCGGTAGGGCTTAGGGTGCATGGGTATAAGGGTGTGAGGGTGTTGGGCGTGATGCAAGAGAGAATTGAGGGAGGTCACACTGTTGGTGAGGGTCGTCTGGGTTGGAGCGATTGACTACGGCTTAGGGCTTGGGGTTAAAGGTTTAAGAGTGTTTGAGACAACGCAGGAGCGCATTGAGGGAGGGCGCACTGTCGTCGAGGCGCGTCGAGGGTGAAGAGGTTGACTGCGGCTCAGGGCTTATTAGGTTGCAAGGTTGCTTGGCATGATGCAGGAGCAAACTGAGGGAGGGCGCACTGTCGGTGAGGCGCTTCATCGTCTCTGGGTTGGAGGGGTTGACGAGGGCTTAGGGTTTGGGGCTCAGGGTTTAGGGTTTAGACCCTCGACCCTTAAACCTACTAAAACCGACCAAAACCCTCAACCCCAAAACCTACTCAAACCGACCAAAACCTACTAAAGCCCTCACACCCGCAGGCGACGCGTTCCGTCCGCTGTCTGACGACGCGGACCTGCGTGTGCTGGTGGGCCGAAGCCTCCTACCCAAAACCCGAACAAAAACGACGAAGAATGACCCAAAACGGCTACAACCCGCACCCGCAGGCGACGCGTTCCGTCCGCTGCCTGACGACGCGGACCTGCGTGGGCTGGTGTGCCAAAACCCCCTGCCAAACTCAAATAAAACCGACAAAACCAGGAATAAAACCGGCAACAACCCGCACCCGCAGGCGACTCATTCCGTCCGCTGCCTGACGACGCAGACCTGCGCGGGCTGGTGTGCCGAAACCCCCTGCCAAAACCGAATAAAACCAAAAAAAATGACTAAAACCAACACAAAAAACCACACCACTTCTTCGCCCGCAGGCGTCGCATTCCGTCTGCTGGCTGTCGACGCAGACCTGCGCGGGCTGGTGTGCGCAACCCCCTACCAAACCCAAATAAAACCGACACAACCTGGACTAAAACCGGCTCAAACCCGCACCTGCAGGCGGCACGTTATGTCCCCTTTCTGACGACGCAAACCTGCGCGGGCTGGTGTGCCCAAACCCCTACCAAAACCGAATAAAACCGACAGAACCAGGACTGAAACCGGCTATAACTCAACCTTCTTCCGCTTGCAGGCGATGCGTTCCGTCCACTGTCTGACGACGCAGACCTGCGTGGGCTGGTGTTCCCCGGGCAGGGCGGAGCAGGAGCAGGAGCAGGGGTCCGAGGCAGCACTGCTGCGTCAGCCAGCGGGTACGACACGTGTCGGCACGTGCACATACAAGTTGCCCTGTGCACTGCTCTGATGGGAGGGTGCTCTCCGGGCGGGGCGGAGGAGGAGGGGCAGCAGGAGCAGAAGCAGGGAGACCAAAAGTTGGCCTGCGTACTGCTCCGATGGGATGGGAGGTTTCCCCCTGGCCAAGGGAGGAGAGGGAGGGGGAGGGGTTTGTGGCAGCACGGCGGCATCAGCCATCAGTACAGTGGACACATGCTCCATCCGCCCCCCTCCCCCCCTCCCACATTGTCCTCTGCACCTGACCCTGCCCCACACGCGTGCGCCCCACACCCTCCACGCTCCCTCAACGCTCCATCACCGCACAATCCACGCAGTCTCATCCTCGCAACGTACGACCGCCCCAGGTGGGGCGCCCATTTGCGGGGAAGCACGTGCAGATGCCCTCCCCTTTCTCCCCTCCCCCCCCTTCCACCCCGCCCCGTGCACCTGCCCCTGCCCCACACGCGTGTGCCCCACCCCCTCCGCGCTCCCTCAACGCCCCCTCAACGCATGCTCTATGCCCCCTCCTCCATGCAGCGTGCGACCGCCCCAGGTTGGGCGCCAATTCGCGGAGAAGCACGTACAGATGCCCACCCCGTTCTCCCCTCTCCCCCCTCCCATCCCGCCCCGTGTACCTGACCCTGCCCTACATGCGTGCGCCCGCCACTCACCCCACGCTCCCCAACGCCCCATCAACGCACACTCCGCACCCCCTCCTCCACGCAGCGTGCGACCGCCCCAGGTGGGGCGCCAATTCGCGGGGAAGCACGCGCAGATGCCCACATTTTTCTCCCCTCTCCCCCCTCCCACCCCGCCCCGTGCACCTGCCCCACACGCGTGCACCCCACACCCTCCACGCTCCCCAACGCTCCATCAACGCACACTCCGCGCCCCCTCCTCCACGCAGCGTGTGACCGCCCCAGGTGGGGCGCCAATTCGCGGGGAAGCACGCGCAGCTGCCCACCTTGTTCTCCCCTCTCCCCCCTCCCACCCCGCCCCGTGCACCTGCCCCACACGCGTGCACCCCACACCCTCCACGCTCCCCAACGCTCCATCAACGCACACTCCGCGCCCCCTCCTCCACACAGCGTGCGACCGCCCCAGGTTGGGCGCCAATTCGCGGAGAAGAGTGTGCAGATCATGCATGCGAACAGCGGCGGTGTTGCGCGGGACACGGGGGTGGCAAACAGCTGGGGCAAGGTGGGTGTGGGTGGAGATGCGGGCGGGCGGGCGGGTGTTCACAGTTTATTGTGCGCACCCGTGGGGCATGGGAGTGAAGGAGCTGCCTAGCGAGTGGGCGGTGGGTGGGTGCCCGTGCCCTGTGCTTGGTGCCCTCCCTCACTTCCTTTCTGCACGGGCACCCCCACCCCCGCATACACCTGCGGGGCTGTGCGCGATCGCCTTGCTGGCTGTAGCCTTTTCGGGTCTTGTGTTTTTAATCAGGGTCTACGCGCTCCCGTTGTATTACGCTTTCAACAACGACGACGGCATACACCCCCTTCCCTGCCCCCCTTCCAGTAGCGCCCCCCTCCTAGACATACAATCCAGGCCTTCACCCACGCCACACGCCCCCGGGGCCCTCCAGGCACGAACATTGGTAAACCTTTACCCACCCCCACCCATATTGGTAGGCTGGCGCGCTGCGTGGCCTTGCGGGCTCTACTAGTAGAGCTCTCCTAGACGTGAAGTCTAGGCCTCAACTCACGCCCCGGGCTCCTCCGGGCGCGTACATGTAAAACTGTGAAAACACCCCCACCCGCGTGCGCAGGTCGACCGGCCTCACAGGGCAGCTCCTTCAATCCCACGCCCCGCAGGTGCACACTGAAAACCGTGTACTGTAAACCGTATGCGCAGGTCGACCACCCACCTGAGGAGTTCCTGTTCCAGCCGCCTTCGCTCGGTGGTGCTGGGATGACGCGCGGCGCGAAGCCGTCTGCCAGTGGCGGCAGCGGCAGCCGAATTGGAGGTGGGGGCGCAGGTGCGAGCGTCGCGGGTGTGGTTGGCACCAGGCTGCAAGGAAACGCCGCCGCGCTCGGTGCGGCGACGGCGACGGCGTCGCGCACGCGCGGCGCGCTGGCCACGCCCACCACGCGCGGTGTGGCAGCGCCGCCGACTGCTGCGTCGCGCGCGCGGCCGCCGAGCCAGCAGGCGCCTCAGCAGGTGGAGCAGCCCAAGACGTCCTCGGGCTTTAGGGCGGTGTACGACTGAAGGGGGGGAGCAGCAGCAGGAGGAGCGGCAGCGGCAGCGGCAGCGGCAGCGGCAGCGGCAGCGGCAGCAGCAGCAGCAGGAGCAGCAGCAGGAGCAGGAGCAGCAGCGGCAGCGGCAGGAACACACGCAGGTGCACTGCGGGCCACACAGTGTGGGGGTCTATCCTTCACACACGCGTTCCGAGCGCACAAAGCCGTCATGAGTGGCATCCAACGCGAGGCAAAGTCACTCTTCCGAGCCCTGCTTCGAGTAGCTCGTGAGTCGCCAGAAGTTCGAGCGCAGGCGAGAGCAAGCTTCGACAAGAATCGATCGATCTCGCGTTTCGCCACGCTCAGGATTGAGCACCTCATCAGAGCGGGGCGCAAGCAGCTGGAGATGCTACAGAGTGGCGCCGTGAAGTTGGGTTCCATTGGGCGGAGAGTGAGCTAACAAGGCGGCATGCGTGTGCATGCTCGCGATGCGCGCATGGGCCTTCCCATGCATGGCCCCGTGGTTGTGTTTGGGGGCCTTGTACAGTAAGACAGATATGACCTATCAAAGATGTTATGTGACGCTGGCTCCGCACGACGCCTCCCCCACGCGAGCACAGTGGTGTTTGCACGATTCCGCTCCGTCAGTCGCAGCACTCGTCGGCGGCGGTGGTGGTGGCAGTGGGCGACTGCGTGCGTGCGTGGGGTGAGGGGGGGGTGATCTTGCTACACACACAGCTTTGGGGACGCCTTCACTCTTACTGCCACGACTTCCCCTGATATTGATCGTCGGGGAGATGATGATGACGAGTTTGTTACAATCCACTTCTGGCGGTCACACTTGCGGTTCCAAAGCTCCAGTGGGACTTAGATGAAGCAGAGAGATGAGAGATGAGAGTTTTACAATCCACTTCTGGCGGTCACACGAACGGTTCCAAAGCTCCAGTGGGACTTAGAGAAACAAGGCTCGAGGCCCACAAAAGGTCAAGCTACAAGAAGCCCACGGTAACGCCATCCACACTTGGTGGCGGGCGCCAAGCAAGCAGCACCACTGTGCAGGCTGCACACCCAGCCCCTCAAATGGCCAGAGGGCGGACCCAAGGTATAAAACCATGAAGGGACCAAAAAGCCCTCCCCCAGACCACCGGAAGCGGGGCTAGTAGCACACCCGCCGCAGCACTCTACTCAGCGACCACACCGCACCCGCCACCGCACGCGTGTGGCGCCACCTCCCCTTCAAAAACACCCCCAGAGGGAATGCCATCTAGCAAGCAGGTGCAGGCACCCGCTCGCCGTCAACGACGAGGCGCGCGCGGTGGAACTGCGCCCGCTTCCCCGCAACCTTGGCGGCGAGGAAAGCGGGCCACAGCGCCTGGTGCTGCGCCTCCTCGCGGTCACTGAGGACGTCGAAGACTGCAGTCGAGTCCACGCAGCGGCGCAGCTCGTGGCGCCAGCGCACGACAGTGTCGGCCACGGCGTCAGTCGCCACGGTGAAGAGCACTCGCAGCACACCGCCCCCGCGTGGCTCCACGCCGATGCCCCCGACGGCAGGCTTGGCGTTGAGGAGCGACGCGGACACGACGCCACCATCAGCCGGCTCCCGCCGGCCGGTGCCGCCGTAGAGGAAGCGCACGACATCCGTAGCCAGGCGGACAGGCAGGCTGGTGCCGTCCTCGGCAGCTGCAGCGATCCGCTCCGCCGCCGCCGCGTCGCCTCCTCTTCATCCATCCGCCTGCCACCGCCCGAGAGGAACCAGTTGGCGCCGCGTGCCACCGGGATGGACAGCACGAAGCTGCGGCGCAGCGACGTGTCGCCCACACGCGCAGGCAGCCCCCCCCGGCGGGAGTGGCCGCGCGCAGATGCGGCACGCGTGCACCCGACGCAGGCCGCTCCGTCGCCAGCCCCCCCCCCGCCGACGCCACAGGGGCGGCAGCAGCAGCGGGCCGGGCAGGCTGAGCAGCCTCGGCAGCAGGCGCAGCGCGGGGCGCCGCACTGTGGGCCGCATGGCCGGCCCGCGCGCGGGCGGGCTCTGCATGCGGTATCTGTATGGGCGCCCCAGGGACGCGGCTCACCAGGAGGCTCACCACATCCACCAGGGACGCAATCTGTTGCGCCTGCGCCTGCACCACAGCGAGCACCCCCGCAAGGGCACCGCTGTGGCCGGCGTCGGCAACCTGTGGCGCGCCCACCTGCGTCGGCGCATTCTGTGGCTGGGCGCGCGCCCTCGCCTCCCTGTCCAGCAGCCCCCCTACCAGGCGTCTGATGTCTGCCTGCCCCGCGCTGAGGGCGCGGAGGGCGTCTGTGGTGTCGGCCGAGGCCGAGATGTGGTTGCTGGCGTCGCCATGCAGGTGTTGCGCAGCCTCCGCGTATGTGGCTGCCCCCCGCGCCCCATGGAGCGCCGAAAGCTGTGTCTGTGTCGCATCCACGCACGCGCGGTGGCGTGGCGGGGAGTCTGAGCCGGGGGAGCCGCTGCTCACCGGTGATTCTGTGGTGGTGGCCGCGCGGGCGACGAGTGCGCCGGCGGCCGCACTGTGTTTGCGCGCCTAGAGCGCGTCATGAGTCATGGGAGCAACACAACAGAGATGGTGGCCAGATCCTGAATTTGACCAACTGGGCGTATGCCCACTATGCGAAGTGCGCTTGCACAGTGCTGCAGATGCGCAAGCTTCCCAGCAGGGGTTCAAAACAAACCGCATTGTGTGATGCTGCTGCTGCGGTAACAGCCACTCACCTCCCCACGGGCAAGTCCTCCCCCACACCCAGCTCCGCAGCATGGCACCATGGCACCAGCACCAGCACCGCGCCGCACCATGGCACCAGCACCGCGCCGCAGCATGGCACCATGGCACCAGCACCGCGCGCGCATGCGCAGGCTTCCAGGTTCAGTGAGGCAGGCCAGTAGTAGTGCAGAGTATACGCTGTATCACACGCACAGCTGCAGCTGCCCAACTTTGCTTGACCATCGTCCTCGCTGGCACATGCTCCGAACCCGGCCGCCATGCGCCCCGCTGGTGCAGCTGCTGGGGCCCTACTTGCTAGAAGACATGCAGGCGGCGGCGTGGGTACAGCGCATCCTGGCTGCCAGGTTCTGCTCAGAATCCAGGCTTCGTTGTCTCTGCTGGTGCAGGAACGACTGATCCAGCGCTCGTGCAGCCGTCTGTGTCTGTTTCTCTCGCTCTGTCTCTCTGGTCTTCGACGTCCTCAGCGACCGCGAGGAGGCGCAGCACCAGGCGCTGTGGCCTGCTTTCCTCGCCGCCAAGGCTGCGGGGAAGCGGGCGCAGTTCCACCGCGCGCGCCTCGTCGTTGACGGCGAGCGGGTGGCTGCACCTGTTTGCTAGTTGCACCCCCCGGGGGTGTTTTTCAAGGAGAGGTGGCGTCACACGCGTGCGGTGGCGGGTGCGGTGTGGTCGCTGAGTAGAGTGCTGCAGCGGGTTTTGCTCCAGCCCCGCCTCCGGTGGTCTGGGGGAGGGCTTTTTGGTCCCTTCATGGTTTTATACCTTGGGTCCGCCCTCTGGCCATTGGAGGGGCTGGATGTGCAGCCTGCACAGTGGTGCTGCTTGCTTGGCGCCCGCCACCAAGTGTGGATGGCGCTTCCGTGGGCTACTTGTAGCTTGACCTTTTGTGGGCCTCGAGCCTTGTTTCTCTAAGTCCCACTGGAGCTTTGGAACCGTATGCGTGACCGCCAGAAGTGGATTGTAAACAACTCATCATCATCTCTGGTATGCCTGGGAGGTCAGTGCTCCGGCAGGAAACCTGCGTGCACAGGTTTGCTGCCACTGGCTGGCAGATTCCCTGACCTCAGTCAGTCGGTGTCTCGATTGGTGACCAAACCATGGACGAGCGCAACCGGGGGGGGAGGGGGGGGAGTGTGAGGAGTGTGTGGGAGGTGTGGGAAAGAAGCCGTGTAAGGAGTGTGTGATAAAAACGAGGACAGGGTGGGGCCCGTAACTGTAACATCCCGTAACCCCTAAGCACCTGTAACGTTACAGGGCGTGAGGGGACGCCCTCGCGAAGTGCCCCGTAACTCAAGAAATGTGTGGAAATGTGTGAATGTGCGTCCCACACCGTTGACTGGCCCCGGTGGCCATTGACTCGGGGTTACGGGTCATGCGGTGTGGGGTTACGGGCCCCACCCTGTGTGAGCAGTGTGAAGAATAGGTGGGAGGTGTGGAAAAGAAGGTGGGGCGTGCGGCGGAGTACTCCGGGGGAGCGGGATGCGTGGTGGTGGTAGTGGGTGGGTGGGGTGGGGGGCAGCTCGCTGAGTGGTGTCCACAATCGATGAAGACGACGTGTGGGGAAAGGATTTGGTTCTCATCTAGCCTCTCTCTCTGATGAGAGAGGGGGCTGGTGTGTGGTGCGCTTCCTGGCTTGATCCTTGTCGGGCCCTAATTTATTTACATCGGGTTTTGGCACCCGACTTGGCACCCCTGATGTTGTTTAACCCCGTGGGACACAGGGTGAATCTGATGAGACTGAAAGTAACTGAAATCTGAGGCTTGGCATTGGGGCTTGGAGTTATTTGAAAAAGAAGTGTGAATTCCGAACCAATAATAACACATCCACCGCGATCGCGGTGTCGCGGCAACGATCGCAGCTCATCGTCCATTCCGCTGCTATCCCCTGCCACGCACGCTACTCCTCGTTCATCTCGCAAAACACACACGGCACCCATGCGCGGCAGCTGTGCATGGGCATGGCACACCTGGCTCCTCGTCCTGGGAGCCATCCTGCTGGCAGGCAGCCCTCGACACTCAGCCGCCACTGCCCCCAACACCCCCACCCATGCCCACAAGAGCAGCCACCCAATGCACCGTGAGCGCCCCATGCCGGTGGCCGTGCCCATGTGCGCTGCGATGATGGAGGGGCTGACAGACGCAGACTACAAGCGCTTGAGGGACACGGTGCAGGTGGGTGCGTGTGTGCGCGCGTGTGTGTATGTGTGTGGGGGTTGCGTGTGTGCGTGTGTGTGTGTGTGTGTGTGCGTGTGTGTTTGTGTGTTTGTGTGCGTGTGTGTGCACGTGTGTGCGTGTGTGTGTGGGGGGGGGGGGAGTGTGCGTGTGTGTGTGCGCACGCGTGTGTGTGTGTGTGTGTGTGTGTGTGTGTGTGTGTGTGCATGTGTGTGTTTTGTTTGTGCATGCGTCTGTGTGTGAGTGTACATGTACATCGCGTGCAGGGGTTGCAGTGGCGCTGCTCACCGAGGCACAGACAACAGGCTGCCCCAGCACCTGCCTTGAAACCACAGCTGCCATGGTCAGCAACTGCCTGGCAGCTGCCATGTTCAAAACTTTCTCACATATGTGCAGGTGATGGTGCAGCACGTGCGCCGCATGGTGTTCCTTGCCAACCTGCTGGGCTGGAACGGCAGGCCGCACGACCACGCGACACGGAAGGATGACGATAAAGCGTAGGTGCCAGGGTGTTGGTGGTTGGTGTGTGGGGGGGTGGGGTGGGGTGGGGGGGATTGGGATGACTAAGCATGAGCATGCCACACGCACACGCCGCACGCCGGACAACCATGAGACCCAAGGAGCGGCATACGGTGTGGGGGATTAGTGAGCAGGGTGCAGTTCCGAGGGATTGTGATTGGCATGAGCATGCGACAAGCACAATCCACACGATGATGCGACCATGCGACACGGAAGAAGGAGGATTGAGCGTAGGTGCCATGGTGTTGGGGGTTGGGTGTTGGTTCTTGGGGGTTGTTGGCTGTTGGGGGTGTTGGGGGGTGGGGGGTGGGGGTTGTTGGGGGTTGGTTGTTGGGGGTTGTTGGTGCCAGGGTGTTGGTTGTTGGATTGGGATGGCTCAGCATGACTTGGCATGAGCTGACACATGTGTGCCACAAGCACAAGCCGCACAGCGATGCGACCATACGACACGGAAGGAGGAGGATTGAGCGTAGGTGCCAGGGTGTTGGTTGTTTGAGGGGGCGGGGGAGGGGGGGGGGCGTATGGGTTGGTTGGGGGCACATTTGGGGTTGCTTTGCATAAGCATGCGACGAGCACATGCGAGCGGGAAGGCTCAAACGGCGTAGGTGCCAGGGTGTTGGTTTGGTATGCTTGGGGCATTGTTGCAACCAGTACTCGGTGGGTCGCACTGGGGGTGGCTTCACATTTGATCACTGTGCTGGCATTGGATGCCAGATGTTGTATATCCGCCTCCACCACGTGCGTGCGTCAAACCCGCTCTGCGTCGCCCCTGACCATGAGGGTGTGCCGCCGTGCCACCTGCGCAGGACTGCCCAGGTCGGAAGCAGAACATTGCTGGAGCGCCTAAAATCTGCCTAGAACAGTTACAGTTACATCGGCTTGCCAGCAAAGACTACCTCTAGTCCTAGTATCACCGCCTAGACCCAAGTCCAGTTCTGGCCCTAACAATTACTTGTGAGGGGCGGTAGCCACCAGCCGGCTGCCTGCCAACGTGTAGTCCCAGAGCAAAAAGGAGAGCTATTGTGCGACGCCTCCAAAATAGGTCCTAACTGCTTCTAGGGGATAGGGGGTCAAGTGGCGCTTGCCAATCTACTTGACCGCCGTGGTGGAGGGGCCGGCGCCTGAGGGGCAGCCGGACCGTACACCACGGCTCTCCACCCGACCCTATCCTGAGCACGCTCAAACGCCGTGTCCGAAAAAGTCTTCCAATCAGAACGAGTGCCACTAGTTTCGCCTAGCTGCTGAATCAGTAGCTTGAGAAAATAGTGTCGGGAGGAGGCTGGAGGCCGGCCTTGCTGCCGAGCCACATCCATTGTGCAGTCAAAAGTCGTACGAGGAAGACGAGAAGCCGGCATGCGCATCACATGGCCTAGCCACTGCATTGCCTAGAACACTGAGTAGAAACACAAGGCCAACAGAAAAGTTGAAGCTAGCAAGGCACCTCCCCCCCTGAGGGTGTGCAGCCCTGCCCCTGAGAAGGGCTGCCCAGGTCGAAGTCCCCTCTCACCCCACCCCCCACATTCCCAACGCCTGGAGGCGGCGCCTTCACTTGCGCAGATCAGGCGGCGCCTCGGGCGCACCGAGACTGCCTGAGGCGCACCCTCGACCGCCTGAGGTGTCGCCTCAGGCGCCACTTTAGGTGCCCACCACCGCCCGGGGCGCAGCCCAGTTGTTTCAGGCGTTGTGCCCGCCTCGACTTGCGCGTCTCAGACGTTGAGGCTATGATAGTCCCCCACCCCCCACCCACCCCCACCCCCGGACCGTCCCACAAAACGCACTTACTTTATGCCGCAGTTATTTGTATTTTGGAGGCGCATGATAGACATCAGGGCTATGGGAGCCCCCCCCCCCCCCCCCACCCGGGCCGGCCCCACAAAACGCAGTGACTTTATGCCGCCGTTACTTGTATTTTGGAGGCGCATGATGTCTATAATTTTCGCTTTAGGACTTCACGTTGGCAGGCAGCCAGCTGGTGGCTGCCGGCACTCGGAAGTCCTTGTGAGGGCCAGAACTGGACTTGAGTCTAGGCGGCGGTGCTAGGACTAGAGGGTTGTCTTCGCTGGAAAGCCGATGTTACTGTAACTGTGTGCCACAGGGATTTCCACTTCGGCTCTTCACAGCCATTTGGCTGTATTCCAGCTGAACTTGAACACAGCTCAAACGATTCAGTGGATTGGGGATCTGGCAAGCCTGCCAGGCAGAGCACGACAACAGCTTTTAAATGACCTATGTGTAGGGACAAACGGTCTACGGGGGGTCAACGGTCAACGCTGTCAAAGCAAACTCCGGCTGTGGAATACTTAATTAAAATCCTGAAAACAAAATCCCTGGTGACACCATGCCACACCACACACACAGGATGGCTTACCGCAACTTCATTGGGAACTCGACGATTGCCGAGCTGCAGATAAAACACGACGCGGAAGTGCGGGCCAGGGATACGGTTACGGCAAAGGTGGGTGCGTGTGGGGGGGGAGGGGCGCGTGTGTGTCTGTGTGTGTGTGTGTGTGTCCCCTCATGTGTGTGTGTGTGTGTCCTCATGTGTGCTCATGTGTGTCATGTGTGTGCTCATGTGTGTGCTCATGTGTGCTCATGTGTCATGTGTGT
>VFSX01000355.1:105000-107500 GCA_016618255.1 Chlamydomonas sp. UWO 241 | reverse complement strand
CACACCATGGGCGTGACGCAGACAAGACCGCGCGTTTCGCCAGTTGAAGGCAACCTTAATGGTATACGTAACAAGCTCGCGGCGCTGAAATTAGGTTCGCGCATGCAGTTTCGGCCGCGCATGCATGCATGTACCATATGGTGGCCGGACAGTTCCATGCGCCCATGCAATCGGGGCGCCCCTCTCCCAGCGCACATGCCCACACCCTCCCCAGGCCCCGCGACGGCCCTAAAAGACTTCGATCATCCTAACACACACCTTGGGTTCCGCGGGTGGCGGCGGGGCGGCGTGGCAGGGCTGTTTGGGCGTTTTCGGAAATGTCCGACTTGTGTGGCCGACTTCGGTAGGGGTGGCCATATAGCCCCTTAACCCTAGCCCGCTAACCCTCAAGCCTTAACCCTAAACCTTAAACCCTCAACCCTAAACCCTAAACCCTAAGCCCTAAACCACCGAGGACTGCATCGACTACTTCCAGGCGGTCGATTGTGAGGCAAGGCGGTCGACCTAGCCCCCTTACAAGTACCGTAGTACCGCTTTGCCTTGCCGCCACTTTTAAAAAGGGGGTTGTCACGGGGGGGGCAGGAAACTCAGAAAATACAGGCATGCTGAATATCAATCTCCTTACTGTATACGTTCCAAATCAAGCGAACGTTTTGAATTCGGACACCTGGAGGCCGAGATATGGAGGCTCAAAGTGGGGGGGGGGGGGGCGCAAAAAAATAAATACTGGGATTCCAGAACTTTCTTTCCCCTGGGCCAATTTTGATGGGAAGACCACCATTGAAAACGCCTTGATGAGAGGAGCCCGAATCCACTCTCAGAAGTGACCCTGGGGTAATAGGGTGGGGGTCCCCACCTTCTCAATGCCCTACCCCTCCGCGTGCTCCCCATGATGCACCAAGTGCCCACCTAGGGGTTTGAGCAACCTTCATGGATTGACATGGGACCGATGCCATCTGAATCTCCTTGGAGAGAACAGCAAAACACCTCAGGAGAGTCAACCCTGTATCTGCCTGGAAAGTTTGAACTCGGGGGTCCACACTCCTTGGTGCCCGCCGACTAAGCCATGGTATGGCTAGATTCTGGGGTTAATTTTGGCCATCTGCCGGCAAGTTAGACATTGCGATGGACAGCCCTTACTGTAAGAAAGCCATGCGCCTTGGTCCTGGCTCCATGCATGGTGTATTCAGCGAGTGGGTGGGGGTGGGGGGGTCAGACCCCTCAAAAAAAATATGTACCATGCCTGCAGGAAATAAGTTTCTTGCCCCCACCGTGGGGGTTGCTGTTTATAATTTAGGTGCCTTGCCGCGGGATTTTTGTTTTTTTCGCGTTTTGACGACACTTTTGGCGTTTTATGACTTTTTTTGGCAATCGTTTTTAGAAATCGGCCTTGCCGCGACGTTTTCCGAATTATTTAATCGACCAGGCAAAGCGGTACTACGGTACTCCCCAACCCGGATGCCTACATCGCGCGGCACAACCTCAAAATACCGTATGCAGGCCATGTGCAATCGGGAGGGGGCGGGGCGAGGGGGCGTTTTGGAGCGTCCCCAAATGTGGCACCAATTTGGTGCGAGCAAGTGTGGGAAGGTTATTGTAATCCCCCTTATACTGCATGGTAACATCCTTTTCAAAAGGACCTTTTGTGCTTGTGCCACTGCTTCTCCCTCTCCCCCCCACACACATAAGGGCACACGAACACACACACGCACACGCGTGTGAATGCATGCCGGCGCCAGCATGCAGCATGAGCGGGCGCTCCTGTACTCACCACGCATGCGCCCACAACCCACACCTCCACACTTCTGCACCCCACACTTCCACACTTCCACACACCCACAGCAAGAGCTGCCGCTGGAGCTGCTGGTCAATGTTGACCACCCACAGGTGAATCATTTAGGGTTCGGGGTTTGGGGGTTTGGGGGTTGGGGTTTAAGGTTGGGGGTTATACAGTTACATGGCATTCCAGCTAAGACAACACTAGTCCTAGTGCCACCGCCCTGTGAAGGACGATAGCCACCAGCCGGTTACCTGCCGTCTAGACTACCGCTCCCGCCGGCTAGTTTAGACCCAAACAAGTCCCTGAGGGACATGTCTGGCAAGGAGCGTATAGGAAAGGACCGTCCTCCTCCTGGCCTTTGAGGCCAACCACGCCGGCTGTGCCGACTGGCGGCGCTGAAGCAGAAAAGTCCCCGCCTGGCATGGTGCATGGTTGTCCAACTCCATGCATGGGGCTCTGCCTGCGCCCCATGCGTCATGCATGGCCAGGTCCCACCCTCCAGGGGGGCCTGGGCAAACAGAGTCGTCATGGCAGGCTGCCTGAAGACCAATGCCGACGCCAGTCACCGGCAGACGAGTGCCCCCGAGGGTGAGCGCGGTGACAAACGCTGCGATGGTGAAGCGGATAAACTCTGTTGTTGCCTCGGCGGTCACCACCGCTGAAGCCCTGATGGTAGCTCGCCCCCACGAGCAGCCATCTTGACCGATGTCCAGCATGCAT
>VFSX01000355.1:77500-100000 GCA_016618255.1 Chlamydomonas sp. UWO 241 | reverse complement strand
TCTGGTAAGTCATTTGCTTAGCTAGTCCCAGGCCGCCAGGTGGCACGTGAGCCACCAGTGTCTCCATGCGCCGTACAAGTTAGTAAGTTGGTACGGAAGTCCCAGGCTGCGGGATGGCACGTGAGCCACTGGTGTCTCCATGCGACGTACAAGTCAGTAAGTTGGTAAGGAAGTCCCAGGCTGCGGGGTGGCACGTGAGCCACCAGGGTCTCCATGCGACGTACAAGTTAGTAAGTTGGTTAACTAGTCCCAGGCTGCCAGGTGGCACGTGAGCCACCAGCGGCCCCAAGTAACACGGGGTTTCCAGCTAAGCAGGCTACTCTTCTACTGGAGATCACCCGCCGATGCTCCAGCACACTTAGCAGCTCCTAGGTGTACTAGATTACCGCCAGCTCCCGGCCGATAGACTACCGCTCCGTTTGTTTGGGGTAGTCTAGCAGCCCCATGCGCTATGCCACAGCGCGTGTGTCTGCGCAGACACACACGTGTAGGCCTACATATACACACTCAAACGCAAGCACACTGGCCGCGCGCGCGTGCGCTCTCCCCTCCCCCTCTGTCCTTTAGGTGGTGCTTCCACGCTGTGTTTGTGGTGAAAGCCGTCACGCAACATACCGGACACTTTCACTCATTATGCGTGCACACGCGCTGCCCTCCCCTCTGTTCCTCATGTGGTGCTTCCACACCGCGTTTGTGGCTCAACCAGCCTGTGCTGAACATCCCACCGGTCCCGGACACTCTCACTTGCAATGCGTGCACGCCCTCCCTAGGGGTAGGCCTACCCCTCCCCTCCACTCTGCTCTTCAGGTCTGAAGTTGTGTTTTGATGACGCGTTTGTGGCTCGGCCCGTGCGAAACATCCCAGGCTTTCTCACTAGCCAAGTAGGACTGCAAACACTCTCCAAGTAGACTACTCAACATGCAAATGTGCACACGCTCGTGCAAAGCTCGTGCACACGCTCTCCCCTCCACTTCAGTTGGTGTTTCCACGACGCGTTTTTGGCTCAGCCCGTGGACCCCTCACTGCTGTTCCGTGACTCAGCGCTCGCCATGGACGTGGCATTCGTACCAAAGGTGGGCTGCGTACCATGGATACCTGTAATTCAAATCCAGGTCGGCACCAGCGCCATGCTAGCACCTCACCATGCTCGCCATGGATGTGACTGGTAGGCTGAGACGCAATCCAAGCCCCCCCCGTTTTTCCAGTTTTTTTAACACGCCCGGAGGACCCTGGGGCGTGAGTTAAGGCCTAGACTACACGTCCAGGGGGGTTAGTAGGAGAGCTCACAAGGCCATGCAGCGCGCCAGCCTACCAGGGGGCTTGCGTGGGCCCCTAACTGAGGGCCATTTCCTCTACCAGCGCTGGTTAACCATGCCCGACACATACGTGGTTGGGACGTGGTTGGGACGTGGTTGGGACGTGGTTGTGGCGTTGTTGGGACGTGGTTGGGACGTGGTTGGGACGTGGTTGGGATGTGGCCTCGTTGAAAGGGTGAGATGCGATTCATGGGGGCCCGTGGCTTTCAGGTTCTGATGTCCTTTCAGGTACTGATGCTCTTTCTGAACTCTACTGTACATCAGTACCTTTCACACACACACACACACACACACACACACACACACACAGGTCGACATGGCCCCCCTGGCTGTCCGCAAGTCTGCGTGGCACTACATTGGCGGAATGGACGAGTCGCTCACAGAGCCTGGAGAGTGCGGCATCCTGACAGACTGGGACCTGTGCCACAGGCTGTGGGTGTCAGGTGGGAGAAACAGGGGAGGGGGTGGGGGGCAAGTTTTGGTGTGTGTGTGTGTGTGTGTGTGTGTGTGTGAAGATCCCCACCCTGAGGGTGGATTCATGCTTTCCGCATCAATGCATCCTGACTGACTGGGACCTGTGCCACAGGCTGTGAGCGTCGACTGAGCGTCTGTCTCAGCGCTTCAGAAGCCTTTGTATGATAACAGTTGTATGTGTGGGGGGCAAGGGGGGGAGTTGTGTGTGTGTAAAGACCCCCATCCTATAATAAAACCATAGGTTCGAGGGGCCTTCAGGAGGGATTCTGAGGGTGGATTCATGCTTTCCTCATCAAGGCATCTTGACTAACTTGGACATGCCAAAGGTTGTGGGTGTCGAATGGGCGTCTGTCTCAGCGCTTCATAAATCTTTGCGTGATGACAGTCACGTGTAAGGGGGGTCGGGGGGGGTGAAAACCCCATCTTATAGTAACCCTCCTGAAGGTGGGCTCGTGCTCCTTTCATCAATGCATGCTGTCCGACTGTGACCTGTGCCACCTGTTGCAGGTGTCAGCTGGGTGGCTGTCTCGGCACTTCAGAAGTCTATGTATGATGGCAGTCACGTGTGTGGGGGGGGGGCAGGGGGGGAGAGGTATGTGTGTGAAGACTCATCCTTTCATAAAACCATAGGTTCTCGGGACCTTCGGGAGGGATCCTGAAGGTGGATTCGTGCTCCTGTCATAAAGGCATCCTGACACACTGGAACCTGTGCCACTGGTTGTGTCAGCTGGGTGTCTGTCTCGGCACTTCAGAAGTCTTTGTATGATGACATTAAAGTGTGGGGGGGGCAGGGGGAGAGGGGGAGAGAGGGGGGGAGAGGGGGGGGCAGGGGGTGAGAGGTGTGTGTGTGGAGGCTTCCCTCCTGAGGGTGGGTTCATGCTCCTCTCATAAAGGAGGAACGAATGTTGGTGTCGGGTGTATTCTAGGGTCACTTGAGGGAGGTTGGCACGCCATGGCGGTGCTCGCAACCCTGATGCGGCACGATGCAGAGGAGGGTTCTCATCTGATGACTGTGTCAACCTTAGCGGGTCCATCTGATGACGGTGTAACCACGCATAAATGCCCAACCACCACACCGGCTGGCATGTGATGGCGGTGCCCGCAACACAGATGAAGCACAATGCAGAGGAGGGGTCCTATATGATGACTGTGTAACCACTGATGACTGTCCAACCACCACACCGGCTGACATGTGATGGCGGTGCCCGCACGTCACCAATGCCACTCCCACTCCCATCTCATGGGGATTGTACACCACACACGGTGCCACACAGATCCCCTTTTGACGACTGCCCAACCGCCACGCATGGTGGCATGTCATGGCGGTGCCCGCAACCCTGATGCGGCACTGATGATGTTCTGTCTTGCCACACTGATCATCCTCATGATCATGAGATCTGTCTGATGGGGAATGTCCAACCGCCACACAGGGTGGCACGTGATGGCCGTGCCAGCAACCCTGATGCGGCACGATGCAGAGGAAGGGTCGACGCACAGAAAGGATGGGACGGCAGAGAGGTGCTGGGGCATCCAAAGCAACGTTGCAGGTGGGAGCGAGGGGGGTGGGGGGGAGAGGTCACACGATAGACAGAATGTGCACGCTTGCATGAACACACACACACGCACTCACGCATGCATGCAGACGTGCATTCGTGCATACACACATGCGCACGCGCACACACACACACGCACGCACACACACACACAGGTGCACACATGCAGACACACACACACACACGCACACACGCACATGCAGTAACAGTAACAGTAACACGGGGTTTCCAGCTAAGCAGGCTACTCTTCTACTAGAGACACCCGCCGATACTCCAGCACACTTTAGTGCTAGAGTACCGCCGGCTCCCGGCCGATAGACTACCGCTCCCGCCAGCTAGACTACCCCAAACAGCGGTCTCTGAGAGACATGTCTGGCAAGGAGCATATAGGAGAGGACCTTCCTCAGGGTCACAGTAGTGGCCTTGTGGCCAGTCAAGCCGGCAGAGCCGACTGGCGCTGACTGGAACGGTCCCCGCCTGGCAGTGCATGGCTGTCCAGCTCTCGTTTGCATGGGGCTCAGCCGGCGCCCCATGCCTCATGCATGGCCAGGTCCCACCCTCCAGGGGTGCATGGACGACAGAGTTGTCATGGAGGCTGCCTGAAGACCTTCCAACGCCAGCCACCGGCAGACGAGCGACCCCGAGGATGAGCGCGGTGACGAACGCTGCGATTGGTGAAGCGGATTTACTCTGTGTTGCCTCGGCGGTCGCCACCGCTGAAGCCGTGATGGTAGCCCGCCTCCACGGGCAGCCATCTTGACCAATGTCCAGCATGCAGACAATTCAATTTATTGCCGGCTATTGCGGCTCCTGCAAGCAGCACTGTGTGTTGTTACTGCCCTCCGCCAAGCACACACGCACACATGCACACACTCACGCACACGCGCACATACAGACAACTCACTGTAGGAACGACTGGCACGGCGCCCCCTTACCACATTCCCAACGCCTGAGGCGGCGCATTTACTTGCGCGGATCAGGCAGCGCCTCAGGCGCCACCCGGACCGCCCACCACCGCCTGAGGCGCACCCCAGACCGCCTCAGGCGTTATGACCGCATTCACTTGCGCGGATCAGAAGATGGGGCTGTGGTAAAGCCTGCAAGCGGAGCTATCGCTGCTTCCCTCCAACGCAAACACACACGCACGCACACACACACACACACACACGAACAAGCACGCATGCACACACACACACACACACACACACACACACACACACACACACGCACACATGCAGACAACTCCATGCAGCAACGGCTGTCGCGGCGCCTGCAAGCAGAGCTGTGTATCGTTGCACGAGAACTGAACTTGAAGCACCTAGAACGTCCACCTGGCAGAGGGTGGGTGACCAGGGGTTGGTGCTGGTGCTGGTGTTGGTGTTGGTGTTGATGTTGATGTTGGTGTTGTGTGTGTTGAAGGTTGCGTGGGGGGGGGGGGGGAAGAAGAGTAGCCTGCTTAGCTGGAAACCCCGTGTTACGTTTCTTGGTGTGTGTGTGGGGGGGGGGGGGATGAGGGTGGGGGGTGAGCTCAACTTGAAGCTCCTAGAGCAACCGCCTGGCAGAGGGTGAAAGTGGCACGAGGCTGTGGGGGGGGGGGAGGGGGGGGGGCGGTGTGTGCGTGTGCGTGTGGTGCCGTGTGTTGGAGGTGATGTGGGCCGTGTGTGTGTTGTGTCGTGTGTCTGAGGGTGTTGGGCGAGCTCAACCTGCAGCGTCCGCCTTGCCGAGGGCCAGAGTGGCATGGGAGGGGGGAGGGAGATGTGTGTGTGGGGGGGGAGGGGGGGGAATAGACAGATGTGTGTGCGATTGTGTCTGTCGTTGATCACTCCCCAGCACACAGATCGGATTTGATCAAGGCGCAGTGCACGCTGTGACAATAGGGATGAAAGGGATCTAGATGCCATTCAGATAGCCCGAAGCCCTTGCGACACTGTTTGTGAAGACACGCACGCACACGTGCCGCACGCACGTGCACACGCGACAGTGTTTCCATTAGCCAACCTGCAACCCGCCAAAGTGCACTTTCGGGTTTAGATTGCCCGATACGGGCTGGCGAATCAGGTTGAGATTGCGCGAACTTTGACCCGAAAAGTGTGAAACATTTTTGCATTTCTGCCAAAATGGCCTCCGTCGGGTTCAGATTGGCGGAATGAGCGTGAGTCCTGGGTTGAGCTGTCATTTCCCCAAGATCCTTAACGGAACCACTGACACACGCACTGCACACACGCACACGTGCCGTGCGCAGGTGCCCGTACACTCAGGGCTGTGAACCGGGCACGCCGGGAACATGCGACCCGGAGAACTGCACGTAGGAGAAGTGGGGGAGGTTCACGCGACATGCTTGCTCGGCCTGCGATGCGACAGGCCGAGGCTGTGGGCGAGTTATTCTCAGTCGGTTGGAACCGGGAGAACACACACCAGAGAAGCTAGCGAGTAGGTGGCGACGTTGTTGCGTCTCTCATTTTGAGCGCGGCGCTCTAGTCGGACACGTCGTAGGACAGTTACAAATTACTGTAACATGTAGCGGAGTGGAGCGGGGCTGCTGCAGAAGGAGGACGTGTGGAAAGGCACGGGTCGTCATTGTCTTCAACTCCACTCAACCTTCCAGCGCGACCAGCATGACCACGCGCACCGGCACTCCTCTCGTGCAACACCGCCCACAACAGCTTGCAGCGTGGGGCCAGTAACCCCACCACGTGGCCCGAACCCGAAACCCTGAGTCAACTCCATTTGGGCTGTCCCCACGCCCAAACCCCTAGGGTCCTCACTGGGGACGCAAACCCTGTTGTAACATTTTGGGTGTGAGACGCACAGATAACCATTTCAGGAGTTAGGAGAACCTACGGACGCGTACCAGCAACGCGGTCCCGCCTGGCTTGCTAGCGGGCGACGATCTTGCGGCTCCAGGACGCGATTTCAAAGCGCGGCTTTTTGGGCGATGAAACAAATCCGTCTGCTGCGCACACAGCGCGGCACCCCCCCATAAGGGCATGCACGCCACTCTTACAGTTAAAATTAAATGGGTTGCCGCCCTGGGATGCGGGGCCTGCGTGCGCTGGGTGCCCGCGGTGAGGGGTGTGACAAAAACGATATGTTGGGGCAACGCGTCCTGCGCCACCCACGCGGCGAGTTGCTTCATCCATCCAACAGGGGTTCTAGTGTTGTCCTGGTGTACAAGTTTATCCCAGGGTGCACACGGGGAGGTGCCCCGCAGGCAAAAATCCAGTTTTGGCGTCCACGCTCGTTTCGCGATATGTTGGTTGCGTGCATGCAGCTCTGCCCTCCCTGGACAGATCCCCAATCCGAGGACACGAGCGGATAGCCACGTGTCTGGTGCAGCTCTGGCCTGTAAATGCGACTCTTGGGTCGTCGCGTGGGCTACACGCGAGCGCGTGTCCTCATCACTTGTTTTTTGCCTGGGTACCCACATCGCGCTGCCCCCGGGCCCGCCCCAGCAGCAGAACGCTTCACGTTGGACCCCATATGAACTTTGGCAGTGCGGTGCGCACACGGCATGGCCCTGGCGTCTGCTTTTGGGATGCTCCGTGTGGACCCCGCCCACTGCCCCTCGCTGCGAGGCCCCAAAGCCCCATGCGCGAGGCCACAGTTCTGTAACTGTATGTTTGCGCGCGTTCAGCAACCGGGGGCGGGCGTGCATGGCTCGGTGGGAGCCGCATACAACCCCATGCATGTGTGTGTGTCGTCATCAGCAGCCCCCCCCTGGCGCTCCTCCATCGCCCTGCGTGCTGCACAGGGCATAGTAACAGGTCTATTATCGTCGCTGCTTGCGACGAATTGAGGTGGCTGCATCACCGGCGCCAAACTGGGTCTTTACTGGTTCGCCTTGTGTGGGGGTCAGGGCGTAGGCACGGCGAATTATGCGTGTGGGAAAACGGCCGAGTTCAAAGTGCGGGCCGTAATCACCCCGCAGACGCCCCCATCGATGGGCAGCTGCGGCGCCAGGCGCGCCGCATGCGGCTGTGAACACACTGCTAGATAGGGCTGCCTGCTCCGCTTCCCCCCACCCTCCCGCCCATACACGCCCGCCGCCTGCGCTCCTCACAGCGCGCGCTGCCTATCCCATCTCAGGCACCTCTCCCATCTCAGGCACCTGGAGCATGGATGCCGGGCAGCTGCGTCGCCGAGCGCTCTGCGTGTGGCTGGCGCCGGGGCTGCCCATTGGGCTCTTCCCCCAACCCGCCCCCCGCACGCACGCTGCGCTCCACGTAGCGCGCGTTGCCCAGTCCTGCTCCTCTCCCCACCTCAGGCACCTGGAGCATGGTGCCGGGCAGCTGCGGCACCCAGCGTGTTGTGCGTGGCTGCCGCCGCACTGCTGGCTGGGTCTGTCCACTTGGCTCCTCCCCCCCCCACACACCACCACCACCACCACCACCACACACACCCTGCCAATCCATGCCCGCCGCCTGCGCTCCTCGCAGCGCGCACTGTCCACCCCTGGTCTTTCCACCGCAGGCATCTGGAGCATGGATGCCGGTCAAATGCGGCTGTGCGCAGCCGCATGGTGCTTGGGGGGACTTGCTGCGCCCCCCACTACCGCACACAAACACGCACGCATACATACATTCGCACGCGTGCACGTGCACACGCATGCAAGATGCACACGCATGCGCACATCTCAGACACACATGCACGAGAACACGCAGATGCTAGCGCACAAGTGTAGGCGCACACTCACGATCACAACGCACGCGCACACGCACACACATACGGCGAACACACGCACGACGCACACGCACACACACGCGCATGCTGCATATGCGTGTGCATGCATGACGCCCACGCTCACGCAGGCAACGCCCACACAGACAACGCGCAACGCAAGCTCATACGCACGTGAACGCGCAACGCACACACACCAGCGCGCACACATGTGTGCGCGGCAGATGGCGGCAGGCGGCAGGGCGCGCTGTGTTCAAGTGCGGCCGCGACGCTCACGTGTGCGCGGCAGATGGCGGCAGGGCGGCAGTGCACGCTGCGATCAATTGCGGCTGTGACGCTCACGTGTGCGCGGCAGACGGCGGCACACCGGCAGCACACGCTGCGTAAAAGTGCGGCTGCGGCGCCCACGTGTGCGCGGCAGATGGCGGCAGGGCGGCAGCGCACGCTGCATTCAAGTGCGGCCGCGGCGCGCATATGTGCGCAGCAGATGGCGGCAGGGCGGCAGCACACGCTGCGAGCAAGTGCGGCCGTGCTGCTCACGTGTGCGCGGCAGATGGCGGCACAGCGGCAGCACACGCTGCGTAAAAGTGCGGCTGCGGCGCTCACGTGTGCGCGGCAGATGGCGGCAGGGCGGCAGCGCACGCTGCATTCAAGTGCGGCCGCGGCGCGCACATGTGCGCAGCAGATGGCGGCAGGGCGGCAGCACACGCTGCGAGCAAGTGCGGCCGTGCTGCTCACGTGTGCGCGGCAGATGGCGGCACACCGGCAGCACACGCTGCGTAAAAGTGCGGCTGCGGCGCTCACGTGTGCGCGGCAGATGGCGGCAGGGCGGCAGCGCACGCTGCATTCAAGTGCGGCCGCGGCGCGCATATGTGCGCAGCAGATGGCGGCAGGGCGGCAGCACACGCTGCGAGCAAGTGCGGCCGTGCTGCTCACGTGTGCGCGGCAGATGGCGGCACACCGGCAGCACACGCTGCGTAAAAGTGCGGCTGCGGCGCTCACGTGTGCGCGGCAGATGGCGGCAGGGCGGCAGCGCACGCTGCATTCAAGTGCGGCCGCGGCGCGCATATGTGCGCAGCAGATGGCGGCAGGGCGGCAGCACACGCTGCGAGCAAGTGCGGCCGTGCTGCTCACGTGTGCGCGGCAGATGGCGGCACAGCGGCAGCACACGCTGCGTAAAAGTGCGGCCGCGGCGCTCACGTGTGCGCGGCAGATGGCGGCAGGGCGGCAGCGCACGCTGCATTCAAGTGCGGCCGCGGCTCACATATGTGCGCAGCAGATGGCGGCAGGGCAGCAGCGCACGCTGCGAGCAAGTGCGGCCGTGCTGCTCACGTGTGCGCGGCAGATGGCGGCACAGCGGCAGCACACGCTGCGTTCAGGTGCGGCCACGACGCCCACGTGTGCGCGGCAGATGGCGGCAGGGCGGCAGCGCACGCTGCATTCAAGTGCGGCCGCGGCGCGCACATGTGCGCGGCAGATGGCGGCAAGGCGGCAGTGCACGCTGCGATCAATTGCGGCCGTGACGCTCAAGTGTGCGCAGCAGACGGCGGCACAGCGGCAGCACACGCTGCGCAAAAGTGCGGCCGCGGCGCTCACGTGTGCGCCGCAGATGGCGGCAGGGCGGCAGCACACGCTGCATTCAAGTGCGGCCACGGCGCGCACATGTGCGCGGCAGATGGCGGCAGGGCGGCCGGGCATGCTGCGAGCGAGTGCGACCGCGGCGCTCGTGTGTGCGCAGCAGATGGCGGCGGGGCGGCGCGACGCGCTGCGATCGAGTGCGATCACGACGCTCACGTGTGCACGGCAGATGCCGGTATGGCAGCAGGGCGCGCTGCAATCGAGTGCGGCCGCGGCGCTCACATGTGCGCGGCAGACGGTGGCAGCGTTGCAGGGCGCGCTGCGATCGAGTGCGGCCGCGACGCTCGCGTGTGCACGTGCTGTGATGGTCGACGATGCGGTAGTGGTGTGTGCGCGCGTGTGTGTTTGGTCGAAGCGAGATGTTCCTAGTGTAGAACATTGGCTTGTGATGCGTCGAAGTATCGCCATGACCGGGCCGCTTGTGATTACTCTGATACACTGCGCAGTAGCATGCTAGTGCTCCTGGTCTCTTTATACTTCTGGGGTCAATGGGAGAGAGCGGTCGATGATGGGCGTTGCCCCACCCCTGCATCTGCCATCTGCCACACTCCAAACATCTGTCCCACTTTAAACAGTCTGCCTCTTCGGGCGGCGGCGGGTCATCACAGAAACCGGACAACCTCTGATGACCGTGATTCATTGCTCAGTTGCTGGGGTCAGTGGAGAGGAGAGCGGTCGATGATTGTGACTGGCTTTAGTCACAATGATGGTATGGCTCCGCCCTACATCTGCCCTAGAGATCACCCTATAGATGTCACACTCACAAACCAGTCTATTTCCTCGTGCTGCGGCGAGTCATCACAGCAATCGAACCCCCCTCTGATGACCCCGATGACCTGCTGACTTGCTGGGATTGGTGGGAGAGTGGTTCTTGACGGGGATGATTTGCCTCAACATCGGCTTGAACGCGTGACCGGGGGCTACCTAGTACAAG
Organism: Chlamydomonas sp. UWO 241; assembly: GCA_016618255.1. NCBI lineage: Eukaryota > Viridiplantae > Chlorophyta > Chlorophyceae > Chlamydomonadales > Chlamydomonadaceae > Chlamydomonas > Chlamydomonas priscui. The sequence continues at coordinate 89,408 of VFSX01000355.1, read as the reverse complement.
CAGGCACTACCTGACCCCAATTGGGTTTGCTAACTTTAGGCATTCTGTGAAAGCATGTGACCTACATATGGCGATGTTGTGTCGTTTCCAAAGTTTCAGGCCAATCTGAGGAAGTCATCTAGCCCCGCCTCCTTTGGGGGCAGGCCTTTCGGGTGGCTCGGACGTGTGACCAGGGGCTACCCAGCACATGCAGCCACTACCCGAACCCTCATTTTTGGCATTCTGAGCATGCACCTGACCTACATATGGGCAAGCAATGACATGTGCAAAGTTCCAGGCCGATCAGAGGAGGTCACTCAGATCACCCTCCCATGGGGGCAGGCCTTTCGGGTGTGGCATGAACGCGTGGCCAGGGCTACCCAGCAGATGCAACCACTGTTTCACCCCACATTCCAGGAATTCTGAGTATGCACCTCGAGCACATATGGCCCTGCCAGGCAATGTCCAAAATTTCAGGCCGATCAAAACACCCTCACTTGGAGGGGAAGCCTTTCGGGTGGGGGGCTTCAACGCGCCGCCGGGAGTTACTCAGCACATACAGCCACGACCTGACCCTAGACTTCAGGAATTCTGAAAATGCACCTGACTGTAGCACACACGGCCGCTATCTGCCGCCATCTGCCGCACACACACGTATACGAGGGCCGCGTCCGCACTTGGTCGCAGCATGCACTGCCGCCCTGCCGCCATCTGCCGCGCACACATGAGCGTCGTGGCCGCGCTCACGGTGCACACCGCCCCTGCCGCCATCTGACACGCACACGCGAGCGTCGCGGCCGCATTTGATCGCAGTGCACGTTGCCGACCTACCACCATCTGCCGCTCACACACGAGCGACGCGACCGCACTCGTGCACAGCCCGTCCCGCCGCCCCGCTGCCATCTGCCGTGCACACGCGAGCGTCGCGGCCGCACTCCATCGCAGCGGGCACTGCTAACCCGCCGCCATCTGACACACACACGCGAGCGTCGTGGCCGCACATGCACACGCTCGCAGCGCACACCGCCCTGCCGCTATCTGCCGCTCACACGCGAGCGACGCAACCGCACTTGATCGCAGCGGGCACTGCCACCCCGCCACCATCTGCCGCGCACACGTGAGCGCCGCGGCCGCACTTGAACGCAGCGTGTGCTGCCGCTGTGGCGCCGTCTGTCGCGCACACGTGAGCGCTGCGGCCGCACTAGATTGCAACGTGCGCTGCCGCCCTGCCGCCGTCTGCCGCACACACGTGAGCGCCACAACCGCATTCGGTCGCAGCGCACACCGCCGCCCTGTCGCACACACACGGGTGTCGCGTCCACACTCGGTCGCAGCGCACACCGCCATCGTGCCGCCATCTGACACGCACACCTCCGCATCTGACACGCACACCGCCGCCCTGCATCCGTGATCCAGGTGCCTGGAGTGGCAAACAAGCAGGGGAGGGCAACGCGCGCTGCGCGGAGGGCATCGTTCGCGTGTTTGTGGGCGTACTGTCATTACTGCTGCCGCCGTTGGCGCCGTGGGCTTGCAGGGGGACAGAAGGCGGCAGCCACCGCGTCGTTGTTTGCGCCAGAGCCGCTGCCGCCGGTGCCACGTGCGTGCACCACAGCCGCCGGCCCCAGAGCGCGGCAGTTATCGATTTGCACATGTACCTGCGACTTCGCGCCTGGCGCCCGACACGCGACTGCCTCCTACGGTGTCTCCTGACCCCTTGTCTGCTACTGCAACTCCTCGCGCTGCTTAAGCACTCTCGCTGTGAGGGCTGCCTGCTGCTGCGGGGCCGCCGTCATCTGCTGCCTGCGCTGTGCCATCCGATGTAGCCCACCCGCGCTCTCCGCCGGCAGCTGCAGCTGCTGTTGCTCCTCTTCCGGCAGCGACACGAGCATCTGCTGCATCTTCTGGAAGGCCTGTAGCCTGTAGCGGCCACGGCAGCAGCTGACTCCACCACTGGCGCAGCACCGCCACGCACACGCGGAGGCAAGCCGGCGTGCTGCAACGCAGGCTTGGCCCTGAGGGAGAGACTGGCGAGGGCAGTCACTTACTGCCCCTTGCCCCCATGCTCATCCATGGAGCGAGCTGCATGGAGCCGCATGATGGAGCTGTTGTGCGTCCACTTCAGCCAGCTGCACCGTCTGTCATAGCTTCTCCAGGTTGACCTGGCCTCTCCACCGCGGTGCTGTCGCCGCTGTCGTTGACAAACATCCGGCACTGCACCGGGTTGCGCGGGCAGCGATTGGATTGTCGGGTTTAAACGCGTCGGGACGCGTGGCGTCCGAGGGGACGCGATTCAACACTGCGAGTGTACAGTGTTGAACTCAATATGTGGTCGTGTTGAACTGTTTACACCGCAGTGTTGAATACACGCTATTGGGAGGTCCTACCTCCCGTGCGTAGGGACAGCCTTCGGTCAGTCAACGGTGTGGGGCGCACATTCACACCTTTCTCGAGTTACGGGTGTTTTACGCAAGCCCCGGAGACTGCACTTACGGGCCCCACGCTGGCAGCCCCCTGCTGGCAGCTTGCATGGGTCACACTTCCAGAATGTGGATGTGACACATTATCTAATATCAAGCCCCTCCTCCTTCATTCCTTCAAGAGTGCTTCGAAATGCAGCACTTTGCGGCAGCAGAGGCAGACCTCGCGCATGCCGTGCTCCTGTCCGAGGACCTCTTCACGCAGGCGCTGTGGCCCTGGCTGGATGCCGACAGCAAGGCCGCGTTGCGGAGTATGAGCAAGCACATGCGCAGCCTGGTGGATGGGTCGATCACGCGCGTGGCCAGCTCACGGCAGGGCTTCGTCGCTGGCGACCTCACCATCGCTCTCCTGACCTGGCCTGCCGTCCGCCACCTCACCCTGCTCAACGTGGGCAGCGCGGCCGATCTCGCGTCGCTCTCCACGGCGTCGCTCGCTGGGCTGAAGAACCTGACCGTGCGCGAGGTGGGCATTTGGGTGTGCCATGCGTGCATGGGCGCGCGCTTGCATGGCGTCCATGCTGTGCTAACGATCCCACACAGGCATGCACCGTCCACGCCGCATACGCCCATGTGACTGCACATCGATCCTCCGCATGAGCAGCTCTCGTACGCTGTGTGCCTGTCATGCAGTGCCTCCTGACCTGCGAGCACGCGCACTGCCTGCTGGCCCCGCAAGCCGACGCTTTGGTGATGTCGGCATTCAGCAACAGCGTGGCAGCAACACTCCGCGCGATCGACATCAGCGGCTGTGCCCGCTTCCGCTCCATCGACTTCATTCGCAGCTGTGCACAGCTCAGGTGCCTGTGGATGCCTGGATGTGTCAACGTGTCAGATCTGTCGGCGCTTTCAGCGTGCAGTGAGACGCTCGAGGAGCTGTGGATGGCCCGCTCACGCGGCGCCTTGAGCTTGACGCCGCTCAAGGCCTGCACCAGGCTCCGCAAGCTCGACCTGCGTGACTGCCGCTCTGCGCTCCGTAACCAGGTTGAAGGCCTGCAACAGACGTGCAAGCAGCTGGCGACCCTGCAGTCAGTCGAGATCGAAGGCCTCGTGCACGAGCTGCAGCCCAATATACTTCCCGACCGACAGACAGCTGCGACAGCGGCCCTGGCAAAGATGGTTCACAGCAACGCAGATCGCTACAAGGTTCAGGATGCCATTGCCGCCGCTGGTGCCATTCCGGCTCTGGTGCACCTGCTGCTGGAGCCTGAATCGTTGGCAGACGTGCTCAGGGAAGCAGCAGGTGCACTGGCTGACATGGCTGCCGGCCACGCTCAGAACAGGGCCACCATCACCGCCGCCGGTGCAATCCCGCTTCTGGTTCAGCTGCTTGGGCCTGAATCCTCGGCAGGCGTGCAGCAGGAAGCAGCGAGGGCATTGTTTGACCTGGCTGCCCGCCACGCTCAGAACCAGGGCACCATTAACGATGCTGGCGCTGTTCCGGCTCTGTTGAAGCTTTTGCGGCCTGAATCCTCGGCCAACGTGCGGGGGGGCAGCAGCGGGGGCATTGTCCAACCTGGCTGAAAACCACGCTCAGAATCAGGCCGCTATTGCTTCTGCTGGGGCCATTCCAACTCTCGTGCAGCTGCTGGGACCTACATCCTCGGCAGGGGTGCAGGCAATAGCCGCACGTGCATTGTCCGCCCTGGCTGCCTGCCATGCTCAGAACCAGGCCACCATCACTGATGCCGGCGCCATTCCGGTTCTGGTGCAGCTTTTGCGGCCTGAATCCTCGGCCAACGTGCAGGCGGCAGCAGCGAGGGCCCTGTCGAATTTGGCCTTCTGCCACCTTCAGAACCAGGCCGACATCGCTTATCCGGCTCTGGTGCGGCTTCTGGGCCCAGATTCGTCGGCAGTTGTGCAAACGGCAGCAGCACTTGCACTGTGCAACTTGTCTGCCAACCATGCTCAGAACCAGTCCACCATCATCGATGCCGGCGCTATTCCGGCGCTGCTGCAGCTGCTGGGTCTGGATTCCTCTGTACGTGTGCAGCAGGCAGCAGCACGTGCTCTGCGTGTCCTGGCTGGCAGCCCGGCTGCAAACCCGCCCCTCATCACTGCTGCTGCTGTTGCGGCTGTGGTCCAGCTTGTCGGGCCCGACTTGCTGGCAGAGTCTCAGGCGGCAGCGACATGGGCTCTGCGCATCTTGGCAGCCGACCCTGCCAACAACCCAGCAGCCATCGCCTCTGCTGGTGATCCTCCGCCTCTGGTGCAGCTGGCGCAACTCAGGTCGCCAGATTTTCCGGCAGACGTGCAGGTGGCAGCGACGCGCGCACTGCAAACGCTGTCTGTTGGGAGTGATGTGAACAAGGTCGCCATCGACGCTAGCGCCATTGCTGCACTGGCGCAGGTGCTGGGGCCTGGGACCCCGGCAGATATGCAGGCGGTTGCGACACGGGCGCTGCACCACCTGGCCAACAGCATGTCTGCCGGAACCAACTAGTGTTTGTTCAATCGGACCAATCCACCATAGGTGTCATAGGATCGTTTGCCTTGCGGGCATTTCTAGTAGAGCTTCCCAAGTCTTAGCCTCAACTCATCCCCCACAGTCCTCCGGGCGGGTACACACACTTAAAACCCGTACATACATAATAGAATGAAACAGGCACGGGTGAGCACATCAGTGCACCTGCCAGGGCCTCTCTCAACCCAGGGCGGCCCACCTGTCACAGTGTTGATGTGGATTGTACATTCGGTTTGGCGTCGCTGACTAGGCGCATAAGACCGTGCCGGTAGTTGGAGAGGCGGTCAAAAGGGCGAAGGTCCACACCAAGAGGGGTTGATGGATGGAGGGCAGGGATGGGGAGAAGATGCCAGGAAACAACTGCTGTGCTGTGGAGAAGCTGCAGGGACACGCAGGAACAAAATCAGTACTGCAGAATAATGTGGGTTGCGAGTGCTGCCCCCATCGCAACGACGAGTAGTGGGCTGGTCGTGTGTAAGACAGTAGATGGTCACTCCAGGAACAGCTGCGCGCATGTTCCTGACAGAATATGGATGCAGGCAGGGGTCCCGTGGCCGCCAGGACATCGATAGGCGGAAGATGAATGGCGGAAGATGAATGTGAACGTGTGTGTGTTGTTGGCAGCAGGTGGCATGGGCGTGGCAAAGGGGGAAGGAACATGCATGCAGCAGGGGCGTGGCGCTGCCGGGGGGGGAGCTGTGTGTGTGTGTGTGTGTGTGTGTATTTTGAAGGCCGCGTCAACGCGGGGCCTGAGGCACTCAGTTTTGTTTGCATGTGCCAGCTGCCGCGTGAAAAGGGGGTGCAAAGGTTAAGCATGAGTAAGAGAGAAGTCTGAAGCCCCGCCAACCGAAGGGAGGAAGCCTCACTGTAGCGCCACCCAATCTTAGGCAGCTCCCTCAATCCCACGCCCTGAGGGTGCGAACTGTAAACTGTTAAATGTAAACCGTAACCCAAGCTTAGTGGCGGGCGTCACGCAAGCATCGCCACAGTGCAGGCTTCACACGCAACCCATGTTGGGAGAGGGTGCACAATCCAGGTATGAAGGGACCTGGAAATTCCCTTCCCTGCTCGTCCACTCGTTCAGCCACCGGTACAGCGTGTAGAGGGGGTTGAGTGTGCGCCGCACGCCCAGTAGGTTCGGCATATCCCACAGCACTGGCACTGGCGGCGGTGCGGCTGGTTAAAGAGCGTGGCATAAAGCCACCCTCCGTGCATTGCACCGCTGTAAGCCCAGCGCCGCATGGAGCTGTTGCGGCAGTGTGCGTCAGCAGGAAGGCGTGGACGACCGTGCGTGTGTTGTGTGTGTGCCGTGGGCGACCGTGCGTGTGCCGAGCCCCGCCTAAAACGCATACAGATCTGTGACTGTGTGCATGCATATGCCTGCGCATGCCCCCCGCCCGCCGGCGGGTGGCATGCGGACAGCATCGCCCGTGCTGAACCACTCTGAAGAGTGTGTGCCCAGCGGGCTCCCGCCACTCAACAGTCTGCTGCGCAGCTGGCAGCTCCAACTGGCCCTCACCCCAGACTCAGCTGTCGGTACACGCGCCGGGGTGCGTGCCCCCGGTCTGGGCTTGCATCTCTGCAAGTGCATGTGTGGGCAGCATCTGCTGCTGGTGTGCTGGCCCTTGCTGTAATGCCAATGTAATGCTGGCGAGAGGGGGAGCTTGCGTGGTGTGTGCACGTCATGCGCAACAGCCACGCATGGCGCATGGCGTGGTGCATGCGACCGTTGCATCCGTGTCTGCAGCCCATGCCATGTAGCGTTGTGACCCGGCAGGTGGCCCATGGCGCACAAGCAGGTTCATACTCGGTTCATACCTTCCTTGTCTAAGTGCAGGGTGGGATAACTGTAACTCCCGCAACTCAACCCCGGCCGTAACTGTTACGGGAGATACTGGAGAGTCGTGCCCTGAACCCAGTAACTCGACCAGTAACTCAGAAAAGTGTGAAACGCTGCTGAAAGTGCAAATCGGCGCCCTCCAGGCCCCCACAGCGCCCGAATATGTGGTTGACCTGGCGTCGTTATACCGGAGCAGAGCCCCGTCGCGGAGCAGCTCGCTCCGGCTCGGGAAATGCGTCCATTACCTACGCTATGCCTGGCCAAGCGTACTTTTGCTGGCCTGAAGCAGCGGGGAATTGAGATGAAGCAGAACTCAGGGTAGACGCACACCTTTTCATCTTCAGCCGCAGTCAATCCCGAGTCACTTCGTTCCTCGGGAATGTGTGTGTTCGTTAACGCCGCGCAGGTAGGGTGGGGCTGTGTTGTCGTTGCGTCACATATTTCACGCGCGGCGCCCCCGTCCAACACGTTGATGAGCAGTTACAAATCATTGCAACACATAGCATAGCCGGGCAGCAGCAGCAGGGCCGTCTTTGCGACAGGTGCGCGTGGAGGGGCAAGGGTCGCTCACTCTATGGCGCACAGGCGCTAGTGGTGTAGGGTCCATCATCGCAGGACTTGTCCCGGCGCCATCGTGTGCTGCTCGTTTTGTTTCCGTCTCAAGTGCCCACCGCAGAAGGTGCGGACGGTCAGGCGGGTGTGCGGCGTGTCGTCTCCACTCCACCCTCCGGCTTGACCACCACGGCCACGCACACCCGCACAATTTCAAGCTCCTATCGTGCAACAGCTTAGCTGGAATGCCATGTAACTGTAACTGTAACTGTAACTGTAACTGTAACTGTAACTGTATCGTGCAACACCGCGAACAGCAGCAGCTTGCATGGGTTGCCTCTGATGTTCCCGAGGGACAAACAATGACAGTGCCCTGGTCACCTGCATTTGGGGGGCGGCTGCTCTGATGCTCCAGCATCATTCCTCCACAGCGTCTTCGACCGTGTGTGGTTGGCAGGCGCGTGCCCTGCTGCTGCGGCTGTGTCACTGCTTAAAGCCAGCAGCGTGAATGTTCTCATGAATTATACCAAAATGGCAGTCGTGCTTTAGTTCTGCCGATCCAGGGCCGCGGATGCGGGTCATATGAGAGTAGGACTAGCTAGCTCCGACGCAGGTCGGCGGCGGGAGTTGGCACGGGCGCTGCTCGGGGAGGCAGCGCCACCCCCAACCCAACCCGCAGCTTGGCTTATATTTTATTAAGCAAAATGTGTCACCCCAAAACTGGAATAGCATAGGATGGTTCCAAAACCCTGCACCCGCTACACTTCCAGAACATGTTCCACACACAATGGGGGTCTTCTCCGACACAATTCGCGTCATGCAGCCCCTCCAAGCCGCAGCCGACGAGGTCGCAGAAGCACTCGCGGCAATCTCCCTTGCTCACGCCGTTCTCCTGTCCGAGGACCTGTTCACGCAGGCGCTGTGGCGCTGGCTGGATCGCGACAGCAAGAAAGCGCTGCGATGCGTTAACAAGTCCATGCAAAGCCAGGTGGACGGGGCGGTCCAGGTTGTGACCAGCTCTGGCGCATCTGCAAACGACCTCGCCGCCGCTCTCGTGCGCTGGCCTGCCGTCCGCCACCTCACCCTGCTCAACGTGGGCGGCACGACTGACCTCGCGCCTCTCTCCACGGCGTCGCTTGCTGGGCTGACGAGCCTGACCGTGCGCCAGGTGGGATTCGGAGGTGCCATGCGTGCATGGGCGTCCGTGCTGGGCTCACGATCCCACGCAGGCATCGTCCACGCCGCATGCGCCCATGTGGCTGCACATCGATCCCCTGCATGAGAGAGCTGCGTTCTCGCACTCGCAAGCGTGCCAGTCGTGCCATGCAGGACCTGCGAGCACGCGCACGCCCCGCCTGCAGGTGCAGGCCCCGCAAGCCGGCGCTTTGGTCATGCCGGAGCTCAGCAGCAGCGTGGCAGCGAAGCTCCGAGTGATCGACATCAGCGGCTGCGCCAGCCTCAACTCCATCGACTTCGTGAGCAGCTGTGCGCAACTCAGGTGCCTGTTGATGCCTGGGTGCGACGGCGTGTCAGATCTGTCGCCGCTGTCATCGTGTAGCAAGACGCTCGAGGAGCTGTGGATGGCCCGCTCACGCGGCGCCTTGAGCCTGGCGCCGCTCAAAGCATGCACCAGGCTCCGCAAGCTTGACCTCCAAGGCTGCTTTGAGCTGCACGATCAGATGGAAGGCCTGCCTGCACCCAGCTGGCAGCTCAGTCATCAGTTCGGCTCGAAGGCCTCGTGCACGATCTGCAGCCCAATACCCCTTCTGGCACACAGGCGGCTGCAGCGAGGGCCCTGACTATGATGATTCTCACCGTCGAAGATAAGACCGAGGTTCAGTATGCCATCAGCACTGCCTGTGCCATTCCGGCTCTGGTGAAGCTTCTTGAGCCCGAATCCTCAGCCGACTTGCTGGAGGCAGCAGCAGGCGCACTTGGCTTCCTGGCTTACAAACACGCTAAGAACCAGGACGCCATTTCTGGTGCCATTCCGGATCTGGTGCGACTGCTGGGGCCTGATTCATCGTCACGTGTGCAGCTGTCAGCGGCCAGCGCACTGTCTTACCTGGCTGGCGACCATGCTCAGAACCAGTCCGCCATCGCTGATGCCGGTGCCTTTTTGGCTCTGGTGCGGCTTCTGGGGCCTGATTTGTTAGCAAGAGTGCAGATGATCGCTGCATCTGCATTGTCCATCCTCGCTTACAACCACGCTCAGAACCAGGCCGCAATCGTCGATGCCAACGCTATTCCGGTTCTGGTGCAGCTTCTGGGGCCTGCAGCCTCGGCAGAAGTGCAGGTGGCGGCAGCGAGGGCAGTTTCCAACCTGGCTTTTTGCCACGCTTAGAACCAGGCCGCAATTGCTTGTACTGGTGCCATTCCGGCTCTAGTGCAGCTTTTGGGACCTGATTCTTCAGCAAGTGTGCAGGAGGCAGCAGCACGTGCATTGCGCAACCTGGCTGCAAACCACGATCAGATTCAGTCCACAATCATCGATGCCAATGCTATTCCGGCTCTGGTGCAGCTGCCCAGCCCAGATTCATCTGTAGTAGGTGTGCAGCAGGCATCAGCAAATGCTCTGTGCGTCCTGGCTGGCAGCCCAGCTCTGAACCCAGCCCCCATCTCCACCACCGCTGCTGTTGCAGCTGTGGTCCAGCTTGTCGGGCCCGACTTGCTGGCAGAGTCGCAGGCGGCAGCAACATGGGCTCTGCACATCCCGGCTGCCGACCCTTCACACAACTCAGCCGCCATCTCCTCTACTGGTGCTGCTCCGCCTCTGGTGCAGCTGGTGCAACTCTGGTCACCAGACTTGGCGGCACACGTGCAGTCGGCCGCAATGCGTGCACTGCAAATGCTGTCTGCTAGTAGTGCTGAGAACAGGGCTGCCATACACGCTGCTAGCGCCATTGCTGCTCTCGCGCAGCTGCTGGGGCCTGGTAACCCGGCAGGCGTGCAGGCGGCTGCGACACGTGCGCTGCGCCACCTGGCCAACAGCCTGTCTATCGAAGCCAACCCCTAGCGAACCCCTAGCGAAAATAGCAATCCACAGCAAGGGGCGCTGCCCGCATCACATCGACGGGCTGGAGTAGACTGGAGCTTGCGCGGCTTTAGGGGCTTTCCTAGCAGAGCCCCCATAGACTGCACATCTAAGCCTTCACTCACGCCCCGGAGTCTTCCGAGCGGATACATAAAACCGGTACACCAACTGGCACGGGTGAGCACCTGCCAGGCCTTTCTTTGGTGGCCCATCAATCACACACCTAGATTTCACTATCGGTGTAGCGTTGCTGCCTTTGTGTGCTGTGGGAGAGCGGGCGACATGAGGATGATGCAATGTAACTTCTGTGGCACCCGCCGTACAACGCGATGAGAGGGTTCTTGGGATCGGGGGGGGGGGGCAGGTGGCTGGCGGCTGGGACAGAACTGGCGATCGGCGGGTGGTTGGCATCGCTCAGGTGGCCGTCGGGCGCCGCGCATGGTGGGCAGCTCAGTGGGTGTGCGTGCCGCGGACGCGAGGTCTCGAGCAGTCTTCAAAGGCAGCCACACCAGCGGCAAACACCACGCAGCTGCCACACCTGCAGCACTTCGGATCGCCGCCATGGCTGCTGCGGCAGATGGGAAGTCGAGCAGTAGCTAGCGTCAGCCCAGCCTAAGAGGCCGGTCACACGGAGGAGATTTCGCTCTGAGTTCGGTCGGATTTGGGATTTCGCGCCGGTCACACGAAGGCGAAATCCAAATCCAAGCGAACACAACTCTGAAATCCAACCAGACCCCCCCACCCTCGTTGAGAGTTGGGTTTCACTTCATGCTCCCGCCCCACTGTCGCCCCCGACCAAGGGCGCATCCCTACGAACGAAATAGGCGTGCCTGAGAGCGGGTGCGGCTTGGGCGTGCCGAGGAGCCCCAAGGGCCGACGCAACACCATCATGCCCAACACTTTAAGGTGCACCTTCAGCAGCCCCCCCACAAGCGCCTAACGCATGCAGAGGGGTTGCACGCTCACTGTGACAGCATCGGATGGGGCGTAAGAGGCGAAACGTGCAAACGCATGCAAGCGCATGCAAACGCCGTGTGACCGGAATTTTACCGAAATCGACGCGAAATCCAACTCTGGGCGAAATCCAACTTTCAACTCTGGTGCGAACTCAATTCCGTGTGACTGGCCTCTAACCGAGCCGCGCACGCAAAGGCACTCGACCATTTCTTTTGCCATAAATGTTTAGCATCATCACCATTATGGCTGCTGGGTCGTTCGTACACATACAGGTGGTCGTGAACAACAGGGCGTCTTCTCTAGAAGTGGGTATGGCCGTCTTCATCGATTTGCGCCAGCATGGCTGCTGGCCTTGCAGAGGGCTGGAGCAGCCGTACGATTTCGATGAAATCGCTGGCATTGGTGTGTGTCTGTGTGTGTGTGTCGTCGTCGTTTGCATAACACAACGGGAGCGCCTAGACTCTGAGTAAAAACACAAGACCCAAAGAAAGCTGCAGCCAGCGAGGCGATCACACACAGCCCCCCAGCACAGTCCCCCGTTGTGACGAACCGCAAAGAAATACTACCCACACGGTTCTGAGAGCCAGGTGCGGGAATGCGAGCCCATC
>VFSX01000355.1:42500-70000 GCA_016618255.1 Chlamydomonas sp. UWO 241 | reverse complement strand
TTTAGGGTAAAAGAAACGTCGCCATTGGGTTCCAACTCCCAGCACTTGACCGTTATGTCTGCAGAGCCAGACACACACACACTCACACACACACACACACACACACACGCATGCACAACACACAACACACACGCACGCACACACGCACACACACACAAACACACACACAAACACACACACACACACACAGACGCATGCACGCACACACACACACACACAGGGCCAGGCGGCAGCTGAGCCTGCCAACCGCGTGGACAAGAAGAAGATGTGGGAGGCTCTGCAGCCGCACCTCAAGACGGACAGAGGAAAGGTGGGGATGTGTGGGAATGTGTGGAAATGTGTGGGAAGGAATGTTGCAGAACATGCGTGTGTATTCGTGCAACGCAGTGTGGTGACGCAGTTCCGGTGCATGGCACACGTCGTGTGTTTGTGCATGTGCGTTTTTGTATTTGTGTGTGTGTGTGTGTGTGTGTGTGTGTGCGTGTGTGTGTTCGTGCGTGTGTTCGCGTGCTGTTACGCCCCAGAGGTCGCACCATGCCATTGGGCCCCTCTCTCTCACCCCTCGTTTAACCCCATACTGCCATGCCTGTGCATGTGCGCAGGTGGCCGGGTTCAAGGGGCAGCCCATGATGACGAGCGCAGGCGCGTGCGTGAGCGACACGCTCGCCAACGGCACCATCTCGTGATGGTGGCGACAAATCGGACGCGTGATGTTGATGGGATATGGAGTAATGTAGTATAAAGGGCTAGAGATGGTGTGAGCTACTCCAGTTGCAACATTTGCAACAGCTGCCTGAGTTTTGTAATTGACAGGTGTGGAGGTGTGAAGTGATCTAATGTTTGCAGAGGCAGCGCATCCACCTCGGTCAGCGTGAATTTGTCGTTTGGGGGGGTGCTGGGGGGCTGCGATCCAAGCGGGGCATCAGTCTGCGATGGTGGCTCGGTCGGTTTGGCTGGCAGTGGCCCTGTGCCTCGCTCTACTGCTTGCGCCAGCGTGCACTGCTGGCGAGGAACTCGTGGTGACGGCTGCAGCTGCATCGGAAACCAGCGACAGCGGGGGAGCTGTACACGCGGCGGGGGGAGCAGCTGCCACAGAGGCTGGAGGGGGAGAGGGCATTGCCTGTGCGCCAGGCTGCACAGACCGCGGCAACTGCAACAGGGAGGACGGGCGATGCGAGTGCGCGCTGGGCTTCGGCGGTGAGTGTATGCATGCCTGGATGCAACACTCCATGCAAGCATGCTGGTTCTCTCCATGCAACACTCCATGCAAGCGCGATCGCGTGCCCCCCCCACCAACCCCCCCTCCGCCCCCCTCGTGCGCAGGAACCACGTGCCAGGACCCCCAGATGCCTGCGTGCCAAGCGTCCGCGACAGACCTGCCGTTCTGGGGGACGTTCCAGCCCAAGAGTGCGTGTGACCTGCCTGCCGCGTTGCACGGTGCCACACACACGCATACACACGTACACACACACACACACACACGACGCTGCAAACGCACGCACGCACACGTACACACGCACGCACACAGACACACACACACACACACACACACATGCACACACGCACACACCGCTATGCTACGCCACGCCACGCCACGCTCTCACTCGTGCGCTGTGCACTCCCCCCTCTCTCGTGAACTGTGCACACACTCTCCCCTCTGCCATTTGCTGCCCTCTGTTGCAATCTGCTATCTGCCTTCAGAATGCAAGTGCTTGGCCCTCTGCTGCCCTCTGCTGCCTTCTCTGCTGCCCTATCTGCTGCCCTCTGTGCCTTCCCTGCCTGTACTCTGACAGACACAGGCACAGACACAGAGACACAGAGACAGGCATATTTCTGCCTACCCTCAGATTGCGATTGCTGCAAGCAAGCGACCACCTTCTTCAACTGCACCGCTGGCAAGCCGATGACTCCCCCCCCACCCACCCACCCCTCACACACACACCCACACACACACACAGATTGCGAGTGCTACAAGCAGGCAACCACATTTTTCAACTGCACTGCTGGCAGCCCGATGCAGACGTGCCAGATCGGGCTGTACCAAGTCAGGCTCGCATATGTGAGTGCAGTGGCGATGTGTGGCCGCATGTGTGTGTGTGACCGCATGTGTGACCGCATGTGTGTGTGGCTGTGTGTGTGACCACGTGTGTGTGGCTGTGTGTGTGTGTGTGTGCGTGCACGTGTGTGTGAGTGCAGCGATGTGTGACCGCATTTGTGACCGCATGTGTGACCGCACATGTGACTGCATGTGTGACCGCATGTGTGACTGCATGTGTGACCGCATGTGTGACTGCATGCGTGATCGCATTTTTGACTGTGTGTGTGAGCGCAGCGATGTGTGGCCGCATGTGAGTGCAGTGATGATGTGTGGCCGCATGTGTGTGTGACCGCATTTGTGACCGCATGCGTGACCGCTTTTGTGACCGTGTCGGTGAGCGCAGCGATGTGCGACCGCAGCGGGTGTGATATGCCACACCCCTCCCCGCAGGCTCGCTGCTACGCTTTCACTGATAAGCCCACCACAACCACAACCACAACCACACACACACACAAACGCAAACGCATGCACACACACACACAGACACACAGACAGACACAGACAGACACCGAAACACAAACCTTCTACCCGCAGGCTCACTGCTACTTTTTCACTGATAAGACCACCACCACCACCACCACTGCCACCTCACACACACACACAAACACACAAACGCACACACACACACACACCTACTACCCGTAGGCTCGCTGCTACTCTTTCACTGACAAGCCAGTGAGCGAGCAGTGGTCAGACGTACCAGAGAAAGGAGCACCAGGGGTGGAATGGAATAGGGTGAGCGGGGGCGTGGTGTGCGTGTGTGTGGGGGGGGGCGTGTGCGTGTGTGTTGCACGTGTGTGTGTGCGCGCACGTGTGGGTGTGGGTGTGGGTGTGGGTGTGAGTGTGTGCAGGCTGGTAGGATGCGCCGCACGCCACGCACGTGTTACACGCACTGGCCGAGACAGGCGTGGGCCCTCAGGCTCCCTCTCCCCCCCCCCCCCTCCCCCCCTTCCTTCCCCTCCCCCCTACAACAGCTCAGCAGCAACCAAAGTGGGCGAGAAACATCCTTTGGAGCCACAACACGTGCCTCACCCGCCCCCCCTCGACCTTACAACAGCGCCCCCCCCCCTCCCCCCCCAATGTCACAGTTCAACAGCCAGTTTGAGCTCACGAAAGTGGACGAGAAAGAGGGCAGAAAGGCCATCAAGCTGTCGAACCACGACCAGTGCCTCTCCCCTCCCCCTTCTCACCCCCCTTTATAACAGGTCCCCCCCCCCTCCTCCCCCCTCCCTTGTAACAGTTCAACAACCACTTTGAACTCACAAAAGTGGACGAGAAAGAGGGCAGCAGGGCCATCAACTTATGGAACCACGACCAGTGCTGCACCCCTCGCCTTACAGTTCAACTCCCCCCCCACACACACACACACACTTCCCCCCCTTGAAATTTAAACTACCCTCCCTTCCCCACCCTTCCCCCAATCTAACAATTCAACAACGGCCCCCGCCCCCCCCCCCCCCCCATTGTAACAGTTCAACAACCAGTTTGAATTGACAAAAGTTGACGAAAAAGAGGGGCGAAAGGCCATCAACTTATGGAACCACGACAAGTGCGTGGCGCTGCCGCTGGCCGCATGCCCCAACGCGTGCCACCGCCGCGGCGTGTGCATGGACTCGTGCGATGAGGCGGAGCCGGACCGTGCACCGTGGTGCGAGTGCCACAAGGGGTTCAAGGGGTGAGTACCTGGTCTGTGATCTGATGTGATATGCCTGACTGCATATCCGCCTGCCAAGTCACCCCCTCTCTAGTTACTTTGCATGGCGCGGCGTGTGCACGGAGGATCTACGCTGCCTGCCTGCCTGCCTACCTGCCTGCCTGCCTGCCTGCCTGCCTGCCAAGTCACTTTCACTGTAGTTAGTTTGCATGTCGTGGTGTATGCATGGACTCGTGCGATGAGGCGGAGCCTGACCGTGCGCCGTGGTGCGAGTGCCACAAGGGATTCAGAGGGTGAGTACCTGGTAAATGTAATATGCAGCCTGCATGTCCGCCTGCCTGTCTGCCAAGTCACCCCCTCTGTAGTTCGTTTGCATGGCGTGGTGTGTACATGGACTCGTGCGAAGATGGTGCCGAGCCGGACCGTGCGCCGTGGCGCGAGTGCCACAAGGGGTTCAAAGGGTGAGGAGATGAGATGAGGGGATCTAAGCTGCCGGCCTGCCTGCCTGCCAAGTCACCCCTCTCTAGCTATTTTGCACGGCACGGCATGTGCATGGACTCGTGCGAAGATGGTGCGTGGGCCACAAGGGATTCAAAGGGTGAGGAGATGAGATGAGAGGATCTGAGCTGCCGGTCTGCCCGCCTGCCAAGTCATCCCTCTCTATAGTTAGTTTGCATGGCGTTGCGTGTGCATGGACTCGGGCAACGATGGTGAACCCAACCGTGCGCCCTGGTCCGAGTACCACAAGGGGTTCAAGGGGTGGGGGGATGAGATGAGGGGATCTGAGCTGCCTGCCTGCCTGCCTGCCTGCCAAGTCACCCCTCTCTGTACTTGGTCTGTATGGCGTGGCGTGTGCATGGACTCGTGTGATGAGGCAGGGCCGGTTTGTGCGCCATGGTGTGAGTGCCATCAGAGATTCAAAGAGCGAGGATCTTGGCTGCCTGCCTGCCTGCCAGCCTGCCTGCCAAGTCACCCCACTGTACTTAGTTCGCATGGCGTGGCGTGTGCATGGAGGATCTACGCTGCCTGCCTGCCTGCCTGCCTGTGTGGCGATGCCCTAACAACTGATATGTCTAGCCCTCACATAGTTAAACACACACACACACACACACACACAAATGCACACACACACGCACACACACACAAATGCACACACACACGCACACGCACACACACACGCACACGCACACACGCACGCGCATGCAGGGGCACGTGCGCCGAGGTCGACACCTCTGGCTGCCCCAACAACTGCACCGGGCATGGCTCCTGCTCGCGCGGATACTGCCACTGCAGCCCGCCACACTTTGGAGTCGACTGCTCACGCACAAAGGTGGGGAGGTGTGTGGGTGCGTGCAAGTGTATGTGTGTGAGGGTGGGGGGGGCACAGGGTGTGGGGGGGGGGCTGGATGGCATGGGTGTGTGCGTGTGTGCATGCATGCGTGTATGCATGCATGCCACTGCAGCTCGCCACACTTTGGCGTTGACTGCTCGCGCACAGAGGCGCGTGGGGTTTGTTCGGGGAGGGGGACGGTGTGTGTATGGGAGGGGGGGGAGGCACATGGTGCGGGTGGGAGGGGTGGATGCCGGGCGTGCAGGTTGAGATTGGGGAGTGAGCCGTGGGGCCCGGGTCAAACCATCATTTTGCCAAGATCCTTGACAGAACCACTGGTGGGGGGGGGGGGGGGCACAGGGTGCGTCCAGCTCAAAGCCACCCAAAGCTGCTACCACATTCCCAACGCCTGAGGCGGCGTCTCAGGCGGAGCCTTCACTTGCGCGGGTCACGTGGCGCCCCAGGCGCGCAAAGACTGGCTGAGGCGCACCCCGACCGCCTCGGGCGTTATGACCGCCTCGACTTGCGCGTCTCAGACGCCGGGGCTGCGGTAGGGAGCCCTGCCCGACAGAATCGAGCACACGCGTGACGGTTTAACGTCCCGAAGCCCTTCCCGGCAAAATTGAGCATGTGCACTGACACTGGCGAGCTTTCCGAGCTGGGCTTTCCGTGTCCTGGACCCTTGGCAGGCCCTTCCTTGCAGGGCAACCCGCCCCGCCCGGGCGCCCTGCGTGACAGAAGTAAACCGACTTCGTATGACTGACTATTTATCTAACTGGTTTGACTCGCCAACCCCACCATCAAACATGGTTTCGGCCATTTTGAACGCAGGGCTACCCGCCCCGCGCAGGAAACCTCCCCGACCGTACGCGACCGGTCGTGTACATCTAAACCCTTCACCCTAAACACTGAAGTTAAGCACACACCCTGTGCACAAGCCTGTAGTTCCTTCAACACACACACGAGGTCTAACACGCCCACACAGGCGTCCGACAGACTGCAAAATCGACCACGCGTCCCCACGCGCCCCATGACAGACACCCCCACACACACGCACACACACAGGGCTACCCGCCCCGTCCGGGAAACCTCCCCGACCGTACGCGGCCGATCGTGTATGTGTACGAGCTGCCACACTCGGTTTCGTCGCCCGTGGAGCTGGATGACAACCTCAGTGACGATGTTCCGATCTACTCTGCCTACTGGCACTTTATGCAGGTGTGGAGGGCAGTGTGGAGGGAAGTGTGGAGTGTGTATGGGGGGGGGGCAGTCTCGATGATGATGTGCCGGTCTACTCTGCTTACAGCACTTGATGCAGGTGTGAAGGGAAGTGGGGAGGGTGTGGGGTGTGAGAAGGTGCGCGCTGACAGCTGTCAGTGACGCAACGTGCCAATCTACTGTGGGAAGTGTTTATGGGGGAGGGAAGTATGGAGGCGGGTGTGGTGTGAGTGTGTGGAGCTGGGTGATGATGTTACAATCTACTCTGTGGATTGGCACTTTATGCAGGTGTAGCGGGTGTGGTGGGTGCGCGTGTGTGTGTGTGGGGGGGGGGGGCGGGGGGGAGCCTCGGTGGTGATGTGTTGGTCTACTCTGCGTATTGGCGCTTTATGCAGGTGTGTGGAGGGTGTGGGGAGGGTGAAGGGAAGTTTGGAGGCTGTGTGGTGGTGGTGGTGGGGGGCAGCCTCGATGACGATGTTGCAATCTACTCTGCGTATTGGCACTTGATGCAGGTGTGGGGAGGGTGTGGGAAGTGTGGAGGGGACTGTGGAGGCTGCGTGTGTGGGGGGTGGGGGGGGGGGGGTGGCAGCCTCGATGATGATTTGCCGATATAATCTGCGTCGTGGCACTTAATGCTGGTGTGGAGGGAAGTGTGGAAAGTGTGGAGAGTGTGGGGTTGTGTGAGGGTGTTGGCAGCCTCGATGATTACGATTTTGGGATTCTGTTGTAGTTTAGTAAATGGCATTCCAATATACTCTACGTAGTAGCACTTCATGTGGATGTGGGGATGTGTGAAGGGTGTGGGGAGGTGTGGAGGGTGTGGGGAGCTCCCCGGGGAGGGTGTTGACAGTCTCAGTCATCACAATCACAAACAAACAAACAACGAAACCAAGCAGAGAAAGAGAGACAGAGAGAGATCTCTGATGATGGTGGTTTTTACAGTCGTGTGTGACGCACCTACCGGCATAGCGGCATTCTTTCACCACACGGGCAACCTGGATTACGGCGCTTGACGCACGCACACACACACACACACACACACGCACACACACGCTCACACGCACACACCCTCCCCGCCCCTCCCCCCAAACCATGCAGCGCATACTCGGCGACTAGGCCGTGCGGACCGAGGATCCATAGGCAGCTAACCTCTTCTACATTCCAGCCTCCACACACGCACACACACACACACACACACACATGCACGCACACATGCCCACTCTCTCTCTCACACACACACGCACACACGCACAGCTAATGCTCGGCGACTGGTCCGTTCGCACCAAAGACCCATCAGCAGCCAACCTCTTCTACATCCCAGCGTTCAAACACACACACACACACACACACACTCACTCACGCGCATGCACACACACACACACACACACACACACATACACACACACACACCTGCCTCACGCAGCTCGTGCTCGGCGACTGGTCCGTTCGCACCGAAGACCCATCAGCAGCCAACCTCTTCTATATCCCAGCGTTCAAACACACACACACACACACACACACACCTGCTTTTCGCAGCTCATGCTAGGCGACTGGGCTGTTCGGACCGAAGACCCTTGGGCAGCCAACCTCTTCTACATCCCAGCCTCCACACACGTACACACACACACACTCACACACACACACACATGCCCACTCACACACACACACACATATAAACGTCTGCCACATGCAGCTCATGCTCGGGGACTGGTCCGTTCGCACCAAAGACCCATGGGTAGCCAACCTCTTCTACATCCCAGCCTACACACACACACACACACACACATGCACGCACACATGCCCACTCTCTCACACACACACACACGCACAGCTTATGCTCGGCGACTGGTCCGTTCGCACCAAAGACCCATCAGCAGCCAACCTCTTCTATATCCCAGTGTTCAAACACACACACACACACAGACACACACACACACACACAGACACACACACACACACACACACTCACGCGCATGCACACACACACACACACATACACACACACACACACCTGCCTCACGCAGCGCATGCTTGGCGACTGGTCCGTTCGCACCGAAGACCCATCAGCAGCCAGTCTATATCCCAGCGTTCAAACACACACGCACACACACACACACACCTGCCTCGCGCAGCTCATGCTAGGCGACTGGGCTGTTCGGACCGAAGACCCATGGGCAGCCAACCTCTTCTACATCCCAGCCTTCACGTATGCGTACTCGTCGAACAACTTCGACCCGGCACCACACATGAAGCGCGTGGTGGAGTGGGTGTCGGAGACGTATCCGTTTTATAACCGATCTAAGGTGTGGATGGGTGGATGGTGTGGAGTGTGGAATCATCAGGATGGGAGGGGAGGGGATGGAGGCTTAGAGAGGGGGTCTCACTCGCGCGCACCGCATAGAAGAGGGTGGTGGAGTGGGTGTCAGAGACGTACCCGTTCGACAACCGATCAAAGGTGTGGATGGGTGTGTGGGGTGTGGAATTATCTGGAGGGGTCTGTGAGGGGTTTTGAATGATCTGCATGTATGTGTGCAGAGGGGCGGGGGGGGGGACTTTTGCACGCCGCACATGAAGAGGGTAGTGGAGTGGGTGTCTGAAACATACCCTGTCGGTCACAGGTGTGGGGTGTTTGGCGGGTGGGTTGAATAATCTGGATGTGAGGCAAGGGGGGAGGGTTGGAGGGGGGGTCTCACTCGCGTGCGCCGCATATGAAGCGGGTGGTGGAGTGGGTGTCGGAGACGTGCCCGTTTTATAAGCGATCATTGGTGTGGATGTGTGGATGGGTGTTGGGTGCAGAGTGATCTGGATGGATGTGTGCAAAGGGGGGGGGGGCTCGCAGGCACCAAACATCTGCCCTCGCCCCTTTCACTCACACACCCGCTTGCAATCGAGCATGGGCCACGTAATGAGTGGTACCCAGGCGATCACCGCTACCCCCGCCCCTCTCTCCTAATACAGTTACAGTAACATCGGCTTTCCAGCAAAGACTACCTCTAGTCCTAGTACCACCGCCTAGACCCAAGTCCAGTTATGGCCCTAACAATTACTTGTGAGGGGCGGTAGCCACCAGCCGGCTGCTTGCCAACGTGTAGTCCCAGAGCAAAAAGGAGAGCTATTGTGCGACGCCTCCAAAATAGGTCCTAACTGCTTCCAGGGGATAGGGGGTCAAGTGGCGCTTGCCAATCTACTTGGCCTCTCTCCTAATAAACCCCAAAACCCCCATGGGTGTGGAAGAGAGAGACGGATGGCGAGGAATTGAGAAACATGGGAAGCGAGGCACATGCGGCTAGGCTTTGTGAGGAGGTTGCGGCGCAGGGGTTCCCTGCCCCAAGGCGCAGATTATTAGATGACGACGCGATCGATGCACCAGCCGTGCGGCATGGGGCGAGGCGAGGCCCCACCAGCGGGCGGGCACCATAATGGATATGGCGGCTAAGAACGGGAATGCGGCTACCGGGGATAAGGCTACGGGTTATGCATGCCAGGGGACGGCGGACAAGGCTAATGCGTCACGCCGCATGGGTAAAGAACGGGGAATGAGGCTGCGGGAGCTGGCGGGCGCGGCGCGCGCACGGCGCGCGCGGCGCATGGGGTTGCATGGCGGCGCTCTGCGCGTGCATGCATGGAGGAGATTGCTGGCGGGCATGGAGGAGCTTGCTTGAGGGCAAACAGGAGATCGCTCGCAGGAGTGGAGGAGATTGCAGGCGGGCATGGAAGCGGATGGCGAGAAATTGAGAAAAATGGGAAGCGAGGCACATGCGGCTAGGCTTTGTGAGGAGGTTGTGGCGCAGGGGTTCCCTGCCCCAAGGTGCAGATTATAGATGGCGCAGCAATCAATACACTAGCCGTGCGGCACGGGGCGAGGCGAGGCCCCACCAGCGGGCGGGCACAATAATGGAGATGGCGGTTAAGAACGGGGAATGAGGCTACAGGGAGAGGATCTGGGTTACAGATGCCCAAGGGGACGGCAGAACAAGGATCAGCCGTAGGTGTCACGGGGAATGGCTAAAGAACGGGAATGAGGCGGGTGGTACGGGTGCTGGCGCGCATGGAGCGCGGCGCGGCGCATGGAGATCGCATGGCGGCGCCCAGACATGGACGAGATTGCTGTCGGGCATACAGGAGATTTCTTGCGGGCATGGAGGAGATTGCTTGCGGGCATACAGGAGACTGCTGACGGACGTGGAGGAGATTGCTGGCGGGCATGGAGGAGATTGCTGGAGCCAATGGCCGCGGCGGGACTAGTAGTAGAACACAGGCGCACACCAACAATGCGTTGCTGTCACTACCTGGGTGGTACAGGGTGGATCTGGGGGCCCAGTATCCTGTCTAGGTCCAGTGCGTGCGCGTGTGTGGGGGTTTACCCTCACCCCTTCCAGGTAGCCAGCCAGTTTCCCACTGAAACTGAGTTTAAGGTGTTGGGCGCTAGCGCCGACACCGGTCTTATACAACATTACTGGTGTCACACAGACTGTAATATCCATCATCATCATCATGGGACACGGCACAGCACTGTGCGTGGTTGAACGGCGACCACGGTGGGTATATATGAGGGCCACACACACACACACACACACACACTCACCCCCCACCCTCCTCACACACACATCCACACCAGGGCAAGGACCACTTCATGTGGTTCACTGGCGACCATGGTGCGTATGAGGCACACACACACACACACACACACACACACACACACAAACACATGCACGCACTCACACACGCACACTCACACACGCACACACCCACACGCGCACACCCACACACCCTCACACACACTCACACTCACCCCCCGCACACACACACACACACACACTCACACTCGCCCCCCTCACACACACACCCTCACACGCACCCCTGCACACACACACACACACACACACACCAGGGCAAGGACCACTTGATGTGGTTCCCTGGCGACCACGGTGCGTGTGAGGCAGACACACACACACACACACACAAGCGCTCACACGCACACACACACACGCTCACACGCACACACACACACTAACACACGCACACACCAGAGCAAAGACCACTTTATGTGGTTCACTGGCGACCACGGTCTGTAAGCACACACACACACACACACACACATGCACACGCGCTCACGCTCACACACACCCTCACCCTCACCCTCACCGCTCACCCGCCTCACACACACACACAACCACACCAGGGCAAGGACCACTTTATGTGGTTCACTGGCGACCATGGTGCGTGTGAGGCGCCGCCGGAGCTTGCCCCCATCATCAAACTTGTCCACTTTGGGTACCACGCTGACGTGCGCGTACAGGTGTGTGGGGGGTGGGGGTGGGGGGCTATTTGGGTGCGGGTGTATGTACTTTGGGGCGTGTGTGTGTGTGTGTGCTTGTGTGTGTGTGTGAGTGTGTGTGTGTGTGTGTGTGTGTGTGTGTGTGTTGCGAGGGTATACTAGGGCCACCCCCATCATAATCAAGCATGTCCACTTGGGGTAGCGCTCTGATGTGCGCATCCAGATGTTTGTGTGTGTGTGGTCGATTTTACAGTCCGTCGGATGCCTTTGATGGCGCATTAGAGTGTGTGTGTGTGTGTGTGTGTGCTGAGGGTATAGGGCTCGGCCCCATCATGTGTGTGTGTTGAGGGTATAAGGCTCGGCCCCATCATCAACCTTGTTCACTTTTGAGTACCATGATGACGTGCACATACAGGTGTGTGCATGTGTGTGCATGTGTGTGTGTGTGTGTGCATGTGTGTGTGTGTGTGTGTGTGCGTGTGTGTGTGTGTGTGTGCTTGCATGCGTGTGTGTGTGTCTTGAGGAGAGGGGGAGCGGGAGAGAGGGCTGCAAGCGGTGGCCGCGGCCATACACAGCACCATCCATGCGCTTTGCCTATGCACGCACGCGCCGCCTCCCTCCCCCCTCACTCATACACACACACACTCTCCTCTCATCTCTCAAGATGCTGCAATTCCCCCCCTTCTCGCTCTCCATACGCACACGTGTACGCAAACACACACACACACGCACACACACACACACACGCACACATACACACACACACACACACGCAGGGCCCCAGCGTCATGGGCAAGGTCCCCAAAGACCCCATCCACGGATGCTACAACCCTGCACGCGACATTGTTACTGCACCCTACAATGACATTGGTTTCGAGGATGCCGTCGACGTGTACGCACAGGTGTGTGTGTGTGTGTGTGTGTTTGTGTCTGAGCGTGTGTGTGTTTGTGTCTGAGCGTGTGTGTGTTTGTGCGTGCGTGTGTGTGTGTGTGTCTGTGTGTGTGTGCATGTGTGTGTATGCGTATGTGTGTTGTTTGCACGTTCATGTTTGTATGTTTTGTGTGCATGCCAGACGACTGTCGCGTGTCATGCCCACCACAACAAGCTGTTCCTCTTCGCCACATACACGCACACACACACACACACACACCAATGCTGCCCAGATTGTTCGCGACAATGGAGAAGCAGCCCATCTCACAAAACCCCTCTTCTTCGACACACGCACACACATATGCTGTCCAGATTGTTCAAGGCAACGGAGAAGCAGCCTATTGCACAAAACTCCTCTTCTTCGACACGCACACACACACGGACGCACACACACACACACGCACACACACACACACACACGCATGCTGACCAGATTGTTCGCGACAAGGGAGAAGCGCCGCACCGCACAAAACTCTTCTTCTTCGCGGGTGGCGTGCGTGCGTCGGCAGGCCACAAGGTGTGTGTGTGGGGGGTGTTGTTGTGGGTGTGGGTGTGTGTGGGTGTGTGGGTGTGTGTGCGTTGGCAGGGCACAAGGTGTGTTTGGGGGGGGGGGGGCAGGGCGGGGCGGCGGCGGGGGGGGGTGGTGGGCGGGCGGGCGGGGGTGGGTGGGGGTGGGTGGGTGGGCGTCAGCAGGGCAGTTACAGACGCACACATACATGCACACACACACACACACACACACACACACACACAACAATTTCTCCGGTGGCGTGCACCACCCCCCCCTCCCTCCCCCGCCACGCATGCACGCACACACGCACACAGCACTACTTCAGGGGCGTGCGACCCGCCCACCACACGTACACACACATACACAAACACACACACACTTGCAGCACGACTCTGGTGGAGTACGTCAGCGGTCGCGCCACCCACCACACACACACACACACACACAACACACAACACAAACGGCCATTTGCACAGTGCACTGCTCTGTTGGCGTGCCTCTCATCCACCACACACAAACAAACACACACGCACACACACACACACAGTCGAATACGCCATCAAAGGCGTCCAACAAGACTGTAAAATCGACTTCACACACACTTAAAACACTACTCCTGGCATGCGCCAGGCGGTTGCGCCACTCACCACACGCACACACACACGCACACAACACACAACACAAACGGCCATTTGCACGCTGCACTGCTCTGGTGGCGTGCCTCTCATCCACCACACACAGACACGCACACACACTCAGCAACAAACACACACACACACACACACACTCGCAGCACTACTCCAATGGCGTGCGTCAGGCGGCCGCGCCACCCACCACACACACACACACACACAACACACAACACGCGAACGGCCATTTGCACGCAGCAATACTTTGGTGGCGTGCCTCCCACCAAACACACACACACACACACACGCACCACGCACACGCGCACCACGCACACACACAGCACCACACACACACACTTGCAGCACTACTCTGGTGGCGTGCGCCAGGCGATTGCCGAGTCCCTCAAAGAGCAGTTTGGAGGGACGGCAGTGAGGTGTGTGCGGCTCCGCAGCTGATATGTTTACACCACCCTCGTTATATGTTTTGTTGGTGTGCCGTAAGTAAACACACACGCACAAACACACGCACGCACACACACACTCACACATACACATGTCCCCCACGCACACAGCAACAGCAAGGCCGGCCTCGACGGCAACATCGTGTTTATTGATGGGACGATCGACAAGAACTGTGAGCTCTACACACACATACACACACACACAAACACAAGCACACACACACGCACACAAACACACGCACACACACACGCACGCACACACAAACACACGCACACACGCGCACACACGCACACAGCAACGGCAAGGCTGGCCTAGACGGCGACATTGTTTTTATTGACGGACAGACCGACAAGTACCGCGAGCTCTACAACACGACCAAGTTCTGCTTAGCGCCGCATGGATCAGGGTGTGTTTGTGTGTGTGTGTGTGTGTGTGTGTGTCGAGCTCTACAACACGACCAAGTTCTGCGTAGCGCCGCACGGATCAGGGTGCCTGTGTGCATGTGTGCGTGTGTGTGTGTGTGTGTGTGTCCGGCTCTTCAACACGACCAAGTTCTGCTTAGCGCCACATGGATCAGGGCGCGTGTCGGGGGTTTCCTTGGGCGCTGCCAGGCAGTCGGTTGTCCTGGAGATGGCCTCCCAGACTCTCCGGGTTTTCAGAGAGCTCACTGTGCGCTCGCCAGGCTGTCATTGTTTCCACTGCGCCCCTGGACCTCCGCGTCTTCTCCCCCCCCACACCCTGCTCTCCATCGGCAAACCGCCCTTTGGGCGGTCTCCTCATCGGAATCCGATCGACCAGGAAACACCTGGTGCGTGTTTGCGTTTGTGTGTGTGTGTGTGTGTGATTGCGTGTGTGTGTGTGTGTCGAGCTCTACAACACGACCAAGTTCTGCCTCGCGCCGCACGGGTCAGTGTGTGTGTGTGTGTGTGTGTGTGTGTGTGTGTGTGTGCGTGTGTGAGTGAGTGTGTGCATATTCACCCTCTTGCTGGCACACGGTTCTTCACCCGCCTTCTAACAAATTTCCCTCAACATGGTGACCAGAAACAGCCTGCCTAGGTCTAGGTCTGCCAGAGTCAGATTTCTGTGTAGCGATATCTCTGTCTTTGTGCACACATGGATCCGCGTGCTCGGGTGGTTCCGCTTAGGCAACCTGCCTGCACAGCTTTGGTAAGGACTCCTTATAAGGAGTCCTTGTCAAACATATGACATAGGAGGACATGGGGCAAATTCGCTCAGGGGCAAATTCGCTCACTTGGCTATGTTCCAGCTAATCCCTGCTGCCTGGCTGTGTGCCTTGCCTCCCCCTTCTGGACTTAAGCTGTGCATATGTGGGGGAACCCATGCCTGCGGGGGCGGGTTGGGAGGGGCGGTCCTGTCACCCCTACTGGAGCGTGAAAGATTCACACCCCAGGCACATGGACACCACCCAAAACTGTGCATGAGATCCTCCTATGACATAAAATCTCATCCTTATGTCCAGATAGTCAACGCCTTGTACGAGTCATTTCATAAGTGGGGGTGCCTTGGCTGAGCCTTGGCTGCGCTGCGCGCTTGCACGCCCACCTCCCCCCCCCGCACACACACGCACACACACACCACCACCACCCCCTCCCTCGCTCCTCACTTCAGCCTATGCCTCACACTCTCTCTTGGAGCACCCCTTGCCCTCACCCCCCCTTCTGCGTGACCCATCCCCTCGAACCACCCCGCACCAGGTTTGGGATTCGGGCATTCGGGCATTTAACTCTAAACCCCAAACCCTCTCCCTTGCAATGATGCACAGCTGCATCTCTCACCCCACCCTACCTCTGCCCCCGCCTCACCCCCCACACACACAAATGTATCCGCCTCTCCCTCGCGATGGTTCACGGCTGCATACCTCACACACACACAAACACACACACACACACACACACACACTCACTCCCACCGCCCAAAAAACACAGGTTTGGCATCCGCCTCTCCCTTGCCATGGTCCACGGCTGCTTCCTTCAACCCCCCACTACCACCCCAACCCCCAACCCTAAAAAAACCCAACCCTCAAACACCCCCCCCAACCCTCAAACACCCCCAACAAACACCCTACCCCAGGTTTGGCATCCGCCTCTCCCTTGCCATGGTCCACGGCTGCATCCCGGTAGTGATCCAAGACCACGTGTACCAGCCGTTTGAGGACGTGATACCATATGACGAGATGTCAGTGCGAGTTGCTAAGGTCAGTCCCCCCTCCTCCTCCCCCTCCCTCACACACACTCTCCCCTTCTTCCTCAAGCCCAGCCGTTTGAAGACGAAAGGTGGGTGCGCATGGCTGCTCAGGTGCGGCTATCGCCAGCCTCTCTTCATCCTTGCCCCTTCCCCCTCTCACCCCTACTCGCTCTAGCCTGGCCGTTTGAGGACGTCATCCCATACGACGAGATGACAGTGTGAGTGGCCAAGGTGCGTGCCCCCCCCCCCCCCCGTGACACACACACACACACACACACACACACACACACACACACCGCCACCACCATCACCACCATCACCACCACCCACCCACCCGTCTTCGTCAACTCCAGCCGTTTGAGCAAGGCGAGATGGATCTAGTGCGCGTGGCTCAGGTGCGATGTGACCAGCATCGACCCCACCTCTTCCCCCTTCCCCTTCTCCGCCCTGCTCGGGTTCAGCTCTAGCCGTTTCATGACGTGACACCATTCGACGAGATATCAGTGCGCATGGCTAAGGTGCATGCGTGCAGCCGTGATCAGGGGTCCCCATACGCCTACCAACTTGGGGTCTTTGAAGACAGGGTTCTCCCAACTGACTGACTGCACTCAGATACCCTGCACCATCCACCCTACCACACACCCCATGACACACCCGATCCACACCCCACTCCTGAACGCACGCAGGCCGTCCTGTCGATCCTGCGCTCTGCAGGTCACACACACACGCACACACACACACACACACGCACACGCACAGGCCGACATCCCCGACCTCGTGTCCATCCTGCGCTCTGTGACCTCAGCCGAGGAGTCTGCGATGCGCCTGCGCATGGCCAACCACTACAAGGCATACATCTGGGAGCCTGCGCACGGAGGGGCTGCGTACAATTACACGCTGCACTCGCTCTACAAGCGGCTGCACCACATGTGGGGGGAGTTGTACTAAGGAAAGCAGAGACTGAAGGAAAGGGTTGTTCCTGGGCCTGGGAGTAGAGGGGGGGCCTAAGTGCCCAGTGGGCTGTGATGCACGCACAAGTGACGCTCGAGTTAGGCGGTGGTAAAGCAGTCGAGCAGTGTGTAATGGCCTTGTCACCGCAACACTGTCCGAGGCAGACATCGCATGACACGTGCGCAGGATCGCGTGCCAAATCCTAGACAGATTTTGACCATTCTTCCTAAACTATTGCTGAAACTATTGCTGAACTGGTATGCAGGCATGAACATCAATGAGATCCGCGTGCTCCTGAAGGAGAAGCGCGATCGCGACGAGGTGAGTTTGGCCAGCTTAAATCTGCTCACCCACCAGGCAGATGATTCCTGCCAACCCCCCATCATCACCCCCAGACGCGGCAGCCACCGCCGCAGCATCAGCAGCCACCACCACAGCAGCAGGCACAGTACCACGACCTGCTGCAGCGGCAGCAGCCGCCAGCAATGCGACAGGTGCAGCACGCGCACCGCCAGCAGCAGCAGCAGCAGTACCGTCAGGCTTCCGGCCCGCACCAAGCGGCTCCACAGCCACAGGTTCAGCCACCACATGCCCAGCCGCCACAGGCCCAGCTGGCACAGGCTCAGCCCCCACGCGGCCTTGCCTCGCCCTCATTGAGCGACAGGGAGAGGCTGCCCCTGGAGGTGAGGCGCACGAGGGCCACGGTGCCGAGCCAGGAGGAGGGCCGTACGAGAGCGGAGAGGATGGCCAATCAAGCTGGTACAAGCGCTGCGGCGGCGTGCCGCGAGCGTAGGCGCGGTGACGGCAGTGGTGACGGCAGTGGTGACGACGCCACAGACCTGGAGGACATGGAGGACGACACGCAGGTGGAGAGGGGTGGGGTGGGGGGGGGCCACAGATCCACTGATCGCACGCCCAACCAGGCGTCCCAGCTGAGCCACTCATGTATTTGTTGCATGCGCCGCGTGCGTAACCCCACCCCCACCGCCCTCCACAGGACTTTGTCGCTCCGGACAACCCTGCCGATGCCCGCGCGTACGCGGCAGACCCCGAGGCGGTCAGGATGAGGGCAGCCAACGCGTTTCGGACAGCGAGCAAGCGCGGCAAGGTTGAAGCGTACATCAGCTTCATGGCGCACGCGACCGTTGGGATGACGCTGCCCGTGGGTGCTTGGGGGCATGTGCACGTGCGGGCGGGCGATGCGAGCAGGGCAGCTAGCCAGCTCCCCTCTCCTAGTGTGCATGTGGAGATTGTACACACAACGCTGCATGCAAAGAGCCATTTGAGGTTGAGGCTGTCTTGCGTTGTGGGCAGCGCCCGTCGTGCATGCGCTCTGCAGGCGACTGTCGCTGCCGCCCCGTGTGCAGTGTGCGGGTCGTCGTGACTGACACACCGCGTGCCGGCATGTGCGTGCGTGTGAGCGCAGGGCGACGACGCTGATCTGATGGAGCTCGCACGCGCGTCCTTCTATTCCGATTTTGAGTACAACAAGAAGAACGCAATTTCATCAGCATGGGTGACCGTGTTTGAGAAGTCTGACATGGGCAAGACGATTGACTCGTCGCCGTGCATCCTGCTGGACATGCGCATCTTCCAGGAACATGGCTGGTGCGACCTGTGCAACAACTGCGAGCGGCACGTCTGCATGTGAGTGGGCTGAGCGGCTTGTTGGTTTGCACAGCGACCTGCACACTGCGGCTGTGCACTCCACGTGCCACATGCTCTGATGCCGCTCCCCCTCCTCACGCCTGCCCACGCCCTTGCCCACTCCCCCTGACAACGCCCACTCCCTCTGCCCATGCCTACTCCCCTGCCCACACCAGGCTCCAGCTGTCTGGCCAGGCACAGGACATGGTCACAGGGCTGCACACGGGCGCCAACCCTGGCGCGCCGCGCGCCCCTCAGTAAGGCGCTTGGGAGGCTGCGCTGGGCTGGGCGGAAGGGGAGGGGGGGTCTGCTGAGCTGTAGAACACAGCCTATCGTGCACCTCATTGATGCACACCATTGATCTGACTGATTGAGCATAACACTCCAAGTGTTGTGCTAAGGCAAGGGACGTTACTGTTTTATCCTGATGCTTTTCAGATGCCTTACCGAGAATCTTACTACACAGATTCCAGCATCTTTTGTGAGCCTTTATAAGTTGGCACTCCTGACCACAGCCACTCTCAGACGCTGTCTCTGTCAGTCCTGACTCCAGACCACTGCTCTGCTTGTCTGTCTGGTCAGGTGAGTACTGTGCCCATCTATTGCTACAGCATGCATGTCCTGGGAGGAATGCATGCCTAGCCTGCTCTCTCTACTGAGAGCCTGTAACTCTCAGACGCTGTCTCTGTCAGTCCTGACTCCAGACCACTGCTCTGCTTGTCTGTCTGGTCAGTCCCTTATCCTTCAGTAGGGTCTGCATACGCCCGACAGCCTTCACGCGTGACCAGCTGGTGTGATTGATCGCCATCGCCACTCCCTCACACCACCCCCTGCAGGTATGTTGGCAGCACGTGCGGCACCGCATGCTGGTCATGCACGCGCTCATCCACTTCCCCTCGCGCCTGTGGGCAGGTGAGAGAGGGAAGGCTGGCGGCACAGGGGAGAGGGGAGCACGCACGTGTGTGTGTCCACTCGGTGACTGAGGAGGCACGCATGCACCCGCGTCCTCACTGCCCCTCCCCCCCCACCACACACACACTATCCCCTCTCCTCCCACTGCCGCAGCGGTGCGCGCCGCCATCAAGCGCAAGCTGCGCGACCGCGGCCGCGTGTCTCCGGACCGCCGCGAAGACGGGCGGCTCGCTGTGGCCGACATCCTGCGCGACATGCAGCTGCTGGCGAAGCTGTTCAAAGCGTGCAGGTGTGAGTGCATGCGTGTGTGCGTGTATGTTTGCATGCAAGCATGTGCGTGATTCACAAGTGCCCGCCACGCTCGGTGCGCGTGCACCTTTGATGTGCCTCCGCCAGCGGCCCAGCGCTACGCGGTCCACCATGCTACACACTACGCACATGCCCTCAAACGGCTGGCCCGCTGTGCACCCATTTGATTGCGTGGCTGCAGGGACGTGAAGGAGGCCTTCGAGACGATCAACCAGCCGCAGCAGAGCACGGAGCGGACGCCCGGCCAGGACGTGAGTGCACGCCAGTGGCCAGCACCACCACAGCACAGCTGCACATCAGCATGTGGTCTGTAGCCTCATCAGTTGCATTCCGAGTGTCGCAGAGGAGCCATAGGGAAACAGGGCGAGTGGTCGCCCCCGAGCGAGCCCGCTCGACGCGATGGCTGCCTGCCTCACCAGTATCACCTTCCTCACTGCTGCATGTGATTGTGCAGCAGCCGTGCGGCTGTCATCTGTTACCTCCACACGTGGAGGTGGAGGTGCCAGTTACCCATGGCGTTGTTGTGCGTGATGCGCCACGCGCGAGCCCATGACCTGCGTCTGCCTCCAGAATGAGAGGGCTACGCAGGCGACCACACACTTACACAAACACACATACACACACACACACACACACGTGCACGCACACTGCTGCCTGGCTGCACCCCCTGCACCCACAGGCACAAGTCACCTTGCATGAGCTGCACCTTGACCCAGAGGGCTACGAGAGCAACCCTGGATGAGAGCAGTCAACCACACCTGCACACACACACACACACATGTTTGTGCATGTTCACGCACACACTGCTGCCTGCCCCTGCCCCTGCCCTGCCCCACAGGCACAGAACGCCCTGTGTGAGCTGCACTCGGACCCAGAGGGCTATGAGAACGACCCCAAGTGAGAGCGAGCGACCACACACAGACACACACGCACACACATACACACACACACGCACATGTACACAGACTCACAGCTGCTTGCCTTTGTCTTGCCCCACAGGCACAGGACGCCCTGCGCGAGCTGCACTCGGACCCAGGGGGCTACGACAGCGACCTCGAGTGAGAGCAAGCACACACACACACACACACACACACACACGCACAGCACCCTGCCCCTGCCCTGCCCCACAGGCACAGATCGCCCTGTGTGAGCTGCACTCGGACCCAGAGGGCTACGAGAGCGACCGCAAGTGAGAGCGACCACACGCACACACACACAAACACTGCTGCTTGACCGTGCCCAGCCCCACAGGCACAGAACGCCCTGCGCGGGCTGCACTCGGACCCCGAGGGCTACGAGAGCAACCTCGAGTGGGCAGCGACTGGCGGTCCCTGAGCTGCGGCGTAACTACTACTGGTGCGCCTTGACTTGCCTGTTTTACAGTTTTTACATGTACGCGCCCGGAGGACCCCGGGCATCATGATGGGTTTAGGCCTAGACTAAAAGTCTAGGGGGGGCTCTACTAGGAGAACCC
Organism: Chlamydomonas sp. UWO 241; assembly: GCA_016618255.1. NCBI lineage: Eukaryota > Viridiplantae > Chlorophyta > Chlorophyceae > Chlamydomonadales > Chlamydomonadaceae > Chlamydomonas > Chlamydomonas priscui. The sequence goes on along the minus strand of VFSX01000355.1, from coordinate 48,391 downwards.
GCAAGGCCACGCAGTGCGCCAGCCTACCAGGCCATGACAAATCCCGCAGCGGTCGTGTGCGGCACCGAGCCCGTTGTTGCTGGCCGAGGGCACGCCATTTATGGTACTTAGTAGTACGCTCCACAGCAAAGGTTTCTGCCTGCCTACCCGCCTGCCTGCCCACCTGCCTGCCTGCCTGCACGTTCACTGCATTTTCCTGGCAGCTGGCGCACCAACCACCTCCCTGGTGGTTTTCTATTTCCTCCTAGGTTGATAGAAAACTGGAGTTTCTGTCGTATGAGACTTTCTAAGTGTGAAGTGAGATTTACAGAAGCATCTTATGGTGCTAGCACCCCAAGATTCCTATCCGTCTTCTTGGGTCGCTAGCACCGCTTCCTTTTGGCGGCTTCCCGTTCCTTTCAGCCTTTCGGAAACCACCCACCCACCCTGTTGAATTGTGGTGTCCCACTGACTTTCATGTTTGAGCAAGTTAGGGAGAATGGTGCTTAGCTGCTGAGTCCGGCCGCCCGACATTGGTCGTGGGTGGTGCCATGCCCTACGGCAGGCAACCAACCACTGCCACACACTGCCACACACACAGGGTCATCGAGTGCCCTTCCAGGCAGCCAGCGCGCAAAGCAGCAGCCAACGTGCTATGTCGCATTGGCCGTGCACGCAGAGATGCTCCGGTCTCTCGGTTGGGCGGGGGGAGTAGGAGGAATAGGAGGAGGCATAGGCGATTGGGGCGCCCAAGTGGGCATTGGTGCATGCACGAAGGATGAGGGCAAGGGGGGGCCTCCTCGCAGGAGGCTGTGGCGCTCGAGTTCGAATGGCTTAGGACAGGATCACAGAGCGCATGCACAGCCAATAGGGCTGGGCGTGCGGACGTGAGTAAGCACTTCACAACAGGCAGTGGTCGGCCAGGCACTTGTGTTAGGAACTTGTCCCGCAACCACCCGGCCGTCGCAGCGATTGTCTCACGGAAACACGCAAGTAAACAAGTAAGTGCGCGTGACACTGCTCCGTGTCAGATTGGCTCACTCCAGCGGCTCGCACGCCAGCGAGCCCAGCTCGCGCAGCATGTCCTTGCACCTCACGACGTGCGCATCGCAGCTCTCGAAATCAGGCAGCAGCGCCAGCAGCACGTGCAGGCTCTCAAACGCAGCCAAGACATGTTCCGCGCAGGGAGGAGCTGCCGCGCCCCCTACTGCCGCTGCCGCCGCTTCGCCTGCCCCGCGAGTACTAGCCACCAGGTGTTGCATCGCCGCCGCTGTGAGGAACCACACTGCCTGCACCACAGTCTCCTGCGCGTCAGCCGTGACCTCTGCCACCAGCTGAGACAGGCGCTCCAGCGGGCGCGGGTCCGCAGCCAGGTGCGGCAGCAGCAGGGGGGCGCAGTCAACGAGCACGATGACGAGGGACTCGAGGACCTGCAGCAGTGGGAGTGGGTGCGAGTGTGTGCAGAGGGGGTGGGGCGCAGAGTGTGAGCGGTTTGCCCACTGCCAGCTCGAGGACCTGAACAGCGAACATTGGGTGCGCGCGCGCGTGGGGGGGGGAGGGGGCAGCAGAGTGTGAGCGACGCCTTCCCCTCCTTGCAGATGCACGCAGCGAAGACACCTCCTGGTCTCCCTCCACTTCATCGCATTCCCTCCCCCCCCCCCCCCTGTATCGCACACCTGCCCGTCCTCTGCGCACTCCATGAGCCTGAACAGCAGGTGCGGCAGCCGCTGCGCGTCGCCGCCCCCAAGCTGCGCTGGCACCACGCCTGCATGGCCCGCTGCCACCACGCCAGCCGCGCCAGCGTCAGCCTCGTCCCCACCCACCCCCATCACCAGCGCCCGCCTGCCCCCGGGCGATGCAGCCATCTGCTCCAGCAGGCGCAGCGCAGCGTCGGCGCATGCAGGCGTGATGCGCACGGACGGAGGCGGCTGGGGGGCGCCACCCCGACCGCCGCCTGCCCCTGCACCATCAAGTGCGCTGGCAGGGCTGCCGCTGCCGCCGCCGCCGCCGCCCCCTCCTCCGACGACCCCCTCCTGCTGCTCCACCGCGGCGGACAGCACCGTGCACGCCGCACCGAGCAGCCCTCCCCACAACTCTGATGTCAGCATGATGCCGCACGCATCAGCAGCTGCAGCCACGCTGGCACTACCGCCACCCGCGGGGATGGATGCATCGTGCGGGGGGGCGGCCGCGGGCGCACCATGCCCGTCAGCACCAGCACCAGCACCATGCTCGTCAGCACCAGCGCCAGCTCCCGCGCCATGCGCCCCCGCTGGTGCTGCCTCGTCACCCACGGCGGCACCAACAGCAGAAGCAACAGCAGCAGCGCCAGCAGCAGCAGCAGCAGCAGCAGCACCCCCATCATCATCACCCGCGTCGCCGCCGCTGCCCTGCAGTCCCCCCGCAGGCGCACACGTCAGCGCCACGGCGTGCGCCACCGCGACTGCCGCATCCATGAGCTTCTCCAGGCAGCTTGCGTCTAGGGTGTTGTCGGCGACAGAGAGCAGCTGGGGCAGCCAGCCCGTGCAGTACGCGATGTGACGCAGCCAGCGCTCCTTGCCCTTTGTTGGCGTGGGTGGTGGGCACGCAGCAGGGGTGGTTAGTGCTCTGCAGTTGGGGCGCGTGCCAGATGCATGTTCCCCTCCCCGTTCCCTCCTCCACGCACGCACTTGCCCCCAAATCCCCCACCGTGGCACGAACGGCACGCACGACACGCACGGCACGCACAGCACGCACGGCACGCACGGCGCTCACGGCACGCACGGCACGGCGCGCTCGGCGCGGCGCGCACGGCAACCGCATAGCACCTGCGTGGCACCTGCATGGCACCTGCATGGCAGCCGCGCACCTGCATGCGGAGGGCGACGCTGACCGCGCGGCACATCTCGCAGATGCATGCCGTGTCGGGAGCCCAAAGCAGCCGCAGCACCAAGCCAGGCAGCAGGCTGTCGGGGGAAGAGGGTAGGGTAAAGCGTGTGTGTTTGTGTGTGTGTGTGTGTGTGTGTGTACGCGCTTAAACATGGTCAGGTAGCCGGCGTAGATGCCAGCGACGTCAGCCTGCACACACATGTGTGTGTGTGTGTGTGGTCGATTTTACAGTCCGCCGGACGCCTTTGATGGCACATTGGACCCTGTGTGTGTGTGTGTGTGTGTGTGCCAAGGCACGCGTGTGTCGACGCACCTGTCTGCGACCCGCTCTGACATCAGCCCATCGTGCGCACAAACGTTTGCCGTGATGCCTGTGGCGACCTCCACCAAGCGTGCACTACTTCTGCCCTCGCTGACGCCTGCCGTGTTCACCACTTCCTCCACCCGCTCGTCAAGGAGTGCCTCGCACACCTGCAACAGGTGGTTGCGCACCTGCACAGCACAGGCCGGGGTATGTGTGAAGGGCAGCAGGCCGGTGTGTGTGTGAAGGGCAGCAAAAGCCGCCGCGATGCGTGCACGATGCACGATGCACGCACGTACGCACACGCATGCACACACGCATATACGCACGCACTTACACACGCACACGCACGCACACGCACGTGCACACACGTAGTAGGTGTCATGTGCAGGCCCTATGCGCATGCATGCATGCACGCATGTGCAGCTGTGCTCTGAATCCGCGACGCACCAAGAGCTCCGACATGGGCCTCGATGCCGAGAGGTCCCACAGAGTACATCCTGCGGTGACCCGCTCGGCGTCAGTGTCGCCAGACAGCAGGCATCGGACACACGAGATCAGTGCACTCTCGTCAAGGGCGCTTTCGTCAAGGGCGCTGTCGTCCGCCTCCCCCCCCTCGCCCTCATCCAACGAGGCCAAGTGGCTCATGCGTGGTACCCACTAAGGCGCCACTGCCTCTTCCGCCTTTTCCCGAAAGCCGTGAATGCCACACTAAGCGGCTGTGCGTGTTTGTGTGTGTGTGTGTGTGTGTGTGTGCGCGTGCGTGCGTGTGTGTGTGTGTGTGCGTGTGTGTGTGTGTGTGTGTGTGTGTGGTTTTACAGGTTTTACACGTACGCGTTCCCGGAGGACCCCGGGGCGTCATTTAAGGCCTAGACTACACGTCTAGGGGAGCTCTATTTATAAAGCCCGCAAGGCCACGCAGCGCGCCAGCCTACCAGTGTGTGTGTGTGTGTGTGTGTGCATGTTGGCACAGTAACGCCACCCAAGGGGTGGGATGACTCCGCCAAACAAGGGGTGGGCGAGCCAACCACAGCCGCTCCGCGCGGCACCACGGCGAGCGGTCCACAGATCAGCCGTCGCCAGCTCCCCCGCACGTGCGGCTGCCGCCGCACACCCAAGAGAGGGCACATCACCACGCGGCCGCGTGGTGCGGCGCCCGCGCTCCAGGGCCCACCGTCCACCACGCACACACCGACACGCACCCCAGCGGGAGGCAGCAGCCGCCGCCGCCGCCTGCAGCTGAATCGCCACCACCAGCTTACTCGTCAGGCTGCCACACCTCCCGGCCCACTGAGGTCAATACACAGCGCTGCCCACTCAGGCGGGGGGGGGGGGGGCCAGGCGGGGCCATAGAGGAGCGGGCCCGGGCCCGGGCCAACCACAGCCAGCAGCCGGCATGATGACGGAAGCTGCCAGCCGGAGAATCTCCACCGCGCTGCTGGAACTGGCACGAGCTGCCGGAGCACAGTGAGGGCAGCACCACCAGCTGCTTTTTCGACCCAGGCAGTGTGCAACATGACTGGACTACGGTGCGGTGAAGAGAGGGCCGAGTGTGCGCCGCACGCACAGGTCTGCCATTTTAATGTACACATGAGGTGCGTGCGTGGTGGCACTGTCTATAAGAGCAACTCCAAATCAAAGGCACTAAACAGGGGGGGGTACCCCAGGAAGTAAAGACAAAGGTGTGGTGTCAAAAGCTATGTCCCCCTCTCAGAGGAGCGTTGCTGGCGTGTAATTTCATGCTAAAGTGGTCTAAGGGTGCACACGTGTGCGCGTTATATGCACATGGCGAGTGTCGGTGCGCACTCTCATTACTCTGCCCGCTGACACCGACACCTGCAGGTCAACTCTCGGGAGACGTAGGACGCCATGCACGTTGGCACACGCGACTCTCTTTGCTCGCGTGTGTGTGGCGCTGTCCATGGGCGCCGTCCATCGGCGCCGTCCACTGGCGCCGTACAGCGCTCACTCCGTTCCATCAGCGATCCATCGGCGCTGTAAACGCACACTCTGTTCGCCCCTCCTCAATCCAACCCAGACCGTCAGTCCAGTCCAGCGTGCCCTCCTCGATCCAACCCAGACCGTCAGTCCAGTCCATCATGCCCTCCTCAATCCAATCCAGACCGTCACTCCAGTCCAGTGTGCCCTCCTCAATCCAACCCAGACCGTCAGTCCAGTGCAGTGTGCCCTCCTCATCCAACCCAGACCGTCACTCCAGTCCAGCGTGCCCTCCTCCTCTTCACCGCACGACGCGGTACTGGAACACCGACTTGTCGTGGCCGCCGCCCGAGCACACAAACGCGTCGTTGCACGAGAAGCGCGTCGCCATGACGTGCGATGAGTGGCCGTGGTACACGCGCGAGGGCGCGTCATCGATCACGCACGGGTAGTTGAACAGCTTGACGCGACCGTGGTCGTCGCCGGTGACGAGCAGAGTCTCGTCGTTGGAGCGGTTAAGGGAGTTTACGTCAGTGCCGTCGGCCTCAGGGTGCCAGATGCCCTGGGGGTGGGGTGGAGTGGGGTGTGTGGGAAGGTGTGTGTGGGTAAGTGTGTGTGTGGGGTGGGGGTGGGGGTGGGAGGATAAGCAAGGGGGGAGGAAACAAGGCAGGCGGGCAAGGTCAGGGCAAGGAGAGCGTGGGGCGTGGGCAAGTGCAATCATCGTTTGTTGGAGCGGTTGAGGGAGTTGATGTCAGTGCCGTCGGCCTCGGGGTGCCAGATGCCCTGGGGGTGAGAAGGTGGGGTG
>VFSX01000355.1:5000-37500 GCA_016618255.1 Chlamydomonas sp. UWO 241 | reverse complement strand
CTGCGTGCGTGCGTGTGTGTGTGTGTGTGTGCGTGCGCGTGAGTGTGTGACGGGAGGGGGGGGGCTGCCGTGGCGCCAGTCGTACACAGACAGGGAGTTGGAGTTGTCCTGTGTGTGTGTGTGTGTGTGTGTGTGTGTGTGTGTGTGTGTGTGTGCACGCGCGCGGGTGTGTGGTGGGAGGGGGGGGCTGCCGTGGCGCCAGTCAAACACAGACAGGAAGTTGGAGTTGTCCTGTGTGTGTGTGTGTGTGTGTGCGTGTGTGTGTGTGTGTGTGTGCGCATGAGTATGTGGTGGGAGGGGGGGGCTTCCGTGGCGCCAGTCGTACACAGACAGGGAGTTGGAGTTGTCCTGTGTGTGTGTGTGCGTGTGTGTATGTGTGTGTGCGTGCGCGTGAGTGTGTGATGGGAGGAGGGGGCTGCTGTGGTGCCAGTCGTACACAGACAGGGAGTCAGAGTTGTCCTGTGTGTGTGTGTGTGCGTGTGTGTGTGTGTGTGTAGACAGGGCCAGTCGTACACAGACAGAGTTGTCCTGTGTGTGTGTGTGTGTGCGTGTGTGTGTGTGGTGCTTCCGTAGTCGTGTGGAATTGTCCTGCGTGCGCGTGAGTGTTGTGTGGGAGGGGGGGCTGCTGTGGCGCCAGTCGTACACAGACAGGGAGTTGGAGTTGTCCTGTGTGTGTGTGTGTGTGTGGTGTGTGTGTGTGTGTGTGGTGTGTGTGTGTGTGTGTGTGTGTGAGTTGTGTTGTGTGTGTGTGTGTGTGTGTGTGTTGTGCGTGTGTGTGTGTGTGTGTGTGTGTGTGTGTGTGTGTGTGTGTGAGTGTGTGTGAGTGTGTGTGTGTTTACTTGTGTGTGTGTGTGTGTGTGTGTGTTTACTTTTTGACCACCATCCTCCCCCTCCTTCTCTACGCCAACGACATCGCCCTGCTTGCCCCCTCCGAAGACGACCTCCGCACCATGCTCACCCTCCTCGACCGCATCTGTTCAGACCTGGCCCTTGCGATCAACTACGACAAAACCGTGGCACAATCCCTCGGCCACCCTTCTGCCCACACCGTCCCCTCCACCCCTATCACCATCCCCTCCAACTCCTCATCTACCCCCCACCTGGTCCACTCCACCTCCAAGTTCAAATACCTGGGAAGTATTCTGTCCTCCCCCGCCGCCCCTTCTGATGACGCTCCCAACACGTCTGATTCCGACATCCTCGACTCAGAGATCTCACGCCGGATCGGAAGTGCCTGGTACGCCTTCAACCGTCTCACTCCCCGGTTCTGGAACTCCAACTCAATCTCTCCCACTACCAAGATCCACCTCTACAACGCCTTTGTGATCTCTGCCCTACTGTATGGCTGCCAGACATGGACGTTGAACAAGGCCCACATCCACCGACTTGAAGTAACCCACAACCGCTTCCTCCGCCTCATCAAGGGCATCCCTCCTCACACCACAGAGCACACCTCCACCACCACGATGCATGCCTCCCCCCCTTGTACGTTCCCCATCATCGACACGATCAACAAGCACCGTGCTACGTTCATCGGCTCCCTCATCCGCCGCCTCCCACCTCCCCCGTCCCCCCGCCCCTCCATCTCCACACACCCGCCCGTCCCTTCTCCCCCCCACTCCCTCCCGACATCATATACCCCCCCACTGCCGCCCTTTTCGCGTACCGCCGACCGGACATGACTTCGCTCTATGCCGGCGGCGCCATCACATCCTACCGGCTCAGCGCCGGCGACTTTTTCGCCCACTCCGTCAAGTTCCGATCCTCCGCAAACACCCACTTTTCCAACTTCAAACGCGACATCTCCAAGCACCCCGAGTTCATGGACCTCTTGTCCAAGCGAGTCACACCCGAGTGGATCCTCTTAGCGAGATTTCCACAACTGTGGAGGTCAATCTGCCGAGACCTAGTTTAAACTCAGTCGAAGCGGAGTGACGAACACAGCCGTCAGTGACCCGCATTTGCCCCTTTCCCCCACTGCTTTTTGAATGAGGTTATTCACCCTCTTGTTGGCGCACGGTTGGTCACCCGCCTCCAAATGGAATCTCCTCAATGATGACCAGAAACAGCCTATCTAGGTATGCCGTGCAGAGTTCTCTGTAACGATATCTCTCTCTCTCTGTGTGTTTGTGCACGTGAGTGTGTGGTGGGAGGGGGGGGGGCTTCCGTGGCGCCAGTCGTACACAGACAGGGAGTTGGAGTTGTCCTGTGTGTGTGTGTGTGTGTGTGTGTGTGTGTGTGTGTGTGTGTGTGAGTGTGTGTGTGTGTGTGTGCACGTGAGTGTGTGGTGCGAGGGGGGGGGGGCTTCCGTGGCGCAAGTCGTACACAGACAGGGAGTTGGAGTTGTCCTGTGTGTGTGTGTGTGTGTGTGTGCGCGTGAGTGTGTGGTGGGAGGGGGGGCTTTCGTGGCGCCAGTCGTGCACAGACAGGGAGTTGGAGTTGTCCTGTGTGTGTGTGTGTGTGCATGAGTTTGTGGTGGGAGGGGGGGCTTTCGTGGCGCCAGTTGTACACAGACAGGGAGTTGGAGTTTTCCTGTGTGTGTGTGTGTGTGTGTGTGCGCGCGTGAGTTTGTGGTGGGAGGGGGGGGGCTGCCGTGGCGCCAGTCAAACACAGACAGGGAGTTGGAGTTGTCCCGTGTGTGTGTGTGTGCGTATGTGTGTGTGTATGTGTGTGTGTGTGTGTGTGTGTGCGCGTGAGTGTGTGGTGGGAGGGAAGGGGCTGCTGTGACGCCAGTCGTACACAGACAGGGAGTTGGAGTTGTCGGGTGTGTGTGTGTGTGTGTGTGTGTGTGTGCGCGTGAGTGTGTGGTGGGAGGGGGGGGTTCCGTGGCGCCAGTCGTACACAGACAGGGAGTTGGAGTTGTCCTGTGTGTGTGTGTTTGTTTGCGTGTATGTTTTTGTGTGTGTGTGTGTGTGTGTGTGCGCGTGAGTGTGTGGTGGGAGGGGGGGGCTTCCGTGGCGCCAGTCGTACACAGACAGGGAGTTGGAGTTGTCCTGTGCGTGTGTGTGTGTGTGCGTGTGTGTGTGTGTGTGTGTGTGTGTGTGTGTGTGTGTGTGTGCACGTGAGTGTGTGGTGGGAGGGGAAGGGGCTGCGTGCGCCAGTCGTACACAGACAGGGAGTTGGAGTTGTCGGGTGTGTGTGTGTGTGTGTGTGTGTGTGTGCGCGTGAGTGTGTGGTGGGAGGGGGGGGTTCCGTGGCGCCAGTCGTACACAGACAGGGAGTTGGAGTTGTCCTGTGTGTGTGTGTTTGTTTGCGTGTATGTTTTTGTGTGTGTGTGTGTGTGTGCGCGTGAGTGTGTGGTGGGAGGGGGGGGCATCCGTGGCGCCAGTCGTACACAGACAGGGAGTTGGAGTTGTCCTGTGCGTGTGTGTGTGTGTGCGTGTGTGTGTGTGTGTGTGTGAGTGTGTGTGTGTGTGTGTGCACGTGAGTGTGTGGTGGAAGGGGGGGGGGCTTCCGTGGCGCCAGTCGTACACAGACAGGGAGTTGGAGTTGTCCTGTGTGGGTGTGTGGGTGTGTGTATGCCAACGACATCGCCTTGCTCTCCCTCTCCGAGGACGCGCTCCGCACCGTGCTCACCCTCCTCGACGGCACCTGCTCTGACCCCGCGCTTGAGATCAACTACAGCAAAACCGTTGCACAACCCCTCGGCCACCCGTCTGCCCACACCGCCCCCACCACCACCCCCATCGCCATCCCCTCCAACTCCGCCCCTACCCCCCACCTGGTCCAGCACACCTCCAGATTCAAATACCTCGGCAGCATCATGGCCTCACCCCCCACCTACCCCCCTTTCGACGACCCTGACCCCCCACCGCCCACCAACATCCTCGACGAAGAAATATCACGCCGGATCAGCTCCGCATGGTACGCCTTCACCCGCCTCACCCCACGGTTTTGGAAATCAGATGAGATCACCCTCACCACCAAGATCAACCTGTACTATGCCTTTGTTATATCCGCCCTCTTGTACGGCTGCCAAACCCGGACGCTAAACAAAACTCACATCCACCGCCTTGAGGTAACCCACAACCGCTTTCTCCGCCGCCTGAAAGCCCCCTCCCGCCACACCTTGGAGCAAATCTCCACTGCCAAGCTACATGCCGCGCACCCTCCCACCACTCCTATCATCGTCACCATCAACAAACACCGATTGTTGTTCATTGGATCCCTCGTCCGCCGCCTCCCCACCTCAACTCCTCCGCCCCCCACCCCTGCCAACCCCCCTCCCTCTTCCCCCTTGCCTCCCACGCCTCCTCCGATCCCTCCCACGCCCCCTCCGATCCCTCCCAATCCCGCTCCCTCTCCCCCCCTTGCCTCCCACGCCTCCTCCGATCCCTCCGACGCCTCCTCCGATCCCTCCCACGCCTCCTCCGATCCCTCCCAACCCCCCTCCCTCTCCCCTTTTGCCCACCACGCCTCCTTTGATCCCCCCCATGCCTCCTCCGATTCCTCCCAACCCCCATCCTTCTCCCCCCTTGCCTCCTCCAACCCCCCCCCTTCCCCGCCCGCCGAACCCATGTTCCCAGCCACCGCCGCCCTCTTCATGCACCGAGGACCAGACGTGATACCCTACCAAGGTGGGGTCATCACCTCCTACCGTGAGAATGTCCAAGACATTTTCGACTCCTACGTGTTCAAGACTGCCGTCACAACGCAGTTTGACAAGGCCAAGAAGGAGTACGCCGTGTCCCCACCGGAGTCCCAGCTGAAGACCGTCCCTGAGCTTGCTGTGATACTAGCCCGCAGGCGGCCTCCCGGGTGGCTCACCCTCGCGAGGTTCCCACGCCTGTGGAATGGTATTTGCAGAGAGATGGCAGTCAATGCGGGAGCAGCCAGCCAACAAAGTAGATAATGATGATGATGGTGGTCACAGTCAAAAAGCCTTCAGTCAGCAAGCCTTTAGTTAGATGCCAGTGCCTCAGAGGCACCCCCCCGACCCCCCCAAACCAAGGATACTATCCACTCGATTCAGGCGCTGGTCGGTCACCCGCTATTCGAAAGACATCCCAGTGCACGGGTCAGACCTCGTAACAATTGCCGGGGTGTACTGATGTTAGTAGTACAGGCATGGCCGGTGCATGCGGACGGCCTCATGTAGCGCTTGGTTGGTTGGTTGGTTGGTTGTGTGCGTGTGTGTGTGTGTGTGTATGTGCACGTGAGTGTGTGGTGGGAGGGGGGGGGGCTGCTGTTGCGCCAGTCGCACACAGACAGGGAGTTGGACTTGTCCTGTGTGTGTGTGCGTGTGTTTGTGTGTGTGTGTGTGTGTGTGCGCGTGAGTGTGTGGTGGAAGGGGGGGGCTGCTGTTGCGCCAGTCGTACACAGACAGGGAGTTGGAGTTGTCCTGTGTGTGTGTGTTTGTTTGCGTGTATGTTTTTGTGTGTGTGTGTGTGTGTGCGCGTGAGTGTGTGGTGGGAGGGGGGGCTTTCGTGGCGCCAGTCGTACACAGACAGGGAGTTGGAGTTGTCCTGTGTGTGTGTGTGTGTGTGTGTGCGCGTGAGTGTGTGGTGGGAGGGGGGGCTTTCGTGGCGCCAGTCGTACACAGACAGGGAGTTGGAGTTGTCCTGTGTGTGTGTGTGTGTGTGTGTGTGTGTGCGCGCGCCGTGAGTGTGTGGGAGGGGGGGCTGCCGTGGCGCCAGTCAACACAGACAGGGAGTTGGAGTTGTCCCTGTGTGTGTGTTGTGTGTGTGTGTGTGTGTGCGTGTGTGTGTGTGTGTGTGTGCGTGTGGTGTGTGTGCGCGTGAGTGTGGGCGGGGGGGGCTGCCGTGGTGCCAGTTGTACACAATTCGAGAGTTGCCGTGGTCCTGGTGTGGGCCGGGGGGGGGGGAGAGTCAGGGCTTCTGAAACAATTGCCGAGTTGGTCAATGTTACAGCCCGTCGGGCACCCAACCGCCCGACCCCCGCCCGACCACCCAACTGCCCAACCGCCCAACCGCCCAGCCTCCCAGCCTCCCAACTGCCCAACTGTAACAGCCACGCATGTCAAGTAAGGAGTTAGCACGAAGGGTGCTTAATAAGCATAAATGTCAAACCAGCGAGTGGTTTTGTTAGAATCGAGGTGTGGCTGATAAACCAGCAGTGGGCCTTCACAGCCATCTTAGCGCTAAGACGGCTGTGAAGGCCCACTGCTGGTTTATCAGCCGCACCTCGATTCTAACAAAAGGAATGTCCTCGAGATTGCTCCCTCGCAAATCACCTCCCCAGGTCTGCCGTACATATGGTCAGCCCAGTAGCATAACCTAAGTGGGTGCAGCGTGACTCTGTTTCAAACCTGCGACCTCTCGTGCCTCCGACCAACTTTGTGCGACGCACTCTGCACCCACTGCTGGTTTATCAGCCGCACCTCGACTCTAACAGGTTTGACATCTTGAGATCCGACCTTTTGAGAGCGGGAACCCACACCCGGCTCTCCGATTGAAAGGCCCAGTGGCTAAGGTTTCTGGCCACGAGTTTTGCAGTGCATCACTGCAACTCGTGAGATGTGACAGGCCGCGCTAGGCCAGTCGCACCAGCCTCCCAACTGCCCAACCGCCCAACTGCCCAATTTCCCACCCACCTGCCCCAGGATCGCGAGCTGCTCGCCGTTGGGGCTGAACGCGAGTGCAGAGAAGCCACGCGCCTGAACGAGGGGAGCGTGTGCGTGTGCGTGTGCGTGTGCGTGTGCGTGTGCGTGTGCGTGTGCGTGTGCGTGTGCGTGTGCGTGTGCGTGTGCGTGTGCATGTGCGTGTGCGTGTGAGAGTGTGTGTGCGTGCGTGCGTGTGCATGCATGTGTGTGGTTGATTTGACAGTCCGCCAGACGCCTCATTGCTACACGTCTCCTGAGTGCGGGCTTCAAAAATAGCCACCCCATCTCATTGTCTTCCCAAACTCCAGTCGCGCAAGCTCTGGTCCTCCGGCTTGCTTGAAACCACACACACACCCGACACACCCGACATACCCCACACACCCACGCCCCCCCCCCCCCCCTCCACACACCGTCTTCCCAAACTCCAGGCGCGCGAGCTCCGCATTCTCGGGCTTGCTTGAGTCCCACACCGCCACGTACGAGCCCTCGTCCACGTGCGTCATCTGCCCAGTCGCAACGAGCGTCTTTGCGGGGTACGTGACGCCGCTGACCTCAATCTCAGCAGGGCACAGGCAGATGGCGGAGATGTCGTCGACGTGGCCGTTGAAGAACGACTGGGAGTGCTCCTGTGTGTGTGTGTGTGTGTGTGTGTGTGTGTGTGTGTGTGTGTGTGTGTTTGCTTGATGTGGCCGTTGAAGAACGACTGGAAGCGATCCTGGGGGGGGGGGGCATGTGAGTGTGCTCGACATGTGTGTGTGTGTGTGTGTATGTGGGCGCCCCACTCTGTGGGCGCGTGGGCGCGTGGGGCGCCCGCGCAGTCATCGCCGCCGCCTACGTCGACCCCCCTTCACCCATGCCGCCGCCGAGTCTCGCCGCCTCTCCTCCTCCGTACGCCCCCTGTCGTCGGGCTGCCAATTCAGCAGCCAGTCGACGCCCAGCCAGTCGACTCAGTCCATCCGGGAACTCAGTCCATCCGCACTCTCTCGCACGCCCTCCACATGGCAAAAAACACGTGACGCCCTACCGCACAGATTTCCCTCCCCCCGCAGCTCTGCAGCTTCAGACAACGGAGCCCAGGTATCTCAGTGCCATCACCTCGACCGCCATGCGGTCCGAGCCAGCGCTCAACTTGAGCTACCGAGTTCCTCCAGCCGCCACAGTCCCGCCCACCGCCCACTGCCCAGTCGTTCATTCGACCCCACGCCCCACCTCAAGAGACCCACCGCTTATCCCACTGCCGCCCCGTCGACCTCCATACACCCACATGCTCGTCACATGGAGTTGCCCCTCCCCATGCGCCCCATGCGCGCACATGCACCCCATGCACCCCCCCCCCATGCTACCAGCGCCTATGTATGCGCCATGTGGCCGGGCCACAGTGTGGCTCCCTCCTCTCTCCCCTCTCCTCCCTCCCTTCTCCTGTCTTCCACCCCTCCATCCCCGCTGCACCCCACCCCATCTTGTGCCCCCCGCCCCTCCCTAACCCTTCCCCGCCCCTCCCCCTCTCCCTCCGATTACCCTCCCGCTGCCTCCCTCCCACTGCCTCCCACTTGCACGACTGCCGCTGTTCGGACACGACTTCGCTCTGTGCCGGCGGCGCCATCACCTTCTTCCGGCTCACGCCGGTGACTTTTGCGCCCACTCCGTCACGTTCTACGCCCTCCGCAAACATCCATCTCTTCGACTTCACACGCGACATCCCCGAGCGCCTCGAGTTCATCGAGCGAGTCACCACCGAGTGGATCATCTTAGCATGATTTCCACAACTGTGGAAGCCTTTCTGCCGACACCTAGTTTAAACTCAGTCGAGGCGGATTGACGAACACAGCCGTCAATGACCCGCCACTGCCCCTTTCCCCCACTGCTTTACGAATGAGGTTGTTCACCCTCTTGCTGGCGCACGGTTGGTCTCCCGCCTTCAAACGGAATCTCCTCAATTGATGACTAGAAACAGCCTATCTAGGTCTGCCGTGCAGAGTTCTCTGTAACGATATCTCTCTCTATGTGTGTTGTGCATCAACGCTGCGGATGTTTCCATGCCTGTGTGCATGCGCACACACACACACATGTACACATGTGCGCGTGCCGACGGCAACTATTGCCTGCAACAGCAGCACACTGAACCCCCCCCACCGCCCCCACCCACCGCCGTCCCCCCCCACACACACACACCTCGCGCTTGTGCATGCCACCGCCCCCCACATCACCGCCCCACACACCACCGCCGATGTTCACCCCCGCAACTTGCGGTTGCACACAACCCCTCACCCCACCCCACCCCCAGACCCCGACACCCCCGCACCTCGCGGTTGTACACCACCCCGAGGCCAGCTGTGTAGTACACGACCTGGCCGTCGCCGTTGTAGAAGACGTTCTTCGACACGTTGGCCTTGCCTGTGTGTGTGTGTGTGTGTGTGTGTGTGTGTGTGTGTGTTTGTGTGTGTGTGTGCATGTGCGTGTGTGCATGTGCGTGCGTGAAGATACAAACGTTCTTGGTCACGTTGGCCGTGTCTGTCATGACACTGGGGCGGAAGGGCAATTGGAGGGGGAGGGGGGCATACGGGTGGACGCAGCGAGGAGGGGGGCTCTAGTGCAGCGTTTTGCCTGACTCCACGAACGCACGCACACACGCATGCATCCCCCCCCGAATGGATGCATCCGCACGCACCCGCGTATCCGTACACAAACTCCAGCTGCAGCTCCGCGTCCGGCAGCGCTGCCGAGCGCGCCGCCAGCTTGGGGTCCCACCCGCGTGGCGTGTACACAACCGTGCGGCACGGCTGGTACACGACCTTGCCGGTGAAGGCGGCATCGGCAGCGTCGGTGAAGGGGCCCTGGTGGACTGTGGGAGTCAGATGGGGGAAGGAGGGGCAAGGGGACGCAGTGAGTGAGTGGGTGGGTGAGTGAGTGCGAGTGAAGATGGCGTCGCGCGCGTTGGTGAACGGGTCCTGGTGCGCGCATATGTGTGTGTGTGTGGGGCGGGTGCATGCACGTGCAAGAGAGGGTCGGCGAGTTAGAGTGTGTGTTGGTGGTTTTATGCCCTCGCTGTCGATTTCCGTCTCACGCTCGGTCGGGCTGACGATGCGGTCGGGCGGCATTCCTCCTCCCCCTTCTCCCCCTCCCCCCCTCCGTCTGCCTCCCCCCCCCCTCCCAAAAGCACTCACTCTCCATGTTCTCCGTGTCGATCTCGTTCTCCAGCTCTGCCGGGTTGACAATGCGGTCGGGCGGCATGCCATCATCCTGGTCCTGGTCATCCTCAGGCGCGGCGTCCGTCTTGCTCGTGGCAGGGCGGGTCGTGGAGGGGCGGGTCGCGGGAGGGCGGGTCGTGGCGGGGCGGCTCTGATCGCGACTGCGTGGTGGTGTGGAGGGCAGTGGTTTCCTTTTCGGCTCTACACAGCCATTTGGCTGTATTCCGGCTGAACTGTGACCTTGCATACAGCTCAAACCATCCAGTGGATTGGCAGTCTGACAAGCCCGCGAGATACAGCTCGTCAAAAGCTTTCAAATTACCTATGCATGAGGACAAACGATCAAAAGGAGGTCAACGTTCAACGCAGTCGAAGCAAAATCCGGCTGTGGAATAATTGATTTAAAATCCTGAAAAGGGAATCACTGGTGGAGGGCGAGTGGGTGTCAAGGGAGAGCGGGGGATGCGGGGAACGTGGGTGGCGGCGCGTGTGTTTGCGTGTGTTTGTGTGTGTGTTTGCACGCGTGTGTTTGCGTGTGTGGGCGGAGCGGCGACAGAAGATGCATGGCGAGCCGTGTCAGTGACCGTGGTGTTGGCCACCTGCCGCACCACTGAGCGACACCGGTGTGCACTGCAGCACAACGCCTGGCCTCGCTCCACCAGCGCACTCACTGCCCTCCTGTATGCACGGTCCGTGCCACCCCCTCGTCTTTCACACGCCCCCCCCCCTCTCCGCACGCCCTCCTCACATCTTGATCGAGCCCGCCGCAGTCGATGGGGGCCCCTCCATCCGTCCGCGGCTCTCCATCACAGAAGTCTTGGCCTGCCTCTCGGGCATGACCACCTGGTCGGTGTCGCCACACAGCCACGACATGACCATGCTGCTGTGTGCTGTGCTGCTTTCTGTGAGGTGTGTGCGAGGTCAGCAGAGGGGGGGGTCTGCTTGAGAGAGGACTTCACACATACTCAAACTACAAATTGGTGGGCGCCCAATTCAGCCGCAATGGACCTCTATCAGCACCAGGAACCGGCTGCTGCTGCTGCAGGCTCCTTGGGCAAATTAAAAGAGTGGCGTTTGCAAGTCCGACATGCAACACAACACGTGTCTATCGCGTGCCTGTGCCTGCGCCCCCTCCAGCCCAGACAAGCACCGTGAGTGGCTGCCAACGCTGCGGCATTTGCGAGGTCCAGTGCTGTGCCAACGGCGTGCCGTCATGCGTGTGCCACTCTTGGGCCATGCCCCCAACTCGCTACACCCCTCGCATGCAGCGCTGCTCCGCGCACATGTTCACATGCTGCATGCAACCACGCTGCACCGCTGCACCGCTGCCTGCAGGCGTGCCCCACGTGCGGAGTTCGTGCTCAGGCAAATCAGGGGAAAGGGTCACCTCTCACCTCTTCTGCGTGCAGCACTCGAGCGTACAGTACTCGAGCACGCAAATCCAGATCGGTCCAACGCAATATGTCTGCGTGCCAGGCGATTAGGCAAGCGTTGGGGAAGGCTTGGTACAACTGCTGCTCCCACACACAGTCACAAGATGCTATGTCTGTCATCTGAATGGCATCTGTGCTGGGACCCTGTAGAGACTCCAAGTAAGAGAGCCCCCCAAGCAAGATTAGGGTGCGAGGGGGTAAGGGTGGGTGAGGGCAGGGGCGAGCTGCTGCGATGGCTTGTTACCGCTCAGTGACACATCATGGGCCACGGCCCAGCTGGGCTGCAGTGGGTTGCTGCCCTGCCCCAGCATCACAGCCACCTCCCCCCCCACCACCACCCCAGAGCAAAAAAGGTGGAGGGTGCAGTGGCGGTGCAGTGGGACGCCCTGCTCCCGCACATGTTTTCAAAATCTCGTGCCGAGCAAGGACTCGGAGCACCTGCACGACATGCACGGCCGCGCAGCAGGGCCGTGAAGTCCCCGCTCACACTCTGCGCCCCACCCCCCTGCACACGTGCGCACCCAGTCCCACTGCGCATGCACTCGAGACCCTCTCAGTGTGCTTGTTGACTGCGGGCCCTGATGTTGACCTGCGCAAGCGCGCGTCGCCTCTTGTCACGCCAGACGCGCATGAGACTGTGGTGCAAGCGGTGCGGCTCCTCAGTAGCAGCCGGGGGGAAGTTGGTGGAAGCCCCATGCTCACCACGCGCATCGCAGCACCCTGATAGTACCCACGGTACTGCAGCGGCAGTAGAGGCTCCTCCTTGTCGGCAGCAGCAGCACAGTAGTAGCAGCAGCAGCAGGGGGAGTGGGCTGCCCGCACGCAATGGCTTGGCTGCTTTTGATAACCTGATTTTGAGCGCCACACGCAGCTGGCGCTGCTCCCTCAGTTTGAGAGCTGCGGTGTGCACACGACTAGGGACATGCTGTGAATGCTGGGCACGCTGGTGGGCGACGGACAGCCGGTGTGAGTCATTGTTGCAACGGTCAGTGGGGACCAGTGCATATCTCTAGCGTATAGTACAGCCTCTCTTGTACAGCCCTCTATAGTTCAGCCCTATATTGTACAAACAACTCAAGAGAGCAGAGAGCCCCTTAGCACGTAGCACGTTTGCTGCCGCGGTGCACATTGCAGTCTCACGCTGGCTGCCTGGAGGGGCACTCGGGAACCCTGTGTGTGTGGCAATGGGACAGGCGGTTGCGGAGGTGGTTGGTGCGCAAGCCGCCACGTACGCATGCAGCGGCCAGGCACATGCAACGCGCGCGCCCACAAGGCAGGCAAGGCAAGGCGCACCAGTGGTTAGTCGAGCCGCATGCCAGGCAGAGGCAGGTTGGAAACGCCCTGAACGGGCAGTTGGCCGTCCAGTGGCCCCCCTGCCCGCACGTGAAGCACCCGTTGGTAGCTGGCTGCCGGAACGGACAGTTCCCGTAGGAGTGCCCGTCATTGCGTGCGCACAGCAAGCACGTGCGGCGAGGGGTGCCTGCCGCAGGCTGGCTGCCACTGTGCTGCTGAGGCTGCTGCGCCTGCTGTTGGCTGCCGCACTGCTGCTGCTGGGAGCCGTGCTGCTGCTGGCTGCCGTGCTGCTGCTGCTGCTGCTGGGAGCCGCACTGCTGGGAGGCGGGCTGAGATGGCAAGGCAGAAGAGCTCGCAGCCGCGGGTGCGGGCGCGCTGCGTGGGTGCGGACTGGTGGGCGCAGCAGGCGCGGCAGCGTAGGACTGGCTGGTGGATGCAGGCGCGGCAGCGGGAGGGTGCCACACCAGAGAGGCAGGCGAGACGCCATCGCCGCGACCGTCGCGGAAGCCCGCCGCGTGCGCGCGCGCCGGCTCCACGCTGAAGAACTCACAAGTGCTGGACGCACACCTGCAGGCGGCAGAGTGGGGCAGGTGGCTGGGTGCGGCTGATGTTGGATTTTACAGTCGGGTGTGACGCATCTTACAGGCAGCGCAGTCGACGCTGCTCGGTGTGAAGCATCCTGAGCACTTCCAACAAGTGGCTGGCTACTGGTGGTGAGGGCCAAGTTGGTCGGCGCATGCGAGTCGAGGCTGATGGATGATGCATGCGAGCGCGCGTGCGTGCGTGGTGAGGGCACACGTTTAGTGCGACACCGCCAGCACGCAACTCACTTGTAGAACACGCGGCTCGGATCTGACGGCGTCCCCACCACCTGCGCCGCTGGGTGGCCGCAGTAGCACATCTGGCCAGGTGCAGCGGACGTGCCCTTCCGAGCAGACGCAGTGGGAGTGCCGCCGCCACTGCCGCACATAGCAGCAGGGGGGTACTCGCACGCCTCGTGCGCCTGGCCGTCGCATGCCGTTGCTGCATGGTACGCACCCGCACCAGACGCTGCTGCTGCCGACACACCCACGGCTGCTGTTGCTGCTGCCGCCCCGTGTGTGCCTTGCAGTGTGGCGTGCAGGAGGCTGTCGTCCGTCTGCGTCGCCGCGCTCACGACCGGCCTGCCAGGCGTCTGCGTGTACACATCCTGCACAGGCACCCGTAAGATCACGAGCGACGGCAGAGGCGCCGCGAGCGCACCACGGCCGCCCGCGCCCCCCGCAGCGGGTGCATCCTCATCCGTTGTGGCCAGGTCTAGGACCATGGGTGCTGCATCGCCAGATGGGCGCGCGCGCGCAGCTGCTGCCGCCTGTGTGGTGCCGCCTCCAGCAGCGCTCCCACCGACGCCCACCGCGCCATCCGCCGCGGCCTCGCCTGCGCCAAACTGGAGACGGCGCCGCGGCAGGATCGCGTCGATGCGCGACTGCCTGAGCGGCCGCGCGCCACTGCCACTGCCACCGCCACCGCCGTCACCACCAGGGCCGCCCGTGGCGTGCGCGTCCGCGTTTGCCTCCTGACGAGAGGCCTCCTCGCCGCCGCCGCGCTTGCCCCGGCTGCGCCTGCCCATGCCCTTTGGGTCCCCCGACCCAAACCCACACTGCGCCTCTGCCGCCTCTTCCCCACTGCTGCTCTCCAAAGCTAGGTGCGCGCGGCGCGAGAGTGGGTGCGACAGAGAGCGGCGTGCGGCGTGACCGTGGCCATGACTGCCGGGCGGAGGCACCGCACCGCTGGGCCCAGCCGGCGGCAGCGCGTCATCGTGAGAGTCGCTGTCACCGCCAGCGCCCCCACCCCCACCGCTACCGCCGCCGCCGCCGCCGGCTCCGTCACTCTCCCCTCGCTCGCTTGCGCTTGCGCTGCCGCCGCCATCACTGCCGCCGGACGCCCACTCGAGGTCGCTCTCGTAGCCCTCGGCGTCCGAGTGCAGCTCACACAGGGCGTTCTGTGCCTGTGAGGCAGGGCAGGGGCAGGCAGCAGTGTGTGTGTGTGTGCGTGTGTGTGCGTGTGTATGTGTCCGCTCTCACTCGCTCTCAAAGCCCTGTGGGTTGGGTTGCAGCTCACGCAGGGTGTCCTGTGCATGTGGGGGGGCAGACGGCAGCGGGAGTGGCGGCAGGCGGCGGGGCAAACGCGCATCGAGGAGCCTCGCTCGCAGCACAGCCGACCACTTGTCTTCTATCCCACGGCTTCTGATGCCGCTCTCGCGGTGCGACTGCTGCATGATGAGCACACACAATGCACTGTGGTGGTTGCCCCTCGTGACTGGTGTCGACCTGTCTTCTTTCCCACGGCCTCTGATGCTGCCCACGCGGTGCGACTGCTGAGTGATGAGCACACACAATGCACTGTGGTGGTTGCCACTCGTGACAAGCCAGCACTCACGTCGCGTCCAAGCGGCCGCGTCTTGCGTCCCTCCGTCTGGTTGAAGTCCTCGGCGGCCGCCTCCACCTCCCTGCGGCAATGCGTTCATCACAGGGGGGGCAGGCCTTGGGGCAGGGGCATGCGATTGGCATGGCTCGACGCCCAGTGCATGTATGTGCATGGGGCCCCTGGGCCGCTGGGACCCTGGGCCGCTGGCAGAGGCGCAACAGCGGCAGCGGCGTGCGCAAGCAAGCAAGCAGGGCGGGCGTTCAAAACACACGCACGCATGCTCGCTCGAGATGGCTGACTCCCTTGTCGCCTGTTTTGAGACACGCACCGCGTGCACAGCAATCATGATGGCATGCTAGGGGTCTAATTTTGACAGCTGTCGGCCACTTTCCCAGGGTGTAATGCGCCATCAAAGGCGTCCAACGGATTGTAGAATAGACAACACGCATTCTCGCGTGTCCACACCTACGCGCATGTCATGCACGCACACAAGCACCCCAGCCCCGCACACGCACCTGTACACCTTGAGCCACTTGGCCAGCAGCTGCTCATCACGCAGGATGGCGCCCGCAGCATGCCGCCCGTCTTCGCGTTTGTACGGAGACACACAGCCGCGGTTGCGCATTTCGTGCTTGAGGGCGGCGCGCACCGCTGAGGCAGAAGAGCGGGGGGAAGGAGGGGGGGGCAGTGAGGACGCGGGTTGGGGCGTGTGCGTTGTGTGCTCAGTCAATAGGTATGTGCACGCTTACAGGCGTGCGTGCAACCTCTCTCCCCTGCCACCCTCCCTCCCTCTCTCACCTGCCATCAGGCGCGGGCGGAAGTAGATGCACGCGTGCACGAGCAGCATGCGGTCGCCGCACGTGCCGCCGACATAGTACCTGCAGGGGGTGGTGGTGGGAGGTTTAGGAGTGGGCGGTGGAGGTTGACCATGCAATTTGGTCACACGTGTGAAGGCGGTGGGTGCAGGCGGACCCCTCTCCCCCTCCACCCAGCCCAGCCCAGCCCCCCCAGCCCCCCAAGCGCCTTACTGGTGAGTGATGCGTGGCGCGCCCGGGTTGGTGACCGGCGTGTGCAGCCCAGTGATCAGGTCCTGCGCCTGACCAAACATCTGGAGCCTGGGGAGTGGACAGAGGGAGTGGGCAGGGGAAGTGGGCGTGGGCGTGGGTAGTGAGAGAAAGGGAGTGGGCGGGCGTTCAAGCGTCGAGAGCGAGCGCGGCATGACATCATGCGGCTTGGAGTGCACAGCCATATGGTTTTGAGTGGCCGGCGCGCTGTTCAAGTTCCATTTTGGCGCACTGCCACACTCTTGACACTCTGTACCCCCCTCACGTGCCCACTCTCTCCCTCTGAACACCTCACTTGATGAGGTAGTGCGTGGCGCTGCGCTTGCGGTTGCACATGCCGCACTTGTTCTTCCACTTCTTCTCGTAGTGCACCCAGTGCCACCCGCCGCCATCAGACACGTAGCTGCAGCGGCATGTCGGCGGGGGGGGGGGGGGGGGCGCAGGCGGCATCCGTCAGTGTCGGGCGTGTGACTACACATGTGCGCGGTGCACGGCTCCGCTGCAAAGCATGCCACTGGAGCAAGCACACGTCCCAACCAACGCGTGCGCTGCCGTGCACTCCCCACGACCGACGCGCACAGCACGCACTGCATCCCATCACACTGCGTGCCCCAACAAGACCACCCGTTAACCACTCAACCCCTCCTCTTCTCACCTGTACTCCCCCGGCGGCGCTGCAGCATCGTCGTTGCCGGGCAGCTCGAGCAACGCATCACCACGTGCGCCGTGCGCCTGTGTCTGAGGTGCTGGGTGCGATGACTGTGCCCCCGGCGCAGCAGAAGCACCCGCGGCGCCGCTGCCCCCAGCTCCGTCGTCATCCTCGTCGTCGATCTCAATCACGACGTGCCTGCGGCCAGGCGGCTGCGCGGCAGGTGCCGACGCACGGCCCATGCCCCCACCACCACCGTCGTCATCCTCGAGTGCATCGCTGCCGCCCCCTGGCTCAGCGTCGCCGCCCCGAGGCTTGGCCGCGCCCCCCCGCTTGCGCTTGCCTGCCCGGGCCACCCGCCCGCCCTTGTTCTTGGCCACAGCACCGCCCTGCTTCTTCTTCCCCTTCTTCCCCCTTTTCTTCTTCTCCTCCTCCTCCTCCTCCTCCTCCTCCTCTTCCTCCTCCTCCCCGCCCTCCTCCTCCTCCTCCTCGCTCCCAGCGATGAAGTTGTCGTCAGACGTGTCCAGGCCCTCACCCCCGGACGCGCTCGACGCGCGCACTCGCTTGCGGCGCACCGGTCCAGCGCCCCCACCGTGCTCGCCACTGCCGTCACCCCTGTCACCCGCGCTGAGTCGTGCGCGTCGCTTGTTGGCTGGGCGTCGCGTGTCGAGCGCGGTCCACCCCAGTGGTGCGCCCGTGTCCTCTCCATCGTACCCGTCGTCGTAGCCATGCTCGTCCCCGTCCTCCTCGGACGTGCACTCGATGCTGGGGGCGTCGCCCAGCAGGATGCACGGCGACGCGTCCAGCGTCTCGCGCATGCCAGACTCCAGCGACTGGGTCACCCATGCAGACGAGTACGCAATCTTCTCGTAGACCTTGAGCTTGGACTCAAACAGGGAGCGTGCATGCGACAGCTGAGCTGCAGTGCTCCCCTGCATGCAACGGGGAGCACACGCACCCACACACATCCATCCGTTAGATCGCCACTACAAGCACCCAATGCCATGCACACACACATACACACAAACTGGCACGCGGTGAGTCAGTCACAACAACCCGCGCGCTGCACTCGGGCGGGCGGCCGGCCGTCGCCTGCACAGCGCACGCGGCGCGCATGCCCAGCTCGGCAGCCCCAACCAAGCATCACGCTTGCACACTGCACACGCCCCCCCTTCTCCCTGCCACCCACTTCCGGCGGTGTCATCCCTAGGATCATGTACAGCAGGCCGTCGATGTACGGAGCAAAGTTGTCAGAAACGCGCGCCGCCCGCCCCGAGTGCGCGCCGTGAATGCCCTCGAGCATCGCGACCGCCTCGGGGTCTGCCGCGAGCTCACGATCCTCATCAGAGCCGCCCTCAGTGACAAAGCCCTGTGGAAGAGGGGGAAAGGGGTGGGGTGGCACGCGCACGCACGTACGCACACGTACAGTCAGCTGGGAGGTGACAGGTGGGCGCCTGCGTTGGCTTGCGACCTGTGGATCGGTGGCACGCGTTGCACCGTGCAGCGCCCCCCCCCACACACACATTCACACACACCTTCAGGTTGCCCTCCTCGTCCTCCTCGCCGCCCATGTCGTCCTCAAGGCCTTCGTCGTCGTCACCACTGCCGTCGCCGCCGTCGCCTAAGGGCGCACGCACATACGCATACACACACGCACGCAGTCAGGGCATGGCAACACGTGGCAGCACTGCGGACACACGGCAGGATTCACAGCGGGGCAACATGCAATGAGCACATGGGGGGCGGTGAACGGGGGCGATGCACGCGTGTTGGTGACACTGCACGCACCACCATTGCCGCACGCAGCCTGCATCCGTGCCGACCGCTGCGCCATGAGCGCCTCCATATCCAGGCCCTGACGGCCCTGGCGCCTGGGCCTGGCGAGGCGCTGCTGCGGCACTGCTCCTGGCGCAGGCGCGCGAGGTTTTCTGATGGCCTCGTCTGCATCTCTGCCCAGCCGTGCACGTGCACGCGGCACGTCAGCGCCATGTCCCGCTGGCTGCCGCGCGCGCACGCTGCCGCGAGTGGCCGGCCGTCCTGAGCCCTGCTGGCATGGCCATGCAAGCACACACGCGTTCACACGAGGGTGTCATGCTGTCCTTGCATGCCCGCGTGCATGCATGTGCTGGCATGCATGTTGCGCACACACCGCTCCTCACGCATGCTCCTCGCGCACACACCGCTCCTCACGCATGCAGTGACACACCTGGACCATGTCGTCCTCGCTCGGCTCCTTGCCCCTCAGGCGCCTGCGTGCTGCACCACCGTGCTCGCCATGCTGCGCTTTTTTGCCCCGCCGCGCGCTCCGCTCCTTCATCGTCTCCTCATCATTCGAAGAGGAAGAAGAGACACGTCCGCGTGGCATGGTATTGTGACGACCGCGAGAGACGAGAGCTTGAAGTGTGTGTCGGAAGTGTGCGGATGGCTCGTCACCCCAGCCTTCTCTTTTGCATTGTTTGGTTCCGCGACATGTCGACGTGCCTGGGTCGCATTGTGGGCTCCCTGGGGGGCCTCGGATTAGAGGCTGCTGCGAGCACGAGCACGAAACTCGAGCATGTGCTGTCCACACGCTTGTATCGCGGCGCACGACTCGCATCGGACGCGAGCGTGGGCCCAGGCAGTGTGTCTGACCGCCTGACGTGCCTTGGGACCAATGGCGTGGCGCGGCAGGCGTGGAGGGGGCTGCAGCATGCACCCCTGCGAGGACCCAGCACGTCCACGCTCTTCGCCCTGCGCAGCTTCTCTAGCAGCGCCACCAGGGCACCCCCCAAGACGCGAGCGAGTGCCGGGGAGCTGGGGCTGTACTGGGTGAGGCTCAGGGGGCTCAAACACATGACACCGCATGACGCCGCATGGCTGCGCATGGCATGCATGAAACACCCACTCCATGCTGTGTCTCTGCAGGGAGCAGCAGCCATCGGCATGGTTGGCGTGTCGTTTGCGACGGTGCCGCTGTACAAGATCTTCTGTGCGGTGGGTGGGCATCGCGTGCGTGCGTGCGTGCGTGCGCACACACACGTGCAGTGGGCGACGGCCCAGGCGCGCACGCACGTGCACACACACTGACACACGATTCATGCCACGTGCGTATGCAAGCGTGCATCTTGTTTGTGAGGGGAATGAGTCGCTGTGGCTGCGCGGGAATACGCGGAGGGGGGGGGGGCACCAGACACGGCACTGATGCAGGATGCGTGACCCGTGCACTGCGTGCGTGCAGGCGACTGGGTATGGAGGCACACCAGCAGGCCTTGATACTGTTGAGGAGAAGCTGGCACGGAGGAGGGCGCAGCCAAACGAGAAGGTCGAAACGTGAGTGGCGTCTGACTGCATGCGCGCCACCTTCCAGTGCCAAGCACCGGCTGCGATCCCCACCCACCCCTGTCTTCCGATGCACGCGCAGGGCGCTCTGCCGCACTGCCCACACTCACTGCACACACTCTTTGCCACACTGCCCGCGCGGCCGCGCTTTGCCAGTGCTACGCCCACATTGGTTCCACACCTCCACCCGGTCCGCCCCCGCCCCCGCACACACACATGGCATACGAAGGTCCATACCCCCCCTTCCACACACAAACAACAACCCCACCTCGCACCCCCCTCTCCCGTCTCCTCCACAGCGCCGCGGCCCAGCGCGAGGTCACGATCTGGTTCAACGGCGACGTGGCCGACAACATGCCGTGGGAGTTTGTGCCAACGCAGGAGTTTGTGCGCGTGAAGCCGGGCCAGAGCACGCTGGTGTTCTTCACCGCGCGGAACAAGAGGTGCGGAGGGGGTGCCGAGGGTGTCCGTGTGAGTGTTGTGTGTGTGTGTTAGGGAGGGGCTGACACAAGGATCAAGGAACTCACACATGCCCCCCCCCCCACCACACACACACACCTCCACACACCGCACTGTACTTGCCCCCCCCCACCCCACCACCGCCACACACACACACCGGCACACACACCGCACTGTACTTGCCCCCCCCCCCCAACCACACACACGGCGCCACACACGCCGTTATTCCCCCGCCCCAAACGCACACACATCGTCCTCATTGATCCCCCCACCCCCCCACCTCACCCACCCCCTGCAGCGACCAGCCCGTGACTGGTTACTCTGTCTTCAACGTTACGCCCGACAAGTCTGCCGTGTACTTCAACAAGATCCAGTGTTTCTGCTTCGAGATGCAGCGGCTGCGCGCAAACGTGAGTTAACCATGGCTTGCCAAGGGGGCCGGGAGGAGGGGAGGGGCCTGGGCTGTTCAGTGAGTGGGGTGAAGCAGTTGCGTGCTGAGCGTGTGCTCGCACAGGCGGACGGATCTGCACGCACCGAGCCCACCAGCTCTGTGGCAGCAGGTCGTGGGCATGGTGTTGACCAGCGTGGCGCGGGCGCGGCCATTGTGCCCTGCCAGTGGGGCTCGATTAACGGAGGGGGGCTCGATTAACGGAGGCGCGTTCTCGTCGCCGAGCCCTGGACCCAGCAAATGCGGCGCTGCTGGTGACTAGGATCTCCGTGCCGCTGACGAGCGGGATAAAATACGACTGGCCTGGCTCCTGCTAGACTGTCCCTCGGTGGAAACTACAGGAGCGGCTTGCCCGGCGCTGTCATGGCTTGGCGAGTAGCCGCGGCGCTGCCGCGACCCGTGCTGGGAGACGGCCCTTATCCTCCTCCCATGCAGGACGCCATGCGGCACCGATCTCGACGAGTTGATTGACGAGCGGAGGAGCTGGCGCCCGTCAATGCATGCTGGACATCAGGGCTTCAGCGGTGGTGACCGCCGAGGCAACAACAGAGTTTATCCGCTTCACCATCGCAGCGTTTGTCACCGCGCTCACCCTCGGGGGCACTCGTCTGCCGGTGACTGGCGTCGGCATTGGTCTTCAGGCAGCCTGCCATGACGACTCTTTTGCCCAGGCCCCCCTGGAGGGTGGGACCTGGCCATGCATGACGCATGGGGCGCAGGCAGAGCCCCATGCATGGAGTTGGACAACCATGCACCATGCCAGGCGGGGACTTTTCTGCTTCAGCGCCGCCAGTCGGCACAGCCGGCGTGGTTGGCCTCAAAGGCCAGGAGGAGGACGGTCCTTTCCTATACGCTCCTTGCCAGACATGTCCCTCAGGGACTTGTTTGGGTCTAAACTAGCCGGCGGGAGCGGTAGTCTAGACGGCAGGTAACCGGCTGGTGGCTATCGTCCTTCACAGGGCGGTGGCACTAGGACTAGTGTTGTCTTAGCTGGAATGCCATGTAACTGTAACTGTAAAGTGGGGCGTGCGCGCGTTGAGCGACACGTTGATGGGGGGGGGGAGGAGGAGGGGGGGGGGCATGTCTCAACTCGTTTTACCCTTGCCTCGCAGCGCACGGCTCAGCATACCTGCCTTGGCGCAGCGTAGCGGGGCCCACCACGCTCAGCGCGTGAGGCACTAGCTGCTCAATTGCACCGCACCGCACGCACGCTTCCTCGTGCGCGCGCTATGATTGACACGCTTCCTACGCACACCTTGAACTACAGCGCACACCCACCCTGCCGCTCCTGCCCCCCCCCCTCTCTTTGCAGGAGGAGATCGACATGCCCGTGTTCTTTTATGTCGACCCCGAGTTTGCGACCGACTGGAACTGCCGCAACGTGGACAACATCACGCTGTCGTACATGTTCCATCGAGTCGATGACGAGGACCTGGACGAGGAGGACTTGCACCCAGACGCGCCGACACTCATCAAGCTGCACGCGGGGACGCACGCGGGGACTGCACCGGGCGGGGCAGGTGGAGCACCGGCCATGGGGCAGCAGGCACATGCGGCGGTGGCGGCCCCGCCAGCATAGCGGGCTAGCTTGTGTCGCTGTGTTGTGGCCTGATCAGTTTGGCAGGAAGAGGGGCAGTCAGGCATTCAGACAGGTAGTGGTAGTCAGGAGGCCATGCCATGACAAATGTGTTACAGACAAGACGTCTGCCGGCTACACGCTTGGTGTCACATGGATGCACTCTCCCTCTTACAACTACAGTACACAGCACCCCGCCGCTGTTTTGGGGATTTACAGGCCCTCGAACATCTTGACGTGGTCGTTGAGCGTCTCCTGGTGCCGGATCTTCTTCAGCTTGCCTCCGTCGACCCACCACTCGCTCGGCCGCATCTTCAGGTTGTACGTGCTCGCCATCACCATGCAGTACGCGCCGGCGTCGTGCACAACCAGGCCGTCACCAGGGTCTGCAGTTGGGCAGTTGGGTAAGCACGCGTGTGGCAGGCCAGTGGGAGTGGAAGTGGGAGCGCACACAGCAACACAGCTCAGCAGCAACGCGCCACTGTCCCTCCCCACGCCTGCTCGCAAACGCATGCCACGCCGCGTGCGTGCATGCCACTCACTGGGCGTCGACAGCTCACGCGCCTTGCCGAGGAAGTCGGACGACTCGCACACGGGGCCGACCACGTCAAACACCTGCGCGGCAACGGGACGCGTGGCGGAGTGCGTGCGTGTCTGCGTGTGTGCATGCGAGCGTGCCGTGCGAGCGCATATTGTTGTTCCTGTCCCCTCCTCCCCCCTCCGCCACGCCCCAGTGCCGCGCGACCAGAGTGCCGAGTAGTAAGACGGATACACGGGGCCCAGTGATTTCCTTTCAGGATTTTCAATGAATTCTTCCACAGCCGGATTTTGCTTTGACCGCGTTGTCCGTTGACTTCCCGTTGACCGTGTGTCCTTATACATGGGAAATTTGAAAGCTGTTGACGTGCTCTGTCTGGCGAGCTATCAGACTTACAATCCACTGGATGGATTGAGCTGTGTGCAAGGTCAA
This sequence comes from Chlamydomonas sp. UWO 241, assembly GCA_016618255.1. NCBI lineage: Eukaryota > Viridiplantae > Chlorophyta > Chlorophyceae > Chlamydomonadales > Chlamydomonadaceae > Chlamydomonas > Chlamydomonas priscui. Next base: position 14,134 of record VFSX01000355.1, on the reverse strand, counting down.
AGTACAGCCGGCATACAGCCCAATCGGCTGTGAAGAGCCGAAAATGAAATCACTGACTGGGCCTGTGGCGCACCTGCTTGGGCGCGCTGCTGGGTGCAGTGAGCTCAATGTGCTGGTACGCGTCGTAGATTGCGGGGCGGATGAGCGTCGACATGGAGCCGTCGATGACGATGAAGTTCTTGTTGCCGTTGGTCTTCACGCCTGCAAGGGAAGGTGTGTGTGTGTGTGTGTGTGTGTGGTCGATTTTACAGTCTGTGTGTGTGTGTGTGTGTGTGTGTGTGGTACACACACGTGCACGCGTGGGTGGCTGGCTGGCTGGTCGTCGTGGGTGGCTGGTCGTCGTGCCCCCCCCCTCCCCCCTGCAACCCGTCTGCTCCCACCCAGATAGACGGTCCCCTCGCTCCCCACCCCCACACATCGCCACGCGCATGCACAGCCGAGGGACCCACCAGTGACGGTGTTGAAGAGGCCTCCAGCAGTGGCGACCATCGAGCGACCAGGCTCGATGATGAGCGTGAGGTCGAGCTCCTGGACAATGGATGCGGCGGGGTGGGGTGGGCAGGGAGAGAGGGAGGGCACGTCGGGGTGGGTGGGGCGGTCAAACCGCGTGGGGCCGCGCAGCATGTGCCATGCTGGTGCATCGTACGCAGGGTGGTTGGGGCCAGGTGTGTGTGGCAGCGCACCCCGTGCCCAGTGCTCTTGCGCTGCCCTGCCCCCCCCCCACCCATGCGCACACACGCACGCGCGCGCGCACGCACGCCCACACACACACACGCCCACATACGCACGCACCTTGATCGCGTCTCGCACGGTGTCGATGAGCTCAGTCGGCGTCGGCAGCGTGACTCCGGTGAGCCCGTGCTGGTAGTCGATGCCGAGGCCGCCGCCAAAGTTGAGGTACTGCAGCTTGAATCCCTCTGCGTTGATCTTGCGGATGAAGTCGATCATGATGACAGCCGCGTCCTCAAACACCGACACCTTGGTGATGGTCGAGCCCAGGTGGCTGTGCACGCCAGCGAGCTCAATCAGCGGCTCGCTCTTCACCTGGTCAAGGAACCACTGCGAGCGAGAGAGCAAGCGAGCACAGGGGGAGGGAGGGAGGAGTTGGGGGGAGAAGTTCGTGGGTCGGCACGAGTGCCCGCACGCGTGCCACAACCGCGCCTGCCCGACACACGTGTGCGCGTGTGCGTGCACGTGCACGTGTTTGCATGCACTGCATGTGTTGGCAGCATATATGCGTGGCGGTGGCGCGTGCACGTGCTTCATGGACTCCAGTCACTCAAGTGGAGTTCAGATATTGTCAGGTGAAGTGACGTGGTCTGGATCACCAATCAGCTGCACAGGTGATGCATGGCGGCGCCAGCATGCGGTCGCCCTTCGGCCCCCCTGCCCCCCCCCCTCCCAACCGCAGCCATGTAGCGTTGCAGCCTCACCTGCAGGTGGCTATTGCGGATGCCGAACTTTGACCCAGCGAGGCCAGTTGAGATGTAGGGGTGCACCTGGGGGTCGACGTCGGGGTTGATGCGCAGCAGGATGCGCGCGGGCTTGTTGACCTTCTTGGCAGCGGCAACCACGTTGGCGAAGTCAAACTCAGAGTCGACGTTGACCAGCACGCCGGTCTTGACGCCAAGCTCAAGCTCCCACGGCAGCTTGCCGTTGCCGTTGAGGATGGTCCTGCAAGCACGCACACACGCACGCACGCGCGAGTGTGTGTGTGTGTGTGTGTGTGCGTGTGTTTGTGTGCCACCACCTTTGGGCACACCCTCGCTGCCGCTCATGCTCGAGCGCACACATGCCACGCACGCTCGGCCGTGTGTGTGCATGCATGCGTGCACCCCCTGCGTCCTGTCTCACATCTTTGGGTCGAACCCTGCCAAGGTTGCGAGCTGCAGCTCTCCGCCCGACACGAGCACCGCACCGCTGCCCTGCTGCTGCAGGTGCTTCATGATGATGAGGTTGTTGTTGGCCTTGACAGCGTAGCCGATGATGTACTTCAGGTCCTTCATCGCAGCCTTGTACGCGTCGATGTTGGCGGTCAGGCGGTCCTGCACACGCAGGGAAGGGCGACGGGCACGGGTGGTGGGGGGTCACCCTGAGGATGGCGCGTCTGGGTGCTGCGCCATGCAACCCAACCCCCAGCCGTCCACCAGTCCAGGCTTGGGGCACGTGCATGCTATGTACCCACACATGTGTGCGCGCAGCGCATGCGCACAGCGCACGTATAGGGCCGCCCGCATCCGTCCCCGCTCGCTCACCTTGGAGTACAGGTAAAAGGGGGAGTCTGGCACCTCGCGGCGGATGTCCTCCACGCGCATGTTGTCCACGTACACGTATCCATCCTCGCCAGTGTACCAGCCCGTGCCCTTGCCCGCCGGCTGAGACCATTTGGCAAACACGTTCGAGGGCGTTGACGTGGGCGCCACCACTGCAGCACGAGCCACCACAGCCCGCCTCGCCTGCGTGCGTGCGTGTGTGTGTGTGTGTGCGTGTGTGCACGAACTCGTTGTTGTGGTGCTTGGTGAAGAGGACCTGTGTGTTTGTGTGCGAGCTGGTTGTGGTGCTGTTGGCTGGCTACTAGTGTAGTGTGTTGGCTGGCTACTAGTGTAGTGTGTTGGCTGGCTACTAGTCCTGCACAGCTGCACAGTTTTGGAGTGTGTCGGCCGCCTCCCCGGGGGGGAGCAACGACTGTTTACCCAAAACTCAAGACTATGCAAAGATCATCCAAGTATATAGTCTGACGCCTGTCCAAAGACCCTTGGTAAACGACAGCTGTAACTCTAACAGTTCTAAGGTAGCGAAATTCCTTGACACTTAATTGGTGTCCCGCATGAATGGCGTAACGATTGCTATGCTGCCCCATCCATGGGTTCTGTGAACTTGAATTGCTCGTGCAGATGCGAGCGAGTCAACACTGGACGAAGAGACCCTAAGGATTTGGAATCCTACGCTCTACCCATTGAGCTATTCCTCTTTTTAGCCTGCTAGCTTTCCCCACCCCCCCCCACCTTGAACACCAGCCAAAGACTGGGGTGGATTGGCACCAGTCAAAAAGAAGCAGAAAGACCTAGCAAAGCTCAAAAGAACCAGCAAAGCTCAAAAGAACCAGCTATGCTCAAAAGAACCAGCCCCCCCAGTGAAAGCTGGGGGGTTGCAGCTGCTTGTAGCCCGGGGATGGCGAAACGCCATCCCTGTAAGTCTCTAGGGGCCCAACCCCCAGCTTTTTGCTGGGGGAGGTGGCAGAGAGACCTTCACCCCCAATATCCCGTGATTCCTTACGGGGTTAGCATGCCCGGCTCAGCCGGCATGAGAGCTAAGCTCTGTGGGAGGAGAGAAAAGGCTTTACCTTTTCTTCCTTGTCTCTGCGCCCTACTCCCCCGCGTAACGCAGGGGGATTGGTGCTTGCCTCCTTTACAGGTGGGAATAAATACAAGCTAGAAGTAGTCAGATGCTAAAGTCCAACTCTCCTGGGTCCCCGGTATATTGCCGGTATTAGCACGCTCCAGAACAAGAGATAGCTACAAGCAGCTACAACCCCCCCAGTGAAAGCTGGGGGGTAGCTGCTGCTTGTAGCCCGGGGATGGCGATAATCCATCCCTGTAAGTCTCTTGGTTACCACTCCCAGCTTTGCTGGTCAGCTTTGCTGGGGGAGGTGGCAGAGAGACCTTAAGAAGAAAAGGCAAAGCCTTTTATCTCTTCCCACAGAGCTTCGCTCTCATGCCGGCTGAGCCGGGCTTATCCCGGCAGGTATGCCGGGATATTGGTGGGGAAGGTCTCTCTGCTTCTTTTGCTAACCAAGAGATAGCTACAAGCAGCACCAACCCCCCCCAGTGAAAGCTGGGGGGTAGCTGCTGCTTGTAGCCCGGGGATGGCGATACGCCATCCCTGTTAGTCTCTTGGTTTCCACCCCCAGCTTTTTACTGGGGGAGGCGGCCGGGGGGAGGTGGGGGGATGGCCGGGATTCACAAGCCCGGGATCTCCCCCTCCTCCCGCCACCGCGTCCTCGTCCTCTCCATGCAAAATCCGCCATGCACCTCCACCATGCAACGCCCTCCACCATGCAACGCCGCCGTGCACAGCTCATAGCCTCGCCGCAATGTCAGGCTTCAGTCTGCCGTGACTCTCTGTGTCATTGCCTCGCTTTAGTCTCCCTCATAGTCTCTGTATGTGCGTATGTGTGCGGGTCACCCCCGCCGCCGTGTGCATGTGGCCCACCCTCTGCGCTCCACCTGCTCCACCCGAACTGGCAGACCTGGGTATTTAGCGCGCATGCAAAAATGGCCGAGGGCGAGCGTGGCAGAGCACGAGGGGATGCGCGTTGTAGGCCAGCACATGCATCCGCACCAGCGTGGGGCGAGCTGCAGCTGGCTTCCTCGCCAGCCTCATGCCGTTGGCCTGTGCCGTAACTTGCATAGTCGCGATCTAGGCTGAAATGGGTGAGTTCGACGAGGTGAGGAGGTGTATTTACACGATTAAGTGTGGCATGTTTTTGCTTGTTTGTGCCCCACGATTGCTCTGCACTCCCCGTCATGTTGCGAACATCCGCCCATCACCATGGCGTATGTGCATCACGGCCACAGGCGTCGGCTGCGGCCTGGCAGCTCAGGCGGCGGCCCTCCAGTGGGAGTTCCACTTCTCCAGGCCGCCGCGTCACCGCCATCGTGCGCGTGTCGAGCTATGAACCAGAGGTGATGCCTCCACCGCCACCGCCACCGCCACCGCCTCCACCTCCTCAGCGCGCTCAGCAGGTGCGCTTGGCACTCACTAGTGTGCATGCATGCGTCACTGCATGATGCCTGCCATGCATGCTCGCGATGGAGCTCTCTGGAGAGAGGATAGGCCTTGTGCTAGCATTGTGCCCAGATGCACAATCAGTGTGCAGCAGAGCGGCTTGGAGGCTGTGCTGCCACGAGGAGAAGAGAGGGGAGCGTGACCGTCTTACTACTGCAAACCCGTGCTGTGTTCGCTCGCAGCCGGACCGGCGCACGCTGCTGCAGGGTGCCGCGGTTGCCGGTGCCGGCGTGCTGCTGGGCTATGTGCTGGGGAGCGGCCAGGGCGCTGCTCCGGGCGTGCCCGCGGGAGAGCGCAAGGAGATTGGTGAGGCTGTTGTGTCCTGGGCGCGCGCTTGTGGCGTGTGTGTGGGGGGGCAGGGGCATGGTATGAAGGTCATGCTGCCGTCGAGGGGCTCGTAAGGCATCGGGATGAGAATGCATTGATGTCGTTGATGGTGTCGCTCGGGTGAACGGCATCATCTGTGAGCGTGTCGGCAGGGGAGCACGGAAGTCAGGGGCGTTTGCTGGGGATGGGAGGCGTTTCCGGCGGGCCGCGAGGGGATGCGGTGAGAGGGGCTGCGTAGCAGCGCCCTGCGTGCCCCCCTCTCCCTCTGCCACTCATCACACTGTGCTGCCGCGACCACAGATGACCTGCGGGCGGAGGCCAGGTTCCGGCGTGACTACGACGGCCACGTGTTTGTGCAGGTGTGTGGGTTGGCTGCAGGGTTTGGGGCGCCGGGTTGCGCGTGCGTGCGTGCGTTTGCGGGTGCGTACACGTATAGCGTGCGTGTGTGCGTCCGTGCATGCGCGCCTGTCCGGTGCGTCTGTCCTCCCCTCCTCCTCCCCTCCCCCCCTTCTTCCCGCCCACCCGCCCGTGAGTGGGTGAGTGGGTGAGTGGGCAGCACACACTCGTTGCATGCGTGCCGCTGCACGCTTTGCTGTGCAGGCCAAGGACGGCAGCTTCTTTGAGGTGCGACTGGATGCGCAGATCCCAGGCACGGTGCTGCTGCGCGACCCAGACAACTTCATCTACTTTATCACGCTCAACATCCAGCAGGTGGGGGCACGTGTGCCGCCCGCTGCGTGCGCGCGCACACCTGCACATCGCACACCCCACGCACTAGCTTGTCTGCCACGTGGTTTACTCTGCTGCTCCCCGCTGATGCCCCCCCCCCCCGCCCCCTGGCCCCCCCTCACGCTGTACTCTCCACTGTTCTGCCTCTAAACAAAGATCGACCTCACGGACGACTACGTGGTGGTGTCGATCTTTGGGGACGGCTCATGGGAGAGCACACTGCAGAAGGTTCAAGGAAAAGACGACGCGGAGCGCCTCGTGGACGCGCGGCTTGACCAAGAGGCGTTCCGCGACCTCATCTCCATCATGGAGTGACGATTGGGAGCTCGCCTGGACGATACCTTAGTACTATATAAGCACGGCTCCCACACATCCTCCCCCCGTCTGCCCTGAATGTGACCGGGCGTTTTGATGACGAGGCCAATAATTACAACACCTGTTGAGACCGAAATGACTGAAACAACTCGGGGTGAGAGGGGGCAGCGAGGGGATGGTGGGGTGGGTGAGGCAGCAGCTACGCTGCCACCATCCAGCCGGCCATCCAGCACACAGCTGCCCCACGCATCTGCCTCCGCCGTGGATTAGGTCAAGCGCAGCGCAGTTGCGCGCGCGCCCTCATACTCACTGCCCGCGGTCAAGCGCCTTTGCTCGGTCCCTCCGCTCCTGCCGCGCGCGCAGATTCTCTGCGATTGCCAGCTCCTCGTCTGCACTCCCACCACATTGCCGCACGTCCACGCGCACGAGGCTCATGTTTTGCTCGACCGCCCTCCTCAGCGCAGCGACGCCCTCCTGACCAAACGAGGGGTTGACGCTGGCATCGAGCTCGGTGATCGTGGGCGACACGCGCACAAGCGCTGCGAGCGACTGCGCGGCCTCGGGGCCGGCCGAGTTGGATGACACGTTGAGGCGCTGTATGCTGCGCGAGGCTCGCAGCGAGTCTGCCACGACCCTGACGCCATCGTCCCCCATGCGGTTGAGCCGCAGGTTGAGCGACAGCAGGGCGACGTTGGACTTGAGTGAGCGCGCGAGTGCCTTGGCGCCCTCCGTGTGAACGTGGTTGTCCTGCAGCTCTAGGATGCCAATCACGCTCTTGGCGTCGAGCAGCTTTGCGAGCGCGCGCACGCCCCTGTCTGCGATCTTGTTATGCGCGAGGTTGAGGTGGGTGATGGACACGTTCTCGACAAGGCCGCTCGCCAGCATGCGAACTTTGTCGTCGTCCAGCCCGTTGTTGCTCAGGTCGAGGTACGTGAGTGTCTGCGCACGATGTGCCCCAGAAGGAGGGGAGGTGCGGTCAGCATCACGCCACAGCAGGCACGCGGCCACCCTCCGCCCTTGGGACCTCTGCACAGCACCGAACCGCAACATGCGCATGTGCGCCCCCCGGGTGTGCCGAGGGCCACACACACACACACACACACACACACAGAGCACCATGCGCCTCTTTATTCTCTGTTAAGAGGCCCCCCCCCTCACACACACTCAGAGCGCCACGCACCTCTGTCTTCTCCAGGCACTTTGCCAGCGCACGGCAGTCTGCAAGCTTCATCCCAAACAGCGACCGGTCGTACTCCATACCCACGTTCTTGAGGCTGTACTGGACCGCCAGACTGGAGGGGGAGCTGCACGCGGGTGGAGGGGTGTGTGCGGACGTGCGGGCGTGTCAGCCTTGTTAGGTTGCGTTGGGGGGTCTTGAAGCGCGCATCCAGGCGCATCGCCACTGCGTTCCCGGCTCTCACTTGATCATCGCGTCAAACATGATGGCAAGGTCGAGGTGCGACGGCAGCTGCCGCAGGCGGATCGTCTGCGCAAAGCGCCGCGAGTACATCATTAACCGGCGCATGTCCTCCAGCGCGTTCACGGCCGGGTCGTACTGCTCGAGCACATCCTCCAGGTTGCGCTCAAAGTAAAGCTGCTTCCAAGAGGACGCGTGCGCAGTCACCTGGGTGGGGGGATGAGTGGGGGCGCCCGTGCCGGCATTGGTGTATGGTGTGTGTGTGTGTGTGTGTGTGTGTGTATGTGTTCGTGTGTGTGTGTGTGTGCGCGTGTGTGTGTGTGTGTGTGTGTGTGTGTGCACGCACACTATGCAATGCACGCCCCCGCCCCCCCCCCCCGGCCCACGTGCAGCAGCGGGCCGGCCGCCTGCTGCCTGCAACAGGCGCCATGCAACGCCATGCGTGCACACCTCCAGGTTGCTCCACCGCGAGCAGCACCGCCGCCTCCAGTAGTCCTCATCGGCGATGGTCTGGTGAGAGGGGGGCAGGGGTGAGGCACAGGGGAGAGCATGCATGCGCGCTGTGTGCCTACTCACCGAGCCCGCGAGCTCCAGCGGCAGGTCGATGGGCAGGATGTCCACCACCTTCTTCACATACTTGTCAGGCAGCGGCCCAAAGTTGGGCGACGCCTCGAAGTTGGCGGCCACCTCCTTGACACAGAGGTCCTGTGCGTTTGGGTGTGCATGCGTGTTGCAGTGTGTCACTCACAAAGTGCGAGGAACACCTCCGCCTTGGCCACCATAGCGCTCCCATGACACGTACCTTAAGCGGCGGTACGATGAACGGAGCGGTCGCGGCCATCGTGGCGCGCCCTGCGCCAGGGGCCCTCTCTATTAGCGTCCAAGCCGTCTCCTAACTGCCCTTGGCCTCAAAGCTATCGACTCAGCAGCGGACGTGTTGTGTCAGATGCATGTCTGTGGGCTTTGGCACACCGCTTTGGCACCGCTGCATGTGCGCAATGCATGGGCGGTGTGGGGTACAAACCAACGGACGCATGGCATGGGGCTGGGCTCGCTCACCTCTTCTCCTCTCAGGGAGAGTCACTGTTTCCCATTACCGAGGTAGATATGGAATTCACCGCAACCGATCTGGCTACCTTCAACGGCGCAGATGGGCGTCCCCTGTACCTGTGCGTCCAGGGAGAGGTGTTCGACGTGACGGCGGGAGCTGGATTCTACGGACCAGGTGGGCCAGGGCCAGGTGTTTGTTTGTTGCCACGCATCGCAACTGCGCTGCTGCAGATCCCTTCCCCCCCTCGCAGCATGCGCGCATGGCGTGCATGCGTGTGCGTGCGTGCATGTGCGTGCATGTCGTGTGTGTGTCTGTGTGTATGTATCTGTGTGTGTGTGTGTGTGTGTGTAAATGTGCGCACGCGCAAGGGAACTCGGCGCTGGCACGCCCCGGGGTGCATGGCGGCCGGCACGCCACGCCATGCCATGCCAGTGTCGCCAGGCCCCTCGCGCGCACCGCGCGCATGGCCCGCGCAAGGTTGGTGGTGCTGGCGGTATGGGGCGGGGC
>VFSX01000147.1:344078-402851 GCA_016618255.1 Chlamydomonas sp. UWO 241 | reverse complement strand
AGGCATGCAGGTGCACCCAACACGCACGACGCATGGCATACACGGCGCATGGCATACAGGCAGGCCGGCAGAAATGCAAGCGGGCGTACAGGCGCACGCAACTGAATCCACCAGCGGCGTTGGCAGACGTGCCGCGTGCGGGGCAGTAGTAGAACGGCTTGCCAGGAGCGCAGGGCGTGGCCATGGCACATTCAGAAGGGCCCTCGGCTGGGGTGGGCTGAGGGGAAGGCACCGGCACAGGCGTGGGCACAGGGGAAGGCACCGGCTCAGGCGCGAGCACAGGGGAAGGCTCCGGGGTGGGCTCTGGCGCGGTCACGGGGCTGGGCGTAGTCTGCTGGTCGCCTGAGATGCACTAGGCGGCACAGTCCTCGTACGGGAAGGGGCCCTCCGCCATGGTACGGCAGCCGCCTGCGTTTGCGTGAATGTAGTTAGTGCGCGGTGAGATGATGATGGTGATGATGATGACGATACTAAGACTGTGAGACCTAAGTGTGGGCTTTTTCTCAAGTGCCGCAAGCTGCAGTTGACTGCGAAAAGGCACAGTGCTAAGGGAGATGAAGCAGATGATGCTCAGCTCACACACACGGGAGGGCGTGGGCAGGCAGGCAGGCAACAGCGTTCAGGTTCAGGTTCAGGAGGCCAGGCAGCCAGGCGCTGGCGCACGCGATGAACCCACCAGACGCATCAGCGGACATGCCGGGTGCGGTACAGTAGTAGAAGGCGACGCCGGGAGCGCAGGGCGTGTCCATGGTACAATCGGAAGGGCCCTCAGCCGGGGTGGGAGTCACCACAGGCTCCGGCTGAGGCGTGGGCTCAGGGGAAGGCTCCGGGGTGGGCCCAGGGGCAGGCTCTGGCGTGGGCTCGGGGGCGGTCACGGGGCTGGGCGTAGTCTGCTGGTCGCCTGAGATGCACTGGGCGGCGCAGTCCTCGTACGGGAAAGGGCCCTCCGGCATGGTGCGGCAGCCACCTACGCGTGTGCGTGAATGTAGGGGTGCGCGGTGAGACAGTAAAACATAGGGTGACGATGCACATAACGCACGCACGGGAGGGCGTGTGCGTGGGCAGGCATTCAGGAAGCCTGCAAACAGGCAGGCAGGCAGGAAGACAGACGGGAAGGCGCACGTGCGCGCGATGAACCCACCGCCTAGACATGTTTGGATATGTGTGTGAGTGCGCAGTGTGCGAGTGAAACTTACGGAGATGATGCGCAGAACGCACGCACCGGAGGGCGTTGCAGGCAGGCAGACATGCACGCAGGAAATCGGGCAAGCTGGCAAACAGGCGAGCAGGAAGGAAGACATGCAACAGACAGACACGCGCACGCAATGAGCCCACCAGACGCATCAGCGGACATGCCGGGTGCGGTGCAGTAGTAAAAGGCCTCGTCAGCAGCGCAGGGCGTTTCCATGGTGCAGTCAGAAGGGCCCTCAGCCGGGGTGGGAGTCACAACAGGCTCCGGCTCAGGCGTGGGCTCAGGGGAAGGCTCCGGGGTGGGCTCAGGGGCAGGCTCTGGCGTGGGCTCGGGGGCGGTCACGGGGCTGGGCCTAGTCTGCTGGTCGCCTGAGATGCACTGGGCGGCGCAGTCCTCGTACGGGAAGGGGCCCTCCGCCATGGTACGGCAGCCGCCTGTGCGTGCGTGAATGAAGAAGTGCGCGGTGAGATGATGAAACATAGGACGATGATGCGCAGCATGCACGCACGGGAGTGCGTGTGCATTGCAGGCAGGCAGACATTCAGGCAGGAATGCAGGCATACAGGCAAGGAGACAGGCAGACACGAAGACAGGCAGTCAGGCGCCGCGCGATGAACCCACCAGATGCATCAGCGTACATGCCGGGTGCGGTACAGTAGTAGAAGGCGATGCCGGGAGCGGAGGGCGTGTCCATGGTACAGTCGGAAGGGCCCTCAGCCGGGGTGGGAGTCACCACAGGCTCCGGCTCAGGCGTGGGCTCAGGGTAAGGCTCCGGGGTGGGCTCCGGGGTGGGCTCGGGTGCGGGGCTCACGGAGCTGGGCGTAGTCGCCTGGTCGCCTGAGATGCACTGGGCGGCGCAGTCCTTGCTCGGGAAGGGGCCCTCCGCCATGGTACGGCAGCCACCTACGCGTGTGCGTGAATGTAGGACTGCGCGGTGAGACAGTGAAACAGAGACAGACGGTGCCCAGCATGCACACACAGGAGGGTGTGCACGTGGCAGGCAGGCAGGCATTCAGGCACGCAGGGAAACATGCAGGCAGGCAGACGAGAAGGCAGGCAGGTGGGCGCGCGCGCACGCGACGACAGACGCATCAGCGGACATGCCGGGTGCGGTGCAGTAGTAGAAGGCGATGCCGGGAGCGCATGGCGTGGCCATGACGCAGCTGGAAGTGGGAGTCATCACAGGCACCGGCTCAGGCGTGGGCTCAGGGGATGGAGCTGGCGGGATGAGCACCCTGTCAATGGCGTGCACAATAGTCTTGCCACCCACGTCGACGTCGAATGGCGCAACGACTGTCGCAACACCGTTGATGACGACCTTGCCATCTATCAGTTCGACGGTCACCGAGGCGTCCGGCAGTAGCGTAGCCAGGACGAGGCCCTCAGTGGTCGCGGCGGTTGAGCCGAATACGGTGAGCACACGTGGTAGCTGATGATCTTGCATGTCAGCTCGGTGTCCGCCAGCAGCTGATCGGCGGTCAGGCCAAGGGCCGCGAGGGCGTTCTCAAATGCCTGTGTGTGTGTGAGGGGGGGGCAGGGTCGGAAAGTAGATCAGCGCATTGGGTCGGCCCTGCCTCCTCCTCCCTCCTGCATGCGGTGAGACCGAAGGCTGCGAGGGCATTCGTCGAGTGGGGGGGGCAGGACGGGACGGGGAGCACTGGGTTGGAGCCAATCGTCCATCCTCCTCCCTCCCTCAGCTTGTGAGACTGAGGGCTGCGGGGGGGGGGGGGGCAGGGACGCGGAATACAGCACACCACTGAATAGAGGGGTCGGATCAGCCCTCCCTCCTCCACCACCTGCCACCTGCACACAAGGAGTGAGCACGGTCGTGCATCCCCATCCCCGCATCTTCCTTTGAACTCACCGCATTGGTCGGGGCAAGGAGGGTGACAGACGTGGACGGGTCGGACGCGGCGGCGAGGACGGGAGGGCACGCAGACACGGCCGCAAGAAGCGTGCTGAATTCTGGGACCGTAGCCGCCACAGATGCGATGGTCGGAGCTGCGCGTTTGGGGGGGGGGGGGGCAGATATGTCATATGGTGTGCGGCACACCAGTGTTTGTATTGAGATGATGTTATCAGGCAAATCCAGCGCGCCAACCCCCAGACCAATCGGAGGTCCTGCCCCCCAGGGGATCACATTAATAGCATGCTATGGCCCGGAGCATTTTTTTTAATATGGCACTGAATTGCACGGGATTTGCTTGGAAACTTGCTCAGCATTGTTCACTCCCGTGTGCACCTGCACAGCACCTGCACAGCACCTCCCGCCGGGGGGGGCTGCCTGCGCGTGTGGGCGACACGTCGCTGCGCCGCAGCTTCGTGCTGTCCATCCCGGTGGCACGCGGCGCCAACTGCTTCCTCGCGGGCGGTGGCAGGCGGATGGATGAAGAGGAGGCGACGGCGGCGGCGGCGGAGCGGATCGCTGCAGCTGCCGAGGACGGCACCAGCCTGCCCGTCCGCCTGGCTACGGATGTCGTGCGCTTCCTCTACGGCGGCACCGGCCGGCGGGAGCCGGCTGATGGTGGCGTCGTGTCCGCGTCGCTCCTCAACGCCAAGCCTGCCGTCGGGGGCATCGGCGTGGAGCCACGCGGGGGCGGTGTGCTGCGTGTGCTCTTCACCGTGGCGTCTGACGCCGTGGCCGACACTGTCGTGCGCTGGCGCCACGAGCTGCGCCGCTGCGTGGACTCGACTGCAGTCTTCGACGTCCTCAGTGACCGCGAGGAGGCGCAGCACCAGGCGCTGTGGCCCGCTTTCCTCGCCGCCAAGGTTGCGGGGAAGCGGGCGCAGTTCCACCGCGCGCGCCTCGTCGTTGACGGCGAGCGGGTGCCTGCACCTGCTTGCTAGATGGCATTCCCTCTGGGGGTGTTTTTGAAGGGGAGGTGGCGCCACACGCGTGCGGTGGCGGGTGCGGTGTGGTCGCTGAGTAGAGTGCTGCGGCGGGTGTGCTACTAGCCCCGCTTCCGGTGGTCTGGGGGAGGGCTTTTTGGTCCCTTCATGGTTTTATACCTTGGGTCCGCCCTCTGGCCATTTGAGGGGCTGGGTGTGCAGCCTGCACAGTGGTGCTGCTTGCTTGGCGCCCGCCACCAAGTGTGGATGGCGTTACCGTGGGCTACTTGTAGCTTGACCTTTTGTGGGCCTTGAGCCTTGTTTCTCTAAGTCCCACTGGAGCTTTGGAACCGTACGTGTGACCGCCAGAAGTGTATTTTAAAACTCTCATCATCATCACCTGCACTACATAGCCAGATCACGCGCTGGTTGAGCCCTCATCCTCCAAGGTGTGCCCGCTCTTCTCCCCCTCTTCCTCCACTCCACCAGTTCACCACCACCGCGCCACCCACACTCGAGTTTTCACATTAATTTGTGAACGGCGGATTGGCTGAGTACGGCCGGTGCCTCACCCAGTGCATCGGTGGTGTGCCACCGAGGCACACTGCCCCGGGGGGCCTGCTGCCTGCCTAGCGCGCGCGAGGGTTACAAATGTGCTCTTTCTGAGGGCGTGTTTGTGCTCTTTCCGAGGGTTGGCACCAGCTGGCGACTTGTTCTGAGAGCCCGGCGTGGGAGCGCTGTCGCGATGCTACTCGTTGCGATGATCAACGTCATCAGCAGAACGAGGCGCGCCATTATGGGATTCAATCAATCAAGGGCGTTTTTAGTGGGGGGCGAAGGGGTTGTAATGGATTGTTGATGCGCCTCGGCGCTTTTGTACACGCGTGTGGAAGATACACTTTTGCAATGCCGAGGCAGACCCGTGGCGGTGGGAAGCCGAAGCATTGAGACCCGGAGGCATGCGAACCCGAGATGACTCAGTCACCAACCTGCACGGACGGGACAGGGAACTCAGGGTGTCTTGGGAAGCTAAAGCTACATGACTGCGCACAGAAGCACGCGGTTGCTCAAGGCGCTTTTCACCGACTAGACTACAGGCTCCTGCTTTTTATCCTGTCAGTGGACACACGCGTGTCCTCTGTGCCGTCTGCAAGTAATGGTGTGTGCCGCAGACATGGCAGCCCAGCACGAGACGTGAAGGGGTTTGGCACACCTGTCAGGAACAGGGTCACCGCTGTTCCTGGAGTATCAACATGATGATGGATGTTACAGTCAGAGACACCTCTAAAGGCGTATAAGACCGTGCTCGGCGCCATATGGCCCGAGCACCTTACTGAGATGGCTGGCTGTTGGTGGTAGGGAACCCCAACTCTGTAAAGAGCGTGGGCGCACCCCTAGGTCCCCTACCGCAGCGGCAGCAAACGCTTGTTGAAGTCGGTGAGCGCATGTTGGGGAACGGAAAACGCAAGGCAGGTTCGTCGCCAATTGCCAGAAGAGACATCCCCCCGTGGGGAGAAAGGCCAAGACGTGGCCGAAAAGGATATCCAGCCGGGCCGCAACCTCTAACGTGTTAAGGGGTTTTCTAACTGGGATTTCAACCAGCATTCACAGGATTCTCAACCTGTTACCCTTAACCCGGCTCTGAGCAGAAGCTGACCCCTTGTTGTTGCACCGAGCACGACATTGGACGTGTCGCAGGCCCCTCCCCCTGCTGAAGGGGGGAGGCACAGAAGGACTCGGTGAGGGGCACATCCCTAAGCCTAACTACCTAAAAAGGGGCTGGAAAAGGCGGTCAGTAGTGACCAACAGTGTGGGATTTGGTGATAGGTTAGAAAGCAAGCTTGCCCCCCGGTTATAGCGGATAAATATGTTCCTTCTGCATACTCCGTTTTGAGGTCGTCATCTTTGAGGCAGCTTTCACGTGTGAGACCCAGCGTGGGCATTTCTCAGGTGCGCCAGCTGCGGTGCACTGCAAACGGCACAGTCCACCGCAGCTCCTCGGGAACCCACGCTTGGGTCCCCGCCACTATCGTGGCTGCCTCATTGACTCCTAATTCAAAACATCGTTCGCTTCAGGTCAATTATTCCTCCCGATCCTCTACCATCTCCAGGCTTGTGTTACGTATATCAAGGCACGAGACCAGAAAGTTGGCCATGTCACGCCAAAAACAAGGGTAAAGTAGCCCCGGGCTGGGGTTCATAAACGCCCGCATCTTCGCATCCAAGCCTTTATCGTCCCCAGGGACGCTCAGGAAAAGGGTGTGGAACTGTACGCGTGTCTCCGTATACGCTGGACACTCAAAAATCACGTGTGCCTCATCCTCCCGCATGCCACAAAGGCGACAGAGCCTCTGGCTGCGTGGCTCTGCCTGCGCCGTGTGGCGCCCCTTCTCTATCTGCAGTTCATGCAGCCCCATTCTAAAGCGTGCGAGTGTCGTGATCTGGGCGGCGCTGTTCAGCCCCGTCCAGAGCATTGGTGCGCCGCCACAGTCGTCTGCCATCCACCGCAAGTAAGTAAGCATCTTGAAGCGGTGTGACCATGAGTCAGGCACTGAGCGGACGACGCTGAGCTGGTTGGCGTCCTCTGGCAGCTCTGGTGTGCTGGTCTCTGATGCCAGCCAACCTGCCGCTGCTGTCTCTAGCAGGCGGGCGATGCCCCCCGCCTCCTGGCCCCACACCAGCGTGTGCCCCACTGTGCTGAGGCACTCGCTCAGCTGTGCCACCCAGCTCTCTCGCACGCCACCCGCCGCTAGCTCCCAGCTCTCCCGCATTGCCGCCCTCAGCAGATCGCCATCCGGCCGCCGTAGCGCTTTCGCCAAGAAGCGCGCCGCCTGCCACAGCCAGTTGGTCGACAGCGGTCGCCAGCCCACCTCCGTCGCCAGCAGCGATAGCTGTTGCCCACACCTGCGAATACGGAGGGCCTCGCGCACAGATTGCAAGTGCAGGGCTTCCATGGCGCGCCACTTGCGGCGCGCCGCCTTGGAGGGGCCCCCGTCCCCTCCAGCCAACCCCCACTTGTCGGCTGCCCCCGAGAAGATCCCCTGTACCCCCATGCCCGCCCCCGCCATCAACCCTGGGCCCCAGATCTCGCACCCGTAGTTAATTACAGGTCGCACCAGTGCGTTGAACAGGTGCGCCTTTACTCCACGTTGTGGAGGCCCATGGCATCGTATCTGCGCGCTAGGGCGAAGCGGCACGCTGGCCCGCCCCCTGCCTCTGCTCCAGCCCCGCGCCTATTGCCCGACGGCTCCCAAAAAGCATGCCCAGATATTTAAACTCGTGATTGATGGGCAGGTCCATACCAGCGTACTTCAGGGTCACCCTTCCCCTGGCGCTCGTGACCGGGCAGTACTGGTCGTTAAACACCACCCCCTCAGATTTGCGGACATTGACAGTGAGAGCGTGCGTCCTGCAAAAAACGTGAAGTGCATCTAGCAAGCGCTGGAGCGCCTCCGGCGTCTCTGCCATGAGCACGAGGTCATCTGCATACAAGAGTAACCGTAGGAGCCGCCTGTTTGCTCCTGTCCCTAGGGGGACCCCGACCTCTGGCATCTGTGCATCAAGCTCCCTTCTAGTGAGTCGATAAACAGCCCAAACAAAAGCGGCGACATTGGGTCGCCCTGCATGACCCCCTGGCGTGTGGTGAAGCCTGGTCCCACCGTGCCGTCTATGCGCACGCACATGCCAGCCCCATCGTACAGTGATGTCAGGGCTGCTAAAAACGCCCCCCCCCACCCCCAGGCTCTTAAGGCACTCCCACATGAGCTGCCGATGCACGCAGTCGTATGCCTTTCTAAAGTCGATGAAGGCAGTATACAGCGGTTTTCGCTCATGGCTGCGCCTCTCAATCATGTGCTGTAGGATGAAGGCATTGTCAGGGGTCCCCCGCCCCTTCCGGAACCCTGCCTGCCCGGCGGCTCTATGGCCGCCCTTCTCAGCAAGGTCGTCTAGTCTGCGGAGTAGCACCAGACTATAGAGCTTAGCAAGCGCCCCACCCACCGTGATGCCCCTATAGTTGTCCCGCTCGTCCAGATTGCCTTTCTTCGGCACCGGCGTGACTGCCCCCATGTGCCATGCTTTGGGATACCCCTCGCGGAAGACCCGATTGAGTAGATGTGTGATCGGTTCAAGCAGCGCGTGTTGCGGCTCGCTCCCCTCCACATCTCCCCCACCCCCTGTGTCCCCCTCCCCAGTCCATGCCCTTTGATAAAATTCCACCGGTACGCCGTCCACGCCCGGCGCTTTGCCCGCCGCCATGCCCAGGAGGGCTGTGCTCACCTCGTCCTCGGTGATCCAAGCGTTGAGTACTCGTGCCCGCTGCTTATTTCCTTCGGAGGCATCCGAAAACGGGTTCCCTCCCTCCTGCAGCTCCCCATGGGCATGCTCGCCCCCAACCAGGCCCTCAAAGTAGGTCGTCCACCCCTCTACATCCCTCAGCCCCCCTCCCTGGCTCCCTGGTTTAACCTTGCGCCAGAATTTCCTGGGGGCGCCATGCATGTGTTTGAGCATAGCGTCGTACTCCTGGGCCTCCCATGCCCGGCGCACGCGTCGCGTGGTCTGCCTATACGCCCTGAACGCTGCTGAGGTCAGCGTCGACTGCGCCCCGTGCGCCCTCTCGGCCTCTCGATACGCCTGCCGTGCCTCCTTGCACTCCTGGGCATACCATGTGTTGTGTGGTCGCACTGATGCGCCCCCCCCCCCTGGTTTTACCAGCACCGCCCCAGCCGCCCCTGACGCGTGCAGCGCCCGCGCTGCCCGCTCAACCGCCCCTTCTAGGAGCGCCTGCTCCTCATCTACCGTGGGGGCCTCCCGCGCCCCCTTGATCTCTGCCGCCACCCCCTGCAGCTCCCGTGCGTAGGCACGCTCCCCCCCCTCAGGCCACCTAAATCTAGTTGGCGTGGTGCATGGCATGGTAGGGTGTGGCGTGGCGACCGCCTCACCGGCCGCCTCGCCCATGGTCAGCACAACTGGGCAGTGGTCAAAGGACCCCTTCCAGCCTGGCAGGGTGGGGATCGTATGCACCCTGAGCGTGGCCCCCTCCCGCGGGGCCCCGTCTCGCTAAACATGAGTGCCGGCGATGCAACGTGGTAGTCAACAACGCTGTGCGCATTCCTGCCTGTTGCATGGAATGTGTGTGCTCCCCCCTCATCCTCTGGCAAGCGCCCGTTCAGAATCACCATCCCGGTGTCTCGGCACAGTCTAATCATGTCCCTCCCGTGCGCGTTCTGCGGCCCGTGGTCGGCAGACGTCCGCTGTCCTACCCGCCCAGCCCGTGTGATGTCCCAAGCGGTCAGCGCGAGGGCGGGGTCACCCCCCTCGGCGTCGTGCCCCCCCCTGTCGTCCGCTTGGCCGGTGCGGGCGTTGAGGTCCCCCAAAACTAGCACCTCCCCCAGCTCCCTGTACTTGGCTATCCCTTGGGCGAGAGCCAGCATGGGGGCTTCCGCCGACAGGCTCCCGCCCTCCCGCTTCAGGTACGTGGAGGTGGGGGGGGGGAGGTAGACAGCGCACGCGTACACGTCCCTCCCCCCCTTGAGCCTAATCCTGAACCAAAGCATCCCCAGCGCTGGGGTGTCTTCCACCACCTTGACGTGGCTCGCGATCGTGGAGCGCACATGAAGCGCCACCCCCCCGTGTTTAGCGGTGTATGGGCGTCGGCTGCATGCTAGGCACTTGAACCCCCTAATAGCCCCGGGGGCCTCGCCGGTATGCCCAGTTTCAGTGAATGCGATGATGTCCGTTGTGGCCCAGAGCCAGTTACTGACGTCGGCGCTCTGTCTATGTGATAGTGTTGCCCTTTAACGTTCCACGTCATTACGCGTAACCCGATGCCGGGGCGTGGCCCGGCCGGCTGGGCCCGGCCCCGCCGTGCCCGGCCATCCCGGTGTGCTCCGCGTCGTGCATGGGGCCCATTGCCGACACCGGGGGCGCCCCCAGCGCCCCCAGTGGCCCTGCCCCCCCCCTCGCCGACCCCATGCCCTGCTGCTGTTCCATTCCAGCATGCTGCTGCCCTACGCCAATGGGGTCCCATGCCGGCGGCCCAGTCATCACCTGATGCGGCGGCCCCGCCGCCAGTGGTGTCCCCCCCCCGCCCGTCCCCGCATGCTGGCCCCCCCCAGCCTGCTGGTGCTGCCACATGCCCATGTGTTGCGGCCCCCATGTTTGTGCCCCCGCCTGCTGATGTTGCTGCTGCAGCTGCTGCTGCATCCCCATTGCCATCTGGTGCTGCGTCTGCTGCTGCGCCTGCCCCATGCCCTCATGTGCCAGTGCTTGTGCCTGTGCCAGTGCCTGTGCCTGTGCCTGTGCCTGTGCCTGTGCCTGTGCCTGTGCCTGTGCCCTGTGCCTGTGCCTGTGCCTGTGCCTGTGCCTGTGCCTGTGCCTGTTTGCCTGTGCCTGTGCCTGTGCCTGTGCCTGTGCCTGTGCCTGTGCCTGTGCCGTTGCCTGTGCCTGTGCCTGTGCCTGTGCCTGTGCCTGTGCCTGTGCCTGTGCCTGTGCCTGTGCCTGTGCCGCCTGTGCCTGTGCCGCCTGTGCCTGTGCTTGCGCGCCATTGCCCATGTGCTGCTGCCTTGCGTTTGTGTGCTGCGGCACGCGCAATGCCTGCAGCCCTGCAGCCTGTTGCTGCTGCCCCATGCCCATCTGTTGCCCCGTGCCCGTTAGCTGTTGCAGCTGCTGCTGCAGATGGTGTATCTGAAGCTGCAGTGCTTCCGTCCCTGCCCCCTCTTGCATTGCCCCTGGCTGCCACATGCCCGGACCCATGCCCCAGGGATGCCCCCCACCTGCGGTCTGTGCCGTTGGTGTTGGTGCCTGCCCCCCCTGGAACCCTGCTCCTAGCGGCGGCTGCCACATGCCCGACCCCGGCCGCTGCCACATGCCCGCCCCCGTGCCCCCAATCTGCCCCCCCGATGCCTGCTGCGCCCCGGGTGGTGGTGGTGTTAGTGCATGCCCCCCCTGGTACCCCGTTCTTGCCTGCTGCGCCACCCTCAGCAGCTGCAACCTGCCCGGATCCGTGACCACCGCCTGGCCCCCCCTGCCTGCTGCGCCCCTGTTGGTGGCAGTGTCAGTGCCTGTCCCCCGTGGTGCCCCGGCCCGGCCGGCCGCGGCAGCGCCGCTCCCGGCAGCTGCCCCATGTCCGGCCCCATGTCCACTGGCTGTCCCCCCCCGGCATGCTGCGCCCCTGGTGGTGGTGGTGGTGGGTATTCTCCCCCGCCCTGCTGCGCCGGCTCCCGCGGCGGCAGCACCCCGCCCGCGAGCACCTGCTTGTCATCAACCAACAGGCAACCCCTGGCAGAGCGCACCTTCCTCCCCTCCTGCATCGCCTGCGCGAACAGCGCCTTCAGCGGCAGCCACGCCTGCTGCTGCGCAGGCGTCCGCTCCACGCTGATGCTGACCCCCGCCGCGGACACCGCCGCGAGGCGGCTGTGCACCCAGCGCGCCAGCAGGGGGCTCGCCACCACAATCGCCGCCTTGGTGCCCTCCTGGCTGCTGGTCTCCCCTCCCTTCGGCCGCAGCACCCACGCGTCCTCAAACACCAGCGGCCCCGCGGCAGGTGGTGGCTTCCCCAGCAGCTCCGGCCGGATGAGCCACGTGTGCAGCTTGTCCGCGAGCTCGAGTGGTCTGTCGGTCACCCGTTGAGGGATGATGACCTTGAACATGCGGTTGCAGCGAGTCTCTCGCCGCTCTGCGATGATGGCGGCTCGCACGTTCCCAGTTGGCCCCATGCCGGCCGCCTGCCTGATCTCGTCCCGCAGAGCAGCCGTGTCCCTCTGCTGGGCTGCGGCGTGTGCACCGAGCTCGTCCTTGCTTGCCCTGCTGGCCAGGTCGCGTCTGTACTGCACCTGCCGCGCCTTGGTGTCCTCTCGCACGAGGGCCTCGTGGCCCGCCGTGCGCTCCTCCATTGCCGTGAGTCCTAGCCCCAGCCTGATCACCTCTGCATTCATGCGCCCGTACCCGCTGCCGAGCCCGCCAAGCGCCGTCTCGAGCCCAGACAGGCGTGTCTCCGTGGCTGCATGGTTGCGCCTGGCGTCCGCCCGCATGGCATCCGCTTGGCGCATGGCCACCTCGTGCATGGCCGCATGCTGCCGTGCAAGGGCACTCATGCCCTCCCCGCCTTGCATGCCCTTGTCATAGCCGCTGGGTGGCGCGAGCGGCTCGTCCTGATACAGGACCAGAGCGAGTGAGGGGGTGATGCCGGCAGCCCCTGTCGCTGCCCCCTCTCCATCCGCGTCCCCCTCCTCGCCGATGCCTGACGCCGCCGCCGGCCCCGCTGGCGCGATCCCGGCACTGGACGTGCCGGGGGCTGCGCGCTGGGGGGTCGCGGCGCTCCCCGTGGGGTGGGGGAGCGCCGTGATGGCGGCCCTCGTCGCTGTGTCCTCCGCCCTCGCTGCCTCTCCGCTGCCCGTTCGCTGCCCACCCGCTGTCCGCTCGTCGCCCTCTGTGCTAGTGGACCCGAGGGCTGTGATCATCGCGGTGTTCGATCTTAAAGTCCTGCCGCCCCGCGCCCCCGGCGGCGAGTGCGTCCTTCCCGTGATTAAGGAGACGTCGCCTATGTTTGCCATGCTCTGTAATCGTTGCTTATAAAATGTTATAATATGTTTGGTCCCTTCATGGTTTTATACCTTGGTCCGCCCTCTGGCCATTTGAGGGGCTGGGTGTGCAGCCTGCACAGCGGTGCTGCTTGCTTGGCGCCCGCCACCAAGTGTGGATGGCGTTACCGTGGGCTACTTGTAGCTTGACCTTTTGTGGGCCTTGAGCCTTGATTCTCTGAGTCCCACTGGAGCTTTGGAACCGTACGTGTGACCGCCAGAAGTGGATTGTAAAACTCTCATCATCATCATCATCATCATCATTTAGAGCTGCCGCGGTGGGCCTCTTCGGTGCCTGGTGCGCCTGCTGCGATGCTCCTGGGGCGACCGGCGCATGGTGGTTTTGGGGCGCCGGCGTGGCGGGAGATCGTGCACGGGCAGTGGGCCGTCCACCTCGCGTGCCTGTTTGGGGCGTGGGCGGCAGGCGCCCCCCATCTCCTGCTGCCGGCCCCACGGGCCGGCGGTGGCGGCGGGGCTGGCGGCAGTGGCGGCGGTGGCGGCGGCGGGACACAGCCGGAACAGCAGCCCGCGCCCCCGGCCCAGCCGGCATGGCAGCCGCTCATGGTGGAGGCGGTGCACCGCCTGTGCCCGGAGGCCCACCCGAGCCTCTTTGTGCTTATGGCTGGCCTCGCGCCCAGGGCCGGCGCCCTCCCGGACGGCCTTATTGGTGAGTGCGTGGACCCGGCTGTGAGGGCGGCGCTCTTGGCTGGGCCGATGAGGCGCATGCTCGATGGGGTGCAGGCCCTGGGGCCGGTGGCGCGCATCACGGGGCGCGTGCAAACAGCTGAGCTGTGGGGGGCGAAGGCGCCGCTCTGGGCTAACCCCCTCCTCCAGCTGGAGCTGCCGGTTGCGCAGCGGTCGGTACAGTGGCGGGAGCCCACTGGGGATGCGGCAGGGCATGCGCTCTTCAGCCCGACCGATGCGGCACGCTGGCTGGTGGACGGCCTGGCCCGCGTGCGCGACGCCCTCCCCGGCATGCGGACGGTCACGGACCTGTGCGTGCTGTGGGCGTGGCTCGCTGCTGTCGACATGGTGCGCAGCACACGCACGGTTGACCACGCCTGCCTGAGGGTGTACGCTGCTGCGGATCCGGCGCGCGCGCGGCTCGTGCTGGGGCAGATACGCGCGGCGCTGGCGTGCGGCGCTTATGACGGGGGCAATGTCTGGAGGGCAGTCCTGTGCCGCGCCCTTTTCCCAGAGGTGCCGCCGCCAGTGCCGGGGTGTGTGCCAGACCTGCTGTGCGTGCGGCGCACGCTCGACCCCCTGTTCACGGCAGTGGCGGTCGTGCTTGCGGCGCTGCCCCCAGCCTGGGTCGAGGCGGCGGCTGGTGGAGCTGCCCTCACTGTGCTCTGGCCGCTCCGTCACTTCCAGCCCCTCCCCCAGGCGGGCGAGCGCGCTGCTGTGGTGGAGATCCTGCAGCTGGTTGGGTGGAAGCTGCCGAGTGTCATCACGCCGGCTGGCTGGCAGCGTGGGCGGCCTGGCCTCCGATCCACAGCTGCCCAACCTGCTCCCCTACCTGGGGGGGGCGGCGCCGCGGGCGAGCCCCGATGGGTTGGGTTTGCGCACGGCCCGGGTGTGGTGGGGAAACTGACGTGCAAGCTGGCGGTGGCGCTTCAACTGCGGGCGGTTGTGGACGAGCGGCGAGTGCGGCGGGCAGCCACGGTGGAGGCGGCTCTGGCGCTGGACCACGGGCCGCACGGGGGCCCCCGCGCGACCGACGCGCAGGTCTTCGCGGGGCTGCGCGGCCTGGAGGCGGCGGTGCCGACACTGTGGCGGATGCCGCTCCTCAACGCTCGCAAGGAGCCCATCTGGCGGCTGTGGGTGAGTGGTTTTCACAAGCAGGCTGCACTAGGCGTGCCCGAGTGCCCCTGCGGGTGGCGGTGCCGTGATGAGGACGGGCCGCCGGCGACGGCGTGGCGTGCGCACAGCTTCTGGGGGTGCCCGGTGGCGGAGGCGGTGGTGGTGGCGGCTGCTGCTGCCCTCCCTGCTCCTACGCCGGTCATCACGTGCTGCCAGGTGTGGCTGCTGCAGCCTCCCGCTGGGGTGCGTGCTGGTGTGTGGGCGGTGGTGGCAGCGCTCGTGGTGGACGCCATGGAGCGAGGCCGCCGCCACTTGTGGCGCATTACGTGCCCGCGTGATGGTGTGCAGCCCCCTGCTCGCTCGGTGGCGGTTGAGCGGGCGGGGGAGCTGGCGACGATGGATCTGTGGGACGCGCTGGCGTCCTTTGCTGAGGGCGGCGGGATGCCGCGCGGGTGGGCGGGTGTGGTGGGCCCGACCCACCCCTTTGTTGGAGTAGTGGACGGCGGGCTCACTCTGAACAAGACGTCCTAGATCCCTGAGAGGATGGTTTCTTTTGAGGGGAGGTGGCGCCACATGCGTGCGCTGGCGGGTTGTGATGTGGTAGCTGAGCAGAGTGCTGCGGCGGGTGTGCACAACGGCCCCGCTTCCGGTGGGTTGAGGGTGGGCTTTTTGGTCCCTTCATGGTTTTATACCTTGGGCCCGCCATCCGTTTCCTGGAGGGGTTGAGTGTGGAGCCTGCACTGTGGTGCTGCTTGCTTGGTGCCCGCCACCGCGTGTGGGTGGCGCTTCCGTGGGGCATCCCCCCTTTTTTCTGTTGGCAGGTCTTCAGGACTGCTTCCTCTAAGTCCTGCTGGAGCTTTGGAACCGAACGCGTGCCCGCCAGAGAGTGGATTGTAAAAACTCATCATCATCATCATCATCATTTAAAAAGTATGTTAGTTTACACCATCATCTCGGCCTCCACAGACGAGCGAGGCAGTACGCCCAACCCTGCCCCCCTTAGACACTGTCGCAAGGGGACATTTTGGGGGGGCGGGCCACATGGCGGGCGAATGGGGGCGAGCAAATTCCGCCCCGATTGGCCGCCCCGATGCCTCCGTCGCACCTCCCCGCGTCCACACAGCAGCTATAGACCATTTAGCGCACTAGTATGCTGCGGTCCGCGAAGGCTCGCTGCGGCAATGTGTGGGCCAGACTCGCTCTCACTCGCAGAAATACCCCCCCAGCATGCGTAAGCGTTGATATCGACCCCCCAGGAGCTGCGTACGTGTTCCATAGGTACTCAGAAGCTTAAGTCGGGGGGCGTGGGTGAGGGGGGGCCGTGCACCTGGAGTGGTGAGTCGAGGAGTGCATGGGAGCACTGAGTGCGCCATGCAGCTGAGATGCCCCCATGAGCCTCAGCACCCTCCTGGACACCTTGGGTCCATCCAACGCTACCCAGGCCTCCATTAGCATCCCAAACGATCATCCCTCGGGTTTTATGGCGTGGGGGGGCGTGAGCGAGCTGGTGTGGGAAAAGTGTGTACAACGTACAAATCAATGCTCCCACAGCACCCTTGCACATCTGAGACCCCCATTAGGCATACATGGCTTTCATATACCCCCACCAACATGCTGGAGGAGCCACGGGTGGTGGGGAGCCGGCGTGTGCCTTCCAAGCCACGAAATGCACGTTTGGCTACAAAAAGCGCGTCCCCGCGTGGGGTTAAAAATGCTGCTCACACCCACAGAAACCTGTGATGCTGCTGGACATTGTTCTGCGCCTCTTGACCATGGCTGCTTTGCTAGATGAGCTTTGAGCCTTAGAAGTCTCACTGGTCGAAGCATTGATTTACTAGGAGATCCACACATTCACACAGAAAATCACACAAAATTAATCCATGTTTGAAAAACATACAGTTTTGGCGGCGATTTTGAACTGCTCAAAGACAAAACCATGAAACCGCCGAGTAACAGCAGACAAAGGATACTCTCAGCTTTCCAACGAGCCGCCCCACGCCAGCAACGGATCAGCACAGCTCTCATGGCACGCTTTGAGAAACATGGGGATTTGGGTACTTATTTAAGTACCAACCACAAGCATTGTAACAAGTATGTAACAAGCATTGTAGGGTTTAGGGTACAGTAAGCAGGGTACAGTAAGCAGGGTACAGTAAGCATGTAACAAGCATTGTAGGTTTAGAGTACAGGATTTCTTAAACCCTAACTAAAGGGTTCTTCAGGACGCCCAGGCCAGGCAAGGGCAGCATCGCCGGCGAGCATCCAGCTCAGCGCGCGTGCACGAGCTCGGGCTCGTAGTTCCTGTTACTAAGGACTTTGGGTTGTAGGGTTTCTAAACTGTTACCTAACCCAGGGTTTTCAGGATGCCTGGCCAGGCACGGGTATGTCAGCGTCAGGGCAGCATTCGGGGGTCGGGCGAGCATTCAGCTCAGCGCGTGTCACGAGTGTCAGACAGCCCTACCACATTCCCAACGCCTGAGACGGCACATAATCTCTCCCACATAATCTTTCCTCTGCAACAACACAGAGGTAGTTTTTGCTGGAAAGCCGATGTAACTGTAACTGCAACAACACTCTCAGCAACAGCCACAGTAACAGCGGCTTTCCAGCAAAGACATCTTCTAGTCCTAGTACCAACCGCCTAGACCCAAGTCCAGTTCTGGTCCTAACAGTCACTTGCGAGGGGCGGTGGCTACCAGCCGGCTGCCTGCCAACGTGTAGTCCGAGAGCAAAAACGGCGAGCTATTATGCGACGCCTCCAAAACAGATCCCAACTGCCTCCAGGCCTGCCTCCCCACCCTGGCAGATAGGGTGAGGATACGGGGTCAAGGGGCACTTGCGAATCTACTTGACCAACAACACACTCGCGGCAGAACCCCCCCCGTCATGGAAGAATGTGCACCCCGCCGCTGCATACCCCTCCCCTCCGCCTGCACAGCTCAATCCCCCCATACCCACACACCGCACGCACTGCTCGCGGCTCACCGCTGCACGCCGCCCTTCCACCTCCACCTGCATGCACGCGCGCAGCCACATCACCCTCACACACAACGCCTTCTCGACTCGCAGACACCCCCCCCCTTCCCCCCGAGACGCCGCCCCCCCTCCGACACGAGACATGGAGCGCGCACCTCGCAAACGCGGCCGGCTTGGTCGCGAGGCCCAGTGGGTCGAACCTGTAGTCCCCAGCAACGACCCCGTGCGGAACCCCCCCCCCGCCCCCCCTGAGACATGGACCCCCCCCACACACACACCCTGAGACATGGCGCGCGCACCTCGCAAACGCGGCCGGCTCGGCCCCGAGACCCAGCGGGTCGAACCCGTAGTCCCCAGCAACGGCACCGGTCAGGTGCGGCGCTGACCCGAGCGGGCCCGGCAGCCGTGGGCGGGCGTCCCCGAACCAGGGGCTGAGTGAGCGGGCGGCCGCGTGCGTCGCTCGGAGCTCGCGGGCCTCGGCATCGAGCTCTGGCAGCTTCCCCTCGAGCTGTTGCTGGACCTGCGCACATGGACACCATCATCCACATCGTCACATCACCAGCATCAGAGTATCAGAGCATGGTTCATATGGTGATGAGACGTGTGGCGCCGCGTGCGCTGTCTTGAGTTTGTTGGCTGTGACATCAGCAGCTCTGGCAGCTTCCCTTCCAGCGGCTGCTCGACCTGTGCACATCATCACACCACCATCCACATCATCGCATGGCGCATATAGTGGTGCATTTAGTGCCGCCCGACTGTGTTACGCCGCGCGCGGCGCCCAGAGCTTGCCGTTGCATCGAGCTCTGGCAGCTTCCCCTCCAGCTGCTGCTGCACCTGTCACCTCGAACTGCACCTGTCACTTACCTGCAGCTGCTGCTGCTGCCACATCATGACACCATCAGTCACAACATCCACATCACAATCAGAGCATCATCACATGGTTCATATGGTGCTGCATTAGGTGTCGCCAGAGCGAGAGGTGGCGTGTGTTGCCCTGAGCTCGCTTGCAGCGACATCAGCAGCTCTTTCAGCTGCCCCTGCAGATGCTGCTGCACCTGCAGGTTTCACAGTGTGAGCAGCAGATGCGCGTCACAACGCGCCACGACTCGGCTCGATGGTTTTGGTGAGAAGGGCTGGGCGGCGCTCGCTGCCTCACCACACGCACTCCGCACCCCCCTGCCTCGCCCAGGTCACACTTCGAGAGCACTGTGATGATCGGAAGCGCAGCAAAAAAAAGACTAGGGTGTGTTCACACTCTGGCTTGCTAGAAGTTTTCCAGATTTTCTAGAGGTGCTAGAAGGCCCCCGAGCGGTCCCCAGTCAATCTAACAGAAGTGATTTTCTTCTAGTCACAGCGGACGTTCAGTCATCGTCGCTAGCGTCTCCGATGTCGAGAACGCTGCAGTCAAAGTCACTCCCCACCCTTCTTCTAGGCTTGAGGGAACTTCCAGGTCGTGAGTGAGAACACAACCTAAACTGAACTTAACCCTTAACCCTACTTAAAACCCTACCCTAAACCCTGGACCCCACCTGCTTGCCCAGGTCACTCTTCGACAGGAGAGTAAGCGCTGTGACCGGCAGCGCTGCAAACACAAAGACCGACAGCGAATGCTCGCCTGTCGACGCCACCAGCTGGATCGCGGCGAGGCCTGCGCAAGCGGCGGCACGAGTGTGCAAGTGCGTGAGTTTGAGCGTGCACGCGTGTGCACGTGCGATAGCGTGAGCGTGCCATCTGTCACGGGCACAGGACAGCACATCCAACCAGAACAGGATGCCAGCATGCTCCCCTACCCCCTCCAGGTCCCACCCGCAACCAGGTAGAATAAAGGGTTGACCACAACGTCCGCGGCCAGCTTGGCGAGGCCCACGAGCGCGCCGCCCTCCTCGGTACCACCCGCAGCCGCTGATGGCTTGTCATCGTCATCGTCCGGGGTGGAAGCCTGCAGAGGATGTGTGTGTGTGCTCCTTCTGCGCGTGCAGAGGGTGGCAGGATGTACGCATGCACACACGTGCGCGCTGCATGGCTGGGACTACGCATGCACACACGCGCGCTGCATGGCTGCGAGATTCAGGGTGCTGCTGGCAGCCATCCACATCCATCACCCGTAGCGTGCTGCGCGCGCGTTTGGCCATCGCAGCAGGGCGGGATGGTGAAGGCCAGGTCGCCAGTAGCCCAGCACCACACCATCTCGACGATGTCAATGAGTAACTGGGTCGCGATGAGCACGCGACCGAAGAGGCCCGATGCGCAGCAAGCATGGCAAAAACTCTGCTCAGTCCTGAAGGCGCACCTGCAGCAAGGAGGCGGATCTGCAGATGGTGGTGCCCACACTTTCACACTTTCCCATGGCAGGTGGATCTGAAAGACGCGATGATGCCTGCCTCACGCTGCTACCCTGGGCTGTATATCTGCTCCAGTCTGACCGCCCAACGGGACCCTTCCTCTTAGGGCTCTCTTCCTCTCTCTCTCGCTCTCTCTCGCTGCCCCAGGCCTCCGGGAGGTGGGTTCATGCGCCTCCTCCACGTGACCGAAGCACCACTGTAGCGGGGGTGCGCTCCATGCGTCTGCCCGACTGCCGTCACATCAGACTAGCCCCCCACTATCAAGGGGGCAGATGCATCATCTCCGTAGCCGCCTGCCCAGATGCCCATGCTCACATACACGCGAGCCACGCACGTGTACTTGCCATGCTTACGCACCTGCCCATGCACACATACACGCATGTACATGCCAGGCGACGGACGTGCCCACGATGCTGCTGTTCGGGTACCTCCGCACGTCCCTTCGCCGCCGCCGCAAGACGATCTAGGCTAAACCGGACCTGGAGGAGGATGCAGGTCCGCGGTGGAGGAGCCTCGTGCCGCGCTTGATCGTCAGATCCACGACACAAGACGAGGCGCGGGCGTGCACCATGGTCTCTGATGACGGCGCTTCCACTTCTGCGCATGCGGTCCTCTTCTCTGAAGACCTATGGTCGCAGGAGCTGTGGAAGCGGCTGGACAGCGCCAGCAAGGTCGCGCTGCGTGGCGTGAGCAGGCGCATGCGCAGCCTGGTGGATGGGGCGGTGGAGGTGGTGGCGAGCTTTGGGGCTGGCGCGAATGCAAACCAGCTCTGCTCCGCTCTGCTGCGATGGCCTGGCGTCCGCGACTTGACCCTGCTCAACGTGGGCAGCGCAGCCTCCCTTGCGCCGCTGTCCACGGCGTCGCTCGCTGGGTTGACGAACCTGGCCGTCCGCGAGGTGGGGACGGGCACGCAGCGCCAAGAGAGGCGGGGACCCGCGCCTGCTTGCATGCGGCGTGTCACATGGCGTGCATGTCCCCCCGCCCCCCTCATATGCATGTAACCCTTGAACACCGTGATTGTCATCTGATCTGTGTGCGTGCGCATGCGTGCGTGTGCGTGCGTAGGCCCCGGTCTACCTGAGTTTCAATGAGCCTCGGCCATCATGGTGGGAGTCGCGCGTGTCCGAGTTCCCCGGTCTCGCCTCTGTGGGGTTACTCTTTGTGGCACCCAAGATGCTTGGCGCTACTTTGGGAACCGCGGGGGTGGCCAGACTACTTCGGATGCTCCACGGCAGGGACCACCAACCAGAGCACTACTACCACTGGAGCGAGACCAGCTTCAACGTGTACTCCATCCTACTTGCTGTCTGGTTTGGGTACTTCTACGACTGGCAGTCGTTCGTGGTGGCACTGGTGTGTTTATTTTTTTCTAGGCAACTGGTGGCTTTCAGTCTCGGACCCGTGCAGCTATCCGCCCCGAGAGCTGCCTATGTGTGGTGTATGGCTATGTGCCTATGTGCCTATGTGTGGTGTATGGCTATGTGTTCATGAGCTCTTCGCCAGGGGCTCCCGCCCTGGCGCCGCTCGATGGCGGACAACCGGGACAACTGCGCTTGGTACTGGGCGGCTGAAAATCTGGAAATTTACCCTGATCGCCTCTGACGCACAGCGCTACTGGTGAACTGGTCCTGATGGGGCGAGGCTATGTGGCAGATGGGGCAGCGGTACGATGGAGAGCACGATGCACGATGGCGAGAATTGCGGCGAGCATGCACCCCCTCTCACAACGATCGGAACTCAAGCAGATTGCGGCTCCTAATGGTTTACTGTGCCTGGATGGAAGAGAGAGACGGATGGCGAGAAATTGAGAAACATGGGAAGCGAGGCACATGCGGCTAGGCTTTGTGAGTTGCGGCGCAGGGGTTCCCTGCCCCAAGGCGCAGATTATTAGATGGCGACGCGATCGATGCTCCAGCCGTGCGGCATGGGGCGAGGCGAGGCCCCACCAGCGGGCGGGCACCATAATGGAGATGGCGGCTAAGAACGGGGAATGCGGCTACCGGGGATGAGGCTACGGGTTATGCATGCCAGGGGACGGCGGACAAGGCTAATGCGTCACGGCGCATGGGTAAAGAACGGGGAATGAGGCTACGGGAGCTGGCGGGCGCGGCGCGCGCACGGCGCGCGCGGCGCATGGGGGTTGCATGGCGGCGCTCTGCGCGTGCATGCATGGAGGAGATTGCTGGCGGGCATGGAGGAGCTTGCTTGAGGGCAAACAGGAGATTGCTCGCGGGCGTGGAGGAGATTGCAGGCGGGCATGGAAGCGGATGGCGAGAAATTGAGAAACATGGGAAGCGAGGCACATGCGGCTAGGCTTTGTGAGGAGGTTGTGGCGCAGGGGTTCCCTGCCCCAAGGCGCAGATTATAGATGGCGCAGCAATCAATACACTAGCCGTGCGGCATGGGGCGAGGCGAGGCCCCACCAGCGGGCGGGCACCATAATGGAAATGGCGGTTAAGAACGGGGAATGAGGCTACAGGGAGAGGATACGGGTTACAGATGCCAAAGGGGACGGCGGAACAAGGATCAGCCATAGGTGTCACGGGGAATGGCTAAAGAACGGGAATGAGGCGGGTGGTACGGGTGCTGGCGCGCATGGAGCGCGGCGCGGCGCATGGAGATCGCATGGCGGCGCCCATGCATGGACGAGATTGCTGGCGGGCATACAGGAGATTGCTGGCGGGCATGGAGGAGATTGCTGGCGGGCATACAGGAGATTGCTGGCGGGCGTGGAGGAGATTGCTGGCGGGCATGGAGGAGATTGCTGGAGCCAATGGCGGCGGCGGGACTAGTAGTAGAACACAGGCGCACACCAACAATGCGTTGCTGTCACTACCTGGGTGGTATAGGGTGGATCTGGGGGCCCAGTGTCCTGTCTAGGTCCAGTGCGTGCGCGCGTGTGGGGGTTTACCCTCACCCCTACCAGGTAGCCAGCCAGTTTCCCACTGAAACTGAGTTTAAGGTGTCGGGCGCTAGCGCCGACACCGGTCTTATACATCATTACTTGTGTCACACAGACTGTAATATCCATCATCATCATGCTCAGCAGCAGTCTGTCCGCAACGCTCCAAGTGATCGACATCAGCAGCTTTCGAAGCCTTCACTGAGTCAACTTCGCCTGCAGCTGTGTGCTGCTCAGGTGCCTGTGGATGCCCTGGTGTGACGGAGTGTCAGATCTGTCGCCGCTCGGAGCGTGCAGCCAGACGCTCGAGGAGCTGTGGATGGGTGACAATGCACAGCCGTGGATGGGTGGCCCAGGCGTCATCAGCCTGGCACCGCTGGCAGCATGCACCCGGCTCCGCAAACTCGACCTCCACGGCTTCTGCCCTGCGCTCTTTGACCAGGTAGCAGGCCTGCAGGAGGCGTGCCCCCAGCTGGCAGACCCGCAGTCAGTCAAACTCAAAGGCCTACTACACGACCTGCACATTAGCATGCCGTACCGCTATCTGAAACATGCGGCAATCAATCTGGCATGTACAAGCCACAACAGGGGTCTAAACACCCAGGAAGCTCTTGCGGCGGTTCGTGGCATTCCGGTTCTAGTCCAACTGCTAGGGCCTGGCCTGGCCTGCTGGCGCCTGGACCCTAGGATGGCTGCAGAAGGGCAGCTGGCAGCGGCAGGGGCAATTTTCTACCTGGCTCTCAACCATGTTCAGGGCCGGGCTGCCGTCGCTGTTTCCATTCCGGCTCTGCTGCGACTGCTGGGGCCTGGCTCCTCGGCTCGTTTGCAGGCTGCAGCACTGTCCGTGTTGAGCCTGCTGGATGAACATCTTGCTCAGCACCAGGCGGCCATCTCAGGATCTGGTGCCATTCCGAATTTGGTGTGGCTGCTGGGGCCTGGCTCCGCGCTAGATCTGCAGGCAGCCGCAGCAGAGGCACTCTGCAACCTGGCTCGCAGCACTGCTGAGATCATGGCCGCTGTCTCAGACTCTGGCGCAATCCCAGCTCTTGTGAAGCTGCTGGGACCTGGCTCCTCGTCGGACGTGAAGCTGGCAGCAGTGCTGACACTGGCCATCCTGGCTCTCTACCATGCCCAGAACCAGGCAGCAATCGCTGGCGCGATTCCGGCTATGGTGCAGCTGCTGGGACCCGACTCCTCCGTGAATGTGCAGGAGGCATCGACATTGGCGCTGCATACTCTGGCTCACGACCATGCTGACAACCAAGCTGCCATCTCAGCTGCTCTGGTGAGGCTTCTCGGCAGCTTCTCGGGGCTGTTGGGGATTCAGTCAAATTGAGTGTTCTGCTTCAGAGGGCAGCAAGAGATGCACTGTGCATCCTGGCTGACACGGCCATTGAGCATTGTTGCAACATGGACATGGTGTCCAGAAACCTCTCAGTGTGCAGGATCATGATGACGACGCTGGATTCATGCGAACGGTTATTCGCTCACGCCAGCACATGCTCGTCCACACGCGTGCACCCCCCACCCCCACCACACACACACTCCACACCCCACGCACGCAGGCCGAGGCTGCCGTCCATCTGCAGGACCAAGGTCACTTTTAATGTGCCAGAGGCACCAGGCGCCAAGCGCGGGGGGGGGGGGGCTTGAGGAGTTGCCCCCCTCCACCGCAGTGCGCGCGTCACACACACGGCGCCCTCGGGGCTCCGCTGCGACAGGCAGTTGTTGCCGCCCACAGGCAGTTGTTGCCGCCCACAGGCAGTTGTTGCTATTCGCCGGGTGGGCCACTGCACTCGCCAGCGGCGCCTGCGCACCGCGCCCAAGGTATCCCCGCACGCAAGGGCCTCACTGCCAGATTGCTGGGCCATGTGCATCTCGCCCGCCGCAAAGGAGTAGACAGGGTCAGGGTGGTCTGAAGGGGTAGGGGGCGAGGGGAGGTTGTGAACGCGAGGACCCTGCCCGTTGCAATGTGAGGGTGATGGTCGTCTCTGCTTGTGTCTCCCGCCTGCACGACAGCTGCCCCCCCCCCCCCCCCCACACACACACACATAAGCGCGCCAACAAAAAACGGAAATCCTGATGCTCCTCTCCTACCATCGCCTCTCATATAGTGCGTGAGAGACTATATGAGAGGTGGGTGAAAGAGAGAACAAACATTGTGCTTGCTCTCATGACTCATGACGCGCTCTAAGGCGCGCAAACACAGTGCGGCCGCCGGCGCGCTCATCGCCCGCGCGGCCACCACCACAGAATCACCGGTGAGCAGCGGCTCCCCCGGCTCAGACTCCCCGCCACGCCACCGCGCGTGCGTGGATGCGACACAGACACAGCTTTCGGCGCTCCACGGGGCGCGGGGGCAGCCACATACGCGGAGGCTGCGCAACACCTGCATGGCGACGCCAGCAACACATCTCGGCCTCGGCCGACACCACAGACGCCCTCCGCGCCCTCAGCGCGGGGCAGGCAGACATCAGACGCCTGGTGGGGGGGCTGCTGGACAGGGAGGCGAGGGCGCGCGCCCAGCCACAGAATGCGCCGACGCAGGTGGGCGCGCCACAGGTTGCCGACGCCGGCCACAGCGGTGTCCTTGCGGGGGTGCTCGCTGTGGTGCAGGCGCAGGCGCATCAGATTGCGTCCCTGGTGGATGTGGTGAGCCTCCTGGTGAGCCGCGTCCCTGGGGCGCCCATGCAGATGCCGCATGCAGAGCCCGCCCGCGCGCGGGCCGGCCATGCGGCCCACAGTGCGGCGCCCCGCGCTGCGCCTGCTGCCGAGGCTGCTCAGCCTGCCCGGCCCGCTGCTGCTGCCGCCCCTGTGGCGTCGGCGGGGGGGGGGCCGGCGACGGAGCGGCCTGCGTCGGGCGCCACGCGTGCCGCATCTGCGCGCGGCCCCTCCCGCCGGGGGGGGCTGCCTGCGCGTGTGGGCGACTCGTCGCTGCGCCGCAGCTTCGTGCTGTCCATCCCGGTGGCACGCGGCGCCAACTGGCTCCTCGCGGGCGGTGGCAGGCGGATGGATGAAGAGGAGGCGACGGCGGCGGCGGCGGAGCGGATCGCTGCAGCTGCCGAGGACGGCACCAGCCTGCCCGTCCGCCTGGCTACGGATGTCGTGCGCTTCCTCTACGGCGGCACCGGCCGGCGGGAGCCGGCTGATGGTGGCGTCGTGTCCGCGTCGCTCCTCAACGCCAAGCCTGCCGTCGGGGGCATCGGCGTGGAGCCACGCGGGGGCGGTGTGCTGCGTGTGCTCTTCACCGTGGCGTCTGACGCCGTGGCCGACACTGTCGTGCGCTGGCGCCACGAGCTGCGCCGCTGCGTGGACTCGACTGCAGTCTTCGACGTCCTCAGTGACCGCGAGGAGGCGCAGCACCAGGCGCTGTGGCCCGCTTTCCTCGCCGCCAAGGTTGCGGGGAAGCGGGCGCAGTTCCACCGCGCGCGCCTCGTCGTTGACGGCGAGCGGGTGCCTGCACCTGCTTGCTAGATGGCATTCCCTCTGGGGGTGTTTTTGAAGGGGAGGTGGCGCCACACGCGTGCGGTGGCGGGTGCGGTGTGGTCGCTGAGTAGAGTGCTGCGGCGGGTGTGCTACTAGCCCCGCTTCCGGTGGTCTGGGGGAGGGCTTTTTGGTCCCTTCATGGTTTTATACCTTGGGTCCGCCCTCTGGCCATTTGAGGGGCTGGGTGTGCAGCCTGCACAGTGGTGCTGCTTGCTTGGCGCCCGCCACCAAGTGTGGATGGCGTTACCGTGGGCTACTTGTAGCTTGACCTTTTGTGGGCCTTGAGCCTTGTTTCTCTAAGTCCCACTGGAGCTTTGGAACCGTACGTGTGACCGCCAGAAGTGGATTGTAAAACTCTCTCATCATCATCATTGTGGGGGTTGAAGTAACCCACAAAAACCTCCATCGTGCGACGTTTGGCCTCCAGTGTGACTCTGATATGGGTCGCGATAGAGCCCCCTAAGCGTTGTGTACTAGTGTAGAACCACCGGCAGGTCCGATCTTGCGTGGGCGCTGAAGCGCGTGGTGGAGTGCGACGGGAATTGCTTTGCAAATCGATGATGGCGCTGGGGATGGGCAGCATCATGCAGGGCGCTGGGCAGCATGTGCGCTGCTTCACGCACAGGAGTACCTCGGGCGCGGCCAGCGGCAGCAGCAGGGCGACCGCGTCAGCGCCACGGGGGCTTCAGGCGTGCCCGCATCAGCGCCATCCCGCCTTTTTTGCTGCGTCAGAGCACGGCCCATTCCGCCAACAGCGCGGCAGCAGCATGGTGTCGCGCGCTGGACTCGGCGAGCTCGTGTACGAGGAGGGGTACATCGAGGTGGACGAGGTGCTGGGGTCGCGCATCGTCATGGATGGCGAAACGCCGCGCATGGAGTACCTGGTGAAGTGGAAGGTGCGTGCGCCTGATATTAAGAGCCTCACGTGACCGGCATGGGCGACGCGCGTGCTTTGGGCATGGACGCATTGGTTGCATGGACGCAATGGTTGCATGGGCGCTCCATGCCACATGGGCCCATGCATGCATGCAATACCCATGCAGGCGTCAATGCTCCCGCTGGACACCAAAGAGGAGACAGACATGTCTTGGGAGGCTGCTATCAACCTAAGCGAAGACGTGATTCGCGACTACGACAACAAGTGGTGGGCAGCAGCCAGCAAGGTGCGCGGCGGGGCTGCGTGCTATGCACGATGCGCGCACGTACATGCGCGAGGGCATGCACCACAGGCGGGCTACGCGCACATGCACTGCATGAGGACTGGCTGCATGCATGCACCCCACCCACCACCACCACTGTCCTCCCCTCCCCAGGCCGAGCTCGAGCCCATGGCGAAGATGCTCGCGGGCGGGCGGCAGGCGCTGGCGACCATCGTGGACGAGAACGGGCGCAGCGCGCTCCACTTCGCCGCCGCACGCGGCTCGCTCGACTGCGTCAAGATGCTCGTCGAGGCGGGGTCCGACCCCGTGCTCAAGGACAACCTGTGTAACATGCAGGACAAGGAGGGGTACACGCCGCTGCACATGGCTGCCGGCTACATGCACACGGCGACGATGGCCGCGCTGCTCGAGGCGGGGGCCGACCCCGTGCTCAAGGACAACACCGGCCGGGACGTGGTCGGACTCATCGGCAACCTGCGAGGACAGATGCCCCTGTCACCGATGACGATCCAGCGGCGCATCGCACTCGAGCAGGTGCGTGCCTGCCCCGACCCGAACGAGAGCCCGCTCGCAGCATGCGCCTGCCCGGCCCGCATCCGCCGCCGAGAGCCGCCCACCCTCCCTGGCTTGCACCGACACCACTTATTTGCTGCTGCCGCCCCCTGGCACCTGTCTCCAGTCACCCATCACCTCAGCCCTGCCCCTGCCCCGCCCCCGATGCATCGCCAGGTCGCGTCTGTGCTGACCGACCGAGTGTACGAGGACGTGGAGCCGTCCAAGATCCTCAACGCGCGCAAGCGCGGCGATGGGCAGCGCGAGGTGCGTGTGGTGGGGTACACTTGAACAGCACCAGTGGTGTCCTTAAGGAAACCAATGTCCTGTTTGCCCCCGCAACATTGAAGGGGACATGCAGAATTGCCCCCGCAGGAGGGAATTGCCGATTTCATACTTTTTGGAGCGAAATTTCAGCATTTTTCCCCCGCAGATTTCCTCCAAATTTCCCGTTTTGCCCCCGCAGCGGGGGCTGCGGGGGCGCTGAGGATATCACTGAATGGCACACCAGGGGCGGGTTTCGCGTGGGTTGAGAAGGAAATCCAGACCCAAGCTTCTGGAAATCCAGGCCCAGGCACGCACCACGCCGCTCCACAGCAACAACTGTGCACGCGTGTTTGCGATGTGCGCGCAACATCACCGGCCACTCGCACTCGACACGCACTCCACTCGCAACATCCTCGCGCTCGCGCATGCACCCCTGATGATGATGATGATGATGGTGGATTCTACAGTCGTGTGTGACGCACCTACAGGCAGCGTATTTGACCTTGCTCGGCTTATAGCGCCCGAGCGCCACAGACGGGTGGCTGGCTTTTGGTGGGGGGGGGCTAGTGGGTCGGGGCTGGACCTAGACAGGGCACTCGGCCCCCAGATCTGACTCTTCCCCGTGGGGGAGGAGGCGCCCCTCCTTGGCTACTTACACTGCTCTTACCCTCCTAAACCTAAGCCCCTTCAAGTAACAGTAACAGTAGCATCGGCTTTCCAGCGAAGACTACCTTCCAAGTCCTAGTACCACCGCCTAGACCCAAGTCCTGTCATGGCCCTAACAATACGCCCCTTGAAATCTAAAACAAACTTTTTCCCCAAATACGCGCAGCTGCTCGTGTCGTTCGCCGACGGGCGCGACGACGAGTGGATCAACGAGGCCGACGTCGCGGCCGACATCATCGAGGACTGGGACGCGGGCATCGAGTACGCGACCGCGCGCGCTGTCGTTGACGTCGTGCAGGTGCGGGTCTGCTGCACACACGGGCATACACCCAACCAGAGGCCCAACCAGAGACCCAACCCAAGCGCCCAATCAGAGACCCAACCACCCAACAACCCAACCGCCCAACCACCCAACCACCCAACCGCCCAAACACCTGACCGCCCAACCGCCCAGCCACCCGACACGTGTGCCGGGCACACTATGCCCCCCTGGTTCACCCGCCCAACCCCCCCAATCCCCCCAACCCCCAGCCACCCAACACCCCACAGTAACACGGAGTTTCCAGCTAAGCAGGCTACTCTTCTACTAGAGACACCCGCCGATACTCCAGCTCACTTAAGTACTAGAGTACCGCCGGCTCCCGGCCGATAGACTACCGCTCCCGCCGGCTAGACTACCCCAAACAGCGGTCTCTGAGAGACATGTCTGGCAAGGAGCATATAGGAGAGGACCTTCCTCAAGGTCACAGTAGTGGCCTTGTGGCCAGTCAAGCCGGCAGAGCCGACTGGCGCTGACTGGAACGGTCCCCGCCTGGCAGTGCATGGCTGTCCAGCTCTCGTTTGCATGGGGCTCAGCCGGCGCCCAACACCCCACCCGGAAAAAAAAACTCCAATTTCCCGCGGGGGTTACGCCCCTGCACCCCCGCTACCCCACCATAGACCCGACCCCAACCCGACACAGCTGAGGCCCCAACCAGAGAGGCCCTGACCCAGAGGCCCCAACCCGCAATCACCCAACCCCAACCACCCAACCCCAACCACCCAACCCCAACCACCCAACCCCAACGCCCGAAACCCAACCCCAACCCCAACCACTGAACGCCGTCCTCAACCCCAACACCCAACCCCAACCCCATCCCGCCGGGCACACACGCGCGTGCATGAGTGCGCACGCACGCAAGCCCTCGCCCGTCGCCCGTCTCGCCCCCACACCGCCTGGTGCCGCACCGCAGGCCATCCCCAACCCCAACACCTGACCCCAACCCCATCAGACGGTCAATCACGCGCGCGCATGAGCGCGCACGCACGCAAGCCCTCGCCCGTCGCCCGTCTCGCCCTCACACCGCCTGGTGCTGCACCGCAGGTCGGCACCGAGCGCCGGTTCAAGGTCGAGTGGGAGGACGACTACCCGACGTCGTGGGAGGCGGAGGAGCACCTGCCGCCTGACCTCATCACGCTCTTCCAGCACCAGAACCCAGGGCTGTTCCAGCAGCGCGTGGACGCAGCGGCGGGGAGCAGCGGAGGTGGCGGAGCAGAGTGGCGCGGGGACGACGCGGACTGGGAGGCCGCGGCCGTGGCGGCAGACGGGCAGGCGGGCAGTGGGGACAGTGGGGCGGCGCAGCACTCGGACGGGTACCGAACGCAGTATAGCAAGGTCCACGTGGGGGCGGGGTCGTCGTGAGGGGCGCGCGCGTTGCGCTGGCACACTGTGTTGTAGGTTTTGTTTGTTACATTAGCTGTTATGTACCCTCCTGTGAATCTGTCAACTTGAGCTAGTCGTTCATTGTCACGCGTCGTTTAAGTTCATGAATACACAGAGATGCACGGCGTGGAGGGGGGAGCTCTGCCCTTGGCGACCCTGCCCCCCTGTTCCAACACTCAACCCCTGCCCCCCCCCGTGGCTGGAAAGAATCCCTGTAAAACCACAAGTCAACCATAAGTCAGCTGCTCGGCAGCACACCCGCCGCCAGCACACCCAACTCTCGTTCACGTTCATGAAGGTTTCATGTCATTCTGGGTTCATAATACATTCAATCTATGAACAGGGGCAAGGATGGGGTGGGGTGGGTTGGTGGTCCATACCTTTCACACACGAAGCGAAGGCACCGCGTCACACCAAGGACGACACTAACGCCAGTCAGTTGCTCAAGGGCGTGCCCTCTCGCGGCCCTCTCGCGTGCGTGAGTCGAAGGAGGCCAGCCCCGTAGCTTCTACCTCACCTCGCGACCTACTATACACCATGGAGCGCGTCGTGGGGTGCGTGGGTTGAGCCAAGCGTGCTCCGCATGGACTCGCTTACTAAAGGACACGCGTATCTAATTACGTCTGGTGTTATGGGTGCTGTGTCGCAGGCTCGTCAACAAGCTACAACAGATCTGTTCCTCGCTGGGCGAGACCGCGCTCAGCCAGGATGCGGTGCTTTGGAACAAGCTGTCCACGATCGTTTGCATTGGTGGACAGGTAGGGCGGAGGCGTGGCGTGCGTGGGGGTGCATGAGTGCATGCATGCGCTACTGGCTGTGGGTGGTCCTCTCACTCTCTGCCTGCCTGTCACCGCAGTCCTCGGGCAAGTCGTCGGTGCTGGAGGCGGTGGTGGGACGCGACTTCCTGCCGCGAGGCACTGGCATCGTCACGCGTCGCCCGCTGATTCTACAGCTCGTGAAGCTGGATGACGCAAACGCAGCCGAGTTCGGAGAGTTTGCGCACGCGCCCAACAAGAAGTGGATGAACTTTGGTGGGTGGTGGCACGCAGATCACACCGACTGGGAGGTTGGGGCAGGAGCAGGGCTCCCATGCAAACCGCATGCGCATGGGCGCACCGCACATGCGCGCCCCCTGTGTGTGCACAACACGTCATGTGCAGAATACATGACACATGGCCCCCCCTCATGCCCCTCCCCCTCCCCCTCCCCCTTCATGCGCGCAGAGGAGATCCGCCATGAGATCGACGCCGAGACGGAGCGCTTCATGAAGGGCACGGGAAAGATCGTGTCGCCAGACCCAATCTACCTCACAGTCCACTCGCCCAACGTGCCCAACCTCACGCTGGTCGACATGCCTGGTACGGATGCCGGGCGCGCGGCAGTCGTGATTGCCAAGGCAAAAGCGGCAGCTGGGGGGGGCGGGGGGGGGAGGGGGGCTCTCGCACGCTACGAGCCGCATGGCGTGCCAGCACACGCGCACACGCACGCCCACCACCACCACCACCCCCACACACACGCATGCATGCACGCACACCGGTGCAGGCCTCACCACGGTCCGCATCAAGGGGCAGCTGGCACACACACACACACATGCACGCACGCGCTCCGGCTACACGAACAAACGATCAACCCCAACCACAAACCCTAAGTACCGACACACACGCACACACACACACACACACACATGCATACACACACACTATAAATACGCACAGCCACACGCATACGCACACACACACACACGTATACACACGCACGCCCTCACACACGCACACGAGCGCACGCGCATGCACTCACACACACACACATGCATGAATACACACGCACACACACGCATGCGCGCACACACAAACATATACGCACACAAACGCACGCGCATGCACGCATACATGCACACACACACGCACGCGCGCTCACACGCGCACACACACGCATACGCACACACACACTAACGTATACACATGCACGCACACACACGCATTTACATGCACGCGCACACACGCACTCACACACACGCACGCGCAGGCCTCACCAAAGTTCCCATCGACGGGCAGCCGGCGAGCATCGTGGAGGACCTGGACAACATGGCGCGGCAGTACATCAAGAGCGAGGTGCGCGCAACAGGGGGATGGCCGATGGTAGTGTTGCCGTGGCAGCAGCAGTGCGGCGACGTGCATGCGCTACCCCTGACCGCCACCCACCCATTCCATTGTGTTCCATGACTGCAACAGCACCACCTGTACTAAAGTACTGGCCCACACATACACCCACACGCACACACGCACCATCACCGCAGAGCGCAATCATCCTCGCTGCCACGCCCTGTAGCCCCCCCCCCCCGACACACACACACACACACACACACACGCATACGCACACTGTGACCGCAGAGCGCAATCATCCTCGCCGTCACGCCCGCAAACGCCGATCTCGCGACATCCGACGCGCTGCGCATGGCGCGCGAGGTTGACCCCACGGGCGAGCGCACAATCGGTGGGTGGGGGCAGGGCAGCACTGACTGTGATCACACATTGGGTATAGACACCGCTGTCCCATCGCACACGCACGCACACATGCACACACACACACACGCACGCACACATGCACACACTCGCACACACACGCACACGCACGCACACACACACGTCCCACCGCAGGCGTGCCCGCCACAATCGAAATCATGCACCACGGCACTGATTGCCACACACACGCGCACACACACACACACGCACACACTCCCCACCGCAGGCGTGCTCACCAAGATCGACATCATGGACCGCGGCACTGACTGCCGTGACGTGCTGATGGGCAAGAGCCTCAAGCTCAAGCACGGCTGGGTCGCGGTAGGTGCTCCCGCGCTTGGCCGCGTGTGTGTGTGCGTGTGCACACGCGCGCGCGCGTGTGTGTGTGTCCGTGCGTTTGTGTGTGTGTATACGTGGCCGTCTTGCGAAGCAGGTCACTGAACGTGCAGCCCTACCACATTCCAAACCACTCGCTTCCGTGGAGCAGGCGCCACCTTGGGTGCCCACCACCGCCTGGGGCGCACCCCGACCGCCTGGGGCGCACCCCGACCGCCTCGGGTGTTGACCACCTTGACCGCCTTGACTTGCGCGTCTTAAACGTTGGGGCTGTGGTAAGGCCGCACACGAACGCACACACACATATGCACGCACACCGCACAGGTCGTGAACCGAGGGCAGGCGGACCTGAACGAGAAAAAAACGATGAAGGATGCGCGCGCAGCCGAGAAGGGCTTCTTCCACGGACAGGTGTGCGATTGGAAAGGAGGGGTGGAGGGTTTGGGGTGAAGGGTCTGTCATGCACACAGGCACACCAGGCAGCAGCGCCTCATCCTGCTTTTAGGTCCCAGCCTTGACATGCACCACACTCCCAGCCTTAACATGCACCGCACACCTTGACAGGCCGCGTACGCCAAACTGACCAACACGGGTACGCCGTACCTTGCGGAGAAGCTGTCGCTGCACTCCATCAACGAGATTATAAACACACGCACACAGTGCAGAGACATGGATTCAAACACACACCGCACGCAGGCCGCGTACGCCGACCTGACCAACACGGGTACGACGTACCTCGCGGAGAAGCTCTCGGTGCACCTCATCAATGAGATCATGAAGAACCTTCCGTCCATCTCTTCGTACATTGACCAGAACGTGGCCAAGCTGGAGAAGGAGCTCAAGGTGTGTGGTCACTGTGATGGGGAGTGAGATCGGGGGTCACTCTGATGGGAGTGAGACGGCGGAGGGGGGGTGTAACTCTGATTTGAGTGAGACCCGGGGTGGGGGGTGGGGGGTAACTCTGATGATGTGAGTGAGACTGAAGGGGGGTCACTCTGATGGGGGGTGAGGCTCAAGGGGGGGGGGGCAATTAGATGAACACTTCAACTTCATGAAGATAAATCGTCGTTCATTGACA
Source organism: Chlamydomonas sp. UWO 241 (assembly GCA_016618255.1). Classification (NCBI taxonomy): domain Eukaryota; kingdom Viridiplantae; phylum Chlorophyta; class Chlorophyceae; order Chlamydomonadales; family Chlamydomonadaceae; genus Chlamydomonas; species Chlamydomonas priscui. The sequence continues at coordinate 368,462 of VFSX01000147.1, read as the reverse complement.
CGAACGTTGCTAAGCTGGAGAAGGAGCTCGGGCTGCGGGAGTGGAGAAGGAGCTCAGGGAGCTCCTCACTCTGATGAGGAGTGGGACCGGGGGGTCACTCTGATGGGAGTGAGACTCGAGGGGGTCACTCTGATGGGAGTGAGACTCGAGGGGGTCACTCTGATGGGAGTGAGACTGAGGTGGGGGGGAGCACTCTGATGGGAGTGAGACTCGAGGGGGGGTCACTCTGATATGAGTGAGACCCGGGGGGGGGGGTACCCTGATGGGAGACTTGGGGGTCACTCTGACGGGAGGTGAAAGTCAAACTTTGGGTGAGTCTCGATGCTGCACCTTGTCTCTTGACTTGGCCACCACCGCCGCCACCACCACCACCAGCCGCTGCCCCCCCCCCCGCCAAACACAAACACACACGCATACACACACCTCTGGCGCAGGCGCTCGGTGGTGACATCAACTTTGAGCACGGCTCGATGCTGCACCGTAATCACTGGACTCCACCTCCACCACCGCAACTGCCTCATCCCCCCCCCCCGGAAACATAACATGCACTCACACCCACCACCCACCATATGTGTACAACCAGGCGCTCGGCGGCGACATCAACTTTGGGCGCGGCTCGATGCTGCACCTCATCCTCACGCTGTGCCGCAAGCTGGAGGAGGCGTTTGGCCAGATTGTCGATGGCAAGAAGGTGGGCGGCCAGGGGTGTCGTTAGAGCCCCCGCAGGCCCCCGCCGCGTGGGGAAATCGGGAAATTAGAGGAAGGGGCTTGGGGGAATCAAGCCGAACGGCATGGCTGGCGGCCGTCAATCAGGCTGCACATCACGCGCCCGACACGCGGCACTCCGCCCCGACCTAAACCTTGGACTCACATCAGCGTTTTCAGGGCCAGAACTGGGCTTGGGTCTCGGCGGTGGTAGGACCGGACTTGGTATTCTGTGGTGCAAGGCCAATGTTGCTGTTGCTGTTACTGTTACACACCCTGAAACCCCCAAACCCTGCCCTGCCCTGCGCAGGACGGTGGTGAGCGCATCCTCGAGGTCTTCGAGATCAAGCTCAAGGAAGCCATCCAGAAGCTGCCGTTCCAGAAGATCCTCACGCTCAAGAACGTGCAGCAGGTGCGTGTAGGGAGAGGGGGGCGTGCATGCACCCTGAGAAATCACAGCCCGCCCGCCCGAACCCCCCCACATCTCAAACCAAGCCGCCTAGATGAGCCGTGAGACCCACTGCCCTAGAAACACAGCGTCTGAACCTGGTCCAAGCCCTCATGGCCCTCAAGGAGCCTCCCTCTCTCCGCCAGGTCGTCAATGCGGCCGATGGTTACCAGCCGCACATCATCGCGCCCGAAAAAACGACACCGTCTGAGCCCTCAACAACTCTACAGAACAATACCGTATCAGCCCTACAAAAACTGACGAGGACACCGCCTAAAACCCAACAACCAACAACTCTTTCTGCCAGGTTGTCAACGAGGCCGACGGTTACCAGCCGCACATTATCGCGCCCGAGAACGGGTACCGCCGACTGATCGAGACGGGGCTCGAGCTGCTGCGCGACCCAGGTATGGTTCTTGCGCTTAAGAAGATGGCTGGCTGGCGAGCTGGCTGATTGGCGCTGACCCTGGCTGGTTAGGCGGCTGTTTGGCACCCACTGCTCCTCTTCACGCGCCTGCGCTCACCCACACCCGCAGCGTTCAACACGATTGAGATGGTTCACCAGATCATGAAGCAGATTCTGACGATGGCGATCAACACGCCAACACACCACCACACCGCAGCCGACCAACTCCAACTCACCCCCCACACACCCCACACACCACTCACACATACCACTCCATTTCACCCGCACGCAGAGTTCAACACGATTGAGATGGTCCACCAGATCATGAAGCAGATTCTGACGATGGCGATCAACACGTCAACACACCACCACACCGCAGCCGACCAACTCCAACTCACCAACCACTCAATTCCACCCCTCTCCGCAGCGTTCAACACGATTGAGATGGTTCACCAGATCGTGAAGCAGATTTTGACGACAGGAATCAACACGCCAACACACCACGACACCCACACCCCCACCCTAGCCGACCAACCCACCCTCACCCCCACACCCGCAGCATTCAACACGATTGAGATGGTTCACCAGATCATGAAGCAGATTGTGACGATGGCGATCAACACGCCCGAGTGCTCCGACCTCGCGCGCTTCTTCAACCTCAAGGCCGAGCTCATCAACGCCGCGAGCTCAACGCTCGACAAGCTGCGCAAGGACACCGACGGCATGGTGAGAGAGTTCACAACAATGGTTCACACCAGCTGTCCGCTAAGGCTCGAACATACTTGAATACGGGCCCCTAAATGTCAATCACGAGGCCGAGCTCATCAGCGCCATTAATCAACGCCGCGAGCTCGATGCTTGACAAGCTGCGTAGGGACACCGACGGCATGGTGAGAGAGAGACAGTTCACACCAGTGGTTCACACCAGTGGTCCGCTAATGCAAACCGGCTGTATAAACAACTTTTACACGTCCAATAGTCAAGGCCGGTAATCGTCGCCGTCCACTCCTGCTCCACTTAGTACTCACCCTTCCCCTCCACCATCCTCTCCCAGGTCGGCACGCTCGTCGGCATGGAGGCGTCCTACCTGTCTGCGTCCTTCTTCCGCGAGATCTACCCCCCCCCCTGCCACCCTAACTCATCCCTTGTTGTGTCACAGCCTGTTGAGTACACCATCATCAACTCGGCCCTCCCCTCTTTCCACTCGACCCTGCCAGGTCCGCACGCTGGTCGACATGGAGGCGTCCTACCTCTCTGCGTCCTTCTTCCGCGAGATCGTCGCCGCCGAGTCGTACGCCTACGACCCCACGCGCCCCAAGCCCGGCTTCGTGACGCTGACGGGCGAGCTGCTGTTTGAGAAGCGCTACGACCAGCTGCCGCCGAACGACGCACACCTGCAGGTGGGTGATTGTGTCTTTGGCTTGTTGAGAGGGAGGGATTCGTGTGGGTGGCTGTTTGTTGGTCGTGGCTGGTCGGGGTGGGTGTTGCTGTTTGAGAAGCGCTGCGACCAGCTGCCGCCGGACGACGCACACCTGCAGGTGCGTGCAGGTGGCTGCTTGGTTGGCTGAGATGCATGGGGTGGCTGTTGGTTGGATGGATGGCTGGTCGGTGTGGGTGTTGGTGTTTGTGTTTGAGAAGCGCGCTACGACCAGCTGCCGCCGAACGACGCATACCTGCAGGTGGGTGACTGTGTCTTTGGCTGGTTGGTTGGTGGGATGGTTGCCCAGGGACATGAAGACCCCCCCCCCTCCCTCCTCCACCGCTTAGTTATCCCCTCTAGTCATCGGGTGTGGGGACACGGAAAGCGCTGCCTCAAGTCTTCTCGCAAGCCCCCTCGAAGCCCCGGCACACACCCATGTGCACATGTGACTGAGCAGGGGTTTTGGTCAATTGGTCGTTGGTTGGCTGGCTGGGAAAATCGGGCACGAATTCCCCGTGTCGTCTGGTGTGCAACAGGGGTGCGTCATAGCTCCTGTGTTGTTCAATGTTTTTATTGACCACATAGTGAAAAAGGCGCTAGACATGATGCCAGAGGGGGCTGGCGTGTCAGTCGTGACCCGAGCCGGCGGCTCTGTGTTGTCGTCGTCGGTTGAGCGCATAGTAATGCTGATGTATGCCGACGATTTATGTTTGTTCTCGCATGACCCAGCTCAGTTGGCGCTTATGCTGAAAATCCTTGACAAAGTGTCCTCTAGCTTTGGCATGCAAATCAACGCCGCCAAGACAGAAGTGATGATTTTGCCAGCAGATTTTGACGCGGATCTGCCCACGTTTGCGCTGACTGGTGGTGAAGTGAAGACCGTCTCTGCATTTAAGTATCTAGGGAGTTGGATAACCCAGAGTGGTGGTGTGGAAAAGGAGATCGGTGTGCGTGTCGGTCGCGCGCTGGGCGTGTTTGCGTCTTTTGATAAGATTTGGGCCAGCAAGAAGATGCAAGTGCAGTCTAAGATGCGGGTTTACAACACTTTCGTGCTGCCCCACTTTCTGTACGGCTGCGAAACATGGGCCCCTACTAAAACACAACTGACTCGATTGGAGGTTGCCCACTCTAACTGCCTTCGTCGCATTCTGGGTGTGCGCCTGGTCGACCGGCACAGATTAACTTATATTCGGCAGGCGTGCGACACTGAGCCAATTGAGAGCCTTGTGGCAAAGCGATCAATGCAGTGGCTAGGCCATGTGATGCGCATGCCGGCTTCTCGTCTTCCTCGTACGACTTTTGACTGCACAATGGATGTGGCTCGGCAGCAAGGCCGGCCTCCAGCCTCCTCCCGACACTATTTTCTTAAGCTACTGATTCAGCAGCTAGGCGAAACTAGTGGCACTCGTTCTGATTGGAAGACTTTTTCGGACACGGCGTTTGAGCGTGCTCAGGATAGGGTCGGGTGGAGAGCCGTGGTGTACGGTCCGGCTGCCCCTCAGGCGCCGGCCCCTCCACCACGGCGGTCAAGTAGATTGGCAAGCGCCACTTGACCCCCTATCCCCTAGAAGCAGTTGGGACCTATTTTTGAGGCGTCGCACAAAAGCTCTCCTTTTTGCTCTGGGACTACACGTTGGCAGGCAGCCGGCTGGTGGCTACCGCCCCTCACAAGTAAATGTTAGGGCTCGGGTCTAGGCGGTGGTACTAGGACTGGAGGTAGTCTTTGCTGGAAAGCCGATGTAACTGTAACTGGTCGTTGGTTGGGATGGGTGGGGTGAGTGGGTGTTCCTCCCCCCTTCCCTCCCTCTCAACGCAGGGCACGCACTTACCCCCCCCCCCTCCCCTTCCCGGTTTCCCCCACCCGCAGCGCACCGCGGACCATGTGTCTGCGTACCTCCAGATTGTACGATCCACGCTCCCTCCCTCCTCCCCCACCGTTCTCATCCCTCTCAACGCAGGGCACACACTTACCCCCTCTCCCGTCCCCCCCCCCCCCCCCCCGCAGCGCATCGCAGACCACGTGTCTGCGTACCTCCAGATCGTTCGCTCACAGCTGCTCGCCACCGTCCCCAAGGCGGTCGTGCACTGCATGGTCGTGCCCGCAAAGCAGATGCTGCTGGAGCACTTCCAGGAGGAGGTGCGTGGTGGTTGCGTGCTCGGTTGTACGGTCCGTCGGGTGCCTGTGTTGGCGTGTGAGACCATGTGTGCGTCCCCAGTGCGGCCGTGCACTGCCTGGTTGTGCAAAGCAGATGCTGTTGGAGCACTTCCAGGAGGACGTGTGTGGTCGATGTTGCAGTCAGTCGGGACGCCTCTGATGGCTAGGCCCGTGTGCGTGTGGTCGATGTTACGGTCCGTCGGGCGCCTGTTGGCGTGTGAGACCGCGCGTGCGTGCCCACGGCACACCACCCGTGCATTGCGTTATTGGCGCTTGCCGCGCTCCCCTGAGGAAATAGCACACTGGCATGTGCCAGACCTCGCGCTCCGCCGCTCTACACTCTGTGGCGTCACTTGAGCACGCCATACACCCCCACACGCCCCCGCTTGCCGCTCTGTTGTTCTGCACTCGTTGGCTTGACACACCCAAGCACGCCCCAAGCACCCCACACACGCCCCCGCTCGCGGCTCTGTTGTTCTGTACACTCTTGACTTGGGGCTCAACCCGCCCCACCCCCTTCACTCCCCAGGTCGCGGGCAAGGAGGAGGCCCAGCTGCGGCGGCTCATCAACGAGAGCGAGGAGATTGCGAACGAGCGCGACGGCCTGCGCAAGCGGCTCGACCTGCTCAAGAAGGCGGCCAAGGAGATCGCTGCGTTCATGTGATTGGTGACGACAGCGACGCGGCGTCAATTGTATAAACGGGGGGGCAAGGCGGCGGCCCGCGGGCGAGACGTGGCGTCGCTGGGGGGGGTGCTCTCGCCTAGCCAGCGCCCCCGGCCTCCTCTGTGGCCTGTCGTGCTCTGATGCAGCCTCAGTAGCTAGGCAGAGGGGGGGGAGGCTGGCATGCACGTGAGAGGCGAGAGGTGGTGGGCGGGCGAGCTGCAAGGCGTGCGGGCGGGTTCTGTTGTGTTCCGATAACACAGTTTGTATTGGCCTGATCACCACCCAAGGCACCAGGGAGCAGGCTCTGCCAGTCGAGCGAAGAATGTAAGCAAGGGTTTTTGCGTCGCGCCTGTCACGGCGTGCTCCTTTGGCTGCTAGTGCTGACAGCCACGCCAAACGGCGACGTTGCCTGTGACTGGCCTGGCTCGGCCTGTCACATCTCCAAACTTCAGAGAGCGGGTGTGAGTTTTCGCTGTACCCTTTTAAAGAGGGATTTACAACGTCGGACCGCAGATATGTCAGGCCACTGTTTGGCCATTGCGTGGTCCTTACATATAGCACCTGAGGTAACTCCTTACTGATAATGCGAAAGGCCAGTAACTGTTACATCGCCCCACCCAACTTGAGTCACCGACTACACGTCCGCTGCTGCCCCTCTGTGCTGCGCGCAGTGAGGATTTCATGAAGGTACTCTGTGACAGGAGGGCGATGTGGGCGAAACGCGGTACAATCCAACAACACCATCTGCTCGCTAGCTTCTCTGGTGTCCGACAATCCTTCTCGTTTGTCTCCGACCGACCGGGGATTTACAGGCAAGCTGTACAGGCTTACAGGCCCTTGCAAGGCCCTTGTGTCGCCGAGCCGCCGAGCCGTGTCTACAATCGTGGGCCTGTGAAATCGTGCCAGGGGAACTAGCCAGGCGCATCCAGTCCGTCGCCTTAGAGCCAGCCGTCAGCATCCGCTGGTCTCCGCCGATCGCCCCACGACGTATCGTCATCAGTACCCGCGCCCCTTGTCGCACACATTCCACAACTCCTCGCCAATCAAAAAGCGCTCGGCCATGTTTTTTACGAAGAACTGCGGGGGCACGCAGCATGCACGCGTGTGCGTGTGATGAGTGCGTGTGATGAGTGGTCACCCGCTTTTGACAGGCGCCCTCGTGCGGACTTGATTGGCGATGCAGATGCAGCGTATGAGCTGGATTTGATTGCGTGCGCGCGTGTGCGTCGAAGGTGGACATGTCCTCGGCAACGACCGCGGGCCCCTTGGACTCCCTCATGGGCTCCCTCCCAGTGACCCCTGAGAAAGATTTCAGTAATTACATTGTTCCCGGCTCGAGTAACGTGGACCGCTCATACCAGGCGAATACACACGGGTATTCACGCAACGCATGCCGTTGCGCTGCTCTCGGCGAGAGCTCCCCAACGCACCCCTCCACGCCCCCTCTCCCACCATGTGTGAGGTGGCTTTCCCGGTAGATGGGAAATCCGGCCCCGAGCGGAGTACGGCTTGCAGGGGGATCACTGGACCATAGCAGGCGACGCGACCCCAAACCGCACCGTCATGAGGCACTCGAACGTCTCGGCAAAGTAGCGGCCGGGCTCAACCCCCAACTCTTAAACGGGGGGGACCACTGCTCCCTCCCCACGACGAGGGAGCACGCACCTTGAGCGTCTCAAACTGGAAGTCGGACGTGCGGTCGGCGTTGTGCGGCGACATGAGCACGCTGTCCATGGTCCACAGCGGGCTGTCTGCCGGGAGCGGCTCGACCGCAAACACGTCGAGCGCGGCGCCCTGGGACGAGGTGGCAAGGCGTTGTGGGTCAGCAACAGCGGCAGCATGGTTTGGTGCACATTTGCATGTCCCATTTGTGTGGCACGGGCCCCTCAGGCGCCCCTTGAGGTACCTGGTGGGCTGGCGCTTGCATGGCCTCTTGGGCTGTTCTCGTTAAGCCCCTCTAGGCTTCTAGTCTAGGCCTCCTTAACTCGCGCACCTGGGTCCTCCGGGCACATGTACATCAGTTGAGGAGCAGTTGGGGAGTTGGGGAGCATCGTTTGGGGGGATTCAGTCAGAATGACGGTGGACCTCCCCCTTTGCATGTACATGTACAACCTGTAAAATCAGGCCCCCATCGACGGTGCAATGCAATGCGCACCTTGATTTTGCGTGGCACAGGCATGCCGTTTACGTGCCATCGGGCACCCATGAAGCACCCATGAAGCACCCATTGACAGTGCAGTGCACCGCGCATGCCACAGGACATGGGGCGCGCTCAGGGCAGCTAGCTCAATAGGGCTAAGCTAGGCTGGGGACCCCTAAAGATGTGACCTGTCACAGCGCACCTGGATCTTGCCCGCCTGCAGCGCAGTACATTGCAGTGCAGTACAGTGCAGTTCAGTACAGTACAATACCGTACAGTACAGTACAGTACAGCGCAGCGCGCACCTTGATCTTGCCCGCCTGCAGCGCACCGACCAGCGCCGCCTCGTGGACGCACTTCCCGCGCCCAACGTTGATGAACACGCAGTTCGGCTTCATCGCCGCGAACGCGGCAGCCGACACGAGCTCGTGCGTGGACGCCGTGTAGGGCGTCGACGTGACGACATAGTCGCACTGGGCGACAAGCGCGCAGATCTCAGACGGTGGGTAGATCTTCTCCTGCGGGCGCGATGGGCGGACGGTCAGCGGCAAGCGCCACGGCGGGCGCGCAACTAGCACTCGCACAAGCCACAGGCACAGGCACAGGTACATGCAAATGCCCAGGCGCAGGCCCAGGCGCAGGCACAAGCACACACAAGCACAAGCACAAGCACAAGCACAAGCACAAGCACAAGCACAAGCACAAGCACAAGCACAAGCACACACGAGCAGGGGCACGAGCACCAGCACCAGCACCAGCACGAGCACAGGCACGAGCACGAGCGCAAGCGCAAGCACAAGCACACACGAGCACAAGCACAAGCGCAAGCACACACGAGCACAAGCGCAAGCACACACGAGCACGAGCACGAGCGCAAGCGCAAGCACACGCACGGCATGCACCGTCCGCCTGCCCTCCCACCCCACCCACCACATAGCTGCCCTCGTCTTCAACCAGCGCCGTACTGCGCCTCAGCCCAAGCACGCGCATCTGGTACCCGTTGGCCGCGAGCTTCGCTGTCGCCGTGCCGATGTCCCCCAAGCCAATCACGCCGAGCGTCCGCCCGCGCAGCTCCTCGACGTCGTACGGCTCCCAGCTGCATGGTGTGGTGGCGTGCATGGCGTGGTGGCATGCATGGCGTGGTCGTAGGGCTCCCAGCTGCATTGCGTGCATGGTGTGCTCGCGTGGTGGCGTGGTACGCGGGAGGCAGTCGGCACCGCGGGAGCACGGGCCAAGACAGGGAAGTCGGAGTCGTAGTGTGTAGTGTGTGTGTGTGTTTTGGACCCCCCCTGTGCACAGGGCCCCAGTTCACAGCATCACCCCTTGGTCCCCGTGAAACGGCCATGGCAGGGATCACCATGTGTGTGAGTGTGTTGTGTGTGTGTGTGTGTGTTGGGCCAGCACGCACGCACGCACACATGCGCACGCGTCGCTGTGTTGCACTCACGTCTTTGCTGCCTTTGCCCTCAGCAGCCGCGGCACGTCCATCGCAAAGTATTTGCACCCCATGAGTGCAAACTCAGCGAGGCTGTTGCTGTACACGCCCTTTGCGTTTGTGAGCACCACAGAGCTAGAGACAAGCTCCGGGAAGAGTAGATGCTCCAGCCCGGCGCTGCTGCTGTGCATCCACTGCAGGCCGGCAGGCAGGCGTGCAGGCGGTCAGTCAGTCAGTTAGTCAGGCTGACGGGCAGGCGGGCAGGCAGGCAGGCGGGCAGGCGGGCAGGCGGGCAGGCGGGCAGGCGGGCAGGTGAGCAGGCAGTCAGGCAGGCGTGTAGCCGGGCAGGCAGGCAGGCGTTTAGGCGGGCAGTCAGTCAGTCAGTCAGGTAGACGGGCAGGCGGGCAGTCAGTCAGGCAGGCAGGCGGGCGGGCAGGCAGGCAGGCAGGCAGGCAGGCGTGTAGGCGGGCAGGCACGCAGGCAGGCGGACGGGCAGGCGGGCAGTCAGGCAGTCAGGCAGGCGGGCAGGTGGGCAGGCGGGCGGGCAGGCAGGCAGGCAGGCAGGCAGGCAGGCGGGCAGGCAGGCAGGCAGGCAGGCGGGCAGGCAGGCAGGCAGGCGGGCAGGCAGGCAGGCGGGCAGGCAGGCGGGTAGGCGGGCGGGCAGGCAGGCAGGCAGGCAGGCGGGCAGGCAGGCGGGCAGGCAGGCGGGTAGGCGGGCAGTCAGTCAGGCAGGCAGGCAGGCGAGTAGGTGACACATGTTGGGCACGCGTGATGGGTGCTCGTCCATGGTCAGGGCAAGGCAGCATCGACGAGTGCCAGCACCAAAGCACCGAGAGCACGCGACCCCTATCCCTACCCCTTCGTCTACCCCTACCACCCTACCCCTACCCCTTTCTACACCACCACCAATCGATACCCACCTTCAGGTTGGTCAGCTTGGGCCAGATCTGCTGGACGTCTTCCTTCTTGCCCGCGTTGACACCCACTCCGCAGTTGAGCAGTACCGTTACCGACGCCCACTCCGCCTCGCTCAGGTTGGAGAAGTCGGCCAGGCAGCGGCCCACCTGGGTGGTGATGCGTTGTGCGCACGTGTGTGCATGCATGCACATGAGTGAGGAGTCAGAGCAGGCGGGTGAGCACTGTGCTTGCGCAGATGTCCTCTGTGGGGGGGGATTGAGCGCATGGGACTGCGGTGCATGCATGCATGGGAGCAGTAGTGGCGAACTGCACGGCACCTACCTGCAGGATATGCACGTTCGCTGGCAGCTTCTTCAGGACGGCCAGCTCAGGGGACGGACCCCCAATGACCAGCATCTTGACCTCAGTGGGGAGTGACATTGTTGTGGGTGCCGCACTGGCGCGGATGCGGGCTCTTTGCAGCACAGGGCGTGTGGCCGCTTGCGCCCGAGTGTGTGGCGACGATCGGGAGGAGGGCGTGGTTCTCAAGATCATCCGCTGGCGCGATTGCTCCGCGTAGGAGGAGTTCACTCCACCCCACACCCCTGCCACACCTCAAGTCCTTCATGATGATGATGATGATGATGAGAGTTTTACAATCCACTTCTGGCGGTCACACGTGCGGTTCCAAAGCTCCAGTGGGACTTAGATGAAGCAGTCCTGAAGACCTGCCAACAGAAAAAGGGGGGGTGACCCACGGCAACGCCATCCACACACGGCGGCGGGCGCCAAGCAAGCAGCACCACAGTGCAGGCTCCACACTCAACCCCTCCAGTGGATGAAGGGCGGGCCCAAGGTATAAAACCATAAAGGGACCAAAAAAAGCCCACCCTCAAAACACCGGAAGCGGAGCAGGTGCGCACACCCACCACAGCACTCTACCCAGCAGCCACAACTCATCCCGCCAGCGCACGCGTGCGGCGCTACCTCCCCTCACATAACTCGTCCCCTCAGGGATCTAGGACGCCTTGTTCAGAGTGAGCTTGCCGTCCACCACTCCAACATAGGGGTGGGTCGGGCCCACCACACCCGCCCAACCTCGCGGCATCACGCCGCCCTCAGCAAAGGACGCCAGCGCGTCCCAAAGGTCCATCGTCGCCAGCGCCCCCGCCCGCTCAACCGACACCGTGCGATCAGGGGGCAGCACACCATCACGCGGACGCGTGATGCGCCACAGGTGGCGGCATCCGCGCTCCATAGCGTCCACCACGAGCGCTGCCACCACAGCCCACACACCAGCACGCACCCCAGCGGGAGGCTGCAGCAGCCACACCTGGCAGCACGTGATGACCGGCGTAGGAGTAGGGAGGGCAGCAGCAACCGCCACCACCACCGCCTCCGCCACCGCGCATCCCCAGAAGCAGTGCGCACGCCACGCCGTCGCCGGCGGCCCGTCCTCCTCACGGCACCGCCACCCGCACGGGCACTCGGGCACTCCAAGCGCAGCCTGCTTGTGAAAGCCACTCACCCACAGCCGCCAGATGGGCTCCTTGCAGGCGCTGAGGAGCGGCAGCCGCCACAGCCCTGGCACCGCCGCCTCCAGGGTGCGCAGCCCCGCGCAGACCTGAGCGTCGGTTGCACGGGGGCCTCCGCGCATCCCGCAGTCAGCGCCAGAGCCGCCTCCACCGTGGCTGCCCGCCGCACTCGCCGCTCGTCCACAACCGCCCGCAGTTGAAGCGCCACCGCTAGCTTGCACGTCAGCTTCCCGACCACGCCCGGGCCGTGCGCAAACCCAACCCACCGGGGCTCGTCCGCGGCCCCGCCCCCCGCAGGCAGGGGAGCATGTTTGGCAGTTGCGGATCGGAGGCCAGGCCGCCCACGCTGCCATCCAGCCGGCGTGATGACACTCGGCAGCTGCCACCCGACCAGCCGCAGGATCTCCACCACAGCAGCGCGCTCGCCCGCGCAAGGGAGGGGCTGGAAGCGACGGAGCGGCCGGAGCAGAGTGAGGGCAGCTCCACCAGCTGCCGCCTCGACCCAGGCTGAGGGCACTGCCGCGAGCGCGACCGCCACTGCCGTGAACAGGGGGTCGAGCGTGCGCCGCACGCACAGCAGATCTGGCCCACCCCCCAGCACTGGCGGCGGCACCCCTGGGAAAAGGGCGCGGCACAGGACTGCCCTCCAGACACTGCCCCCGTCGTAGGCGCCGCACGCCAGAGCTGCGCAAAACTGCCCCAGCACGAGCGGCGCGCGTTCCGGATCCGCGGCAGCGTACACCGCCAGGCATGCGTGGTCGACCGTGCGTGTGCTGCGCACCATGTCGACAGCAGCGAGCCACGCCCACAGCGCACACAGGTCTGTGACCGTCCGCATGCCGGGAAGGGCGTCGCGCACGCGGGCGAGGCCGTCCACCCGCCAGCAGGTCGCACCGGTCGAGCTGAAGAGCGCATGCCCTGCCGCATCCCCAGTGGGCTCCCGCCACTGTACCGTCCGCTGCGCAGCCGGCAGCTCCAGCTGGAGGAGGGGGTTTGCCCAGAGCGGCGCCTCCGCCCCCCACAGCTCAGCTGTTTGCACGCGTCCCAGGATGCGCGCCACTGGCCCCAGGGCCTGCACCCCATTGAGCATGCGCCGTATCAGCCCAGCCAGCAGCGCCGCGCTCACAGCCGGTTCTACGCACTCACCAACGAGGCCGCTTGGCAGAGTGCCTGGCCCAGGCGCGAGGCCCGCCATAAGCACAAAAAGGCTCGGGTGGGCCCCCGGGCAGAGGCGGTGCACCGCCTCCACCATGAGCGGCTCCCATGTCGGCTGAGCCGGGGGCGCGGGCTGCTGTTCCGGCTGTGCCCCCCTGCCACCTCCGCCGCCCCCGCTGCCGCCACCTCCGCCGCCGTCGCTGCCACCAGCCTCGCCACCATCGCCGGCCCGTGGGGCCGACAGCAGGAGATGGGGGGCGCCAGCCGCCCACGCCCCAAACAGGCACGCGAGGTGGACGGCCCACTGCGCGTGCACAATCTCCCGCCACGCCGGCGCCCCAAAACCACCGTGCGCCGGCCGCCCCAGGAGCATCGCAGCGGGCGCGCCTGGCACCGAAGAGGCCCACCGCGGCAGCGCTGCCGGTGGGTCCGGCCCCACGCTCCTGTCCACCAGAGTAGCCGTCCACCGGGAGAGCAGCCTCTCTGCCTCCGGAGTCATGCCACAGTGCACCGCCCGGAACAGGATGCGGGAGACCCCGTACGTCGCCGCCGCGTGCCCCCTGCCAAAGACAGACATTGGGAAGCGCGCGAGCTTGGTGTACGCGGCCGCAAGCCTCTCACGGCACACCCCGGTGACGGCCTCCGGGGGCGGCAGGCCGGCAGAAACGGGCACGCCCAGCGACACGCCCGCGTCCAGCACGCGCAGCCCAGCCACCTCTGCACCCGCCAGCAGGCCCTCCCCCGCCGAACCCAGGGGCAGGATGCCGCACTTGCCGAGGTTTAGGACGAGGCCCGTCGCTCGGCCAAACACCGCCATCGCCTCCACCAGCGCAGCGACGGCAGCCGGCGCACACGACCGGAGGAGGGGCATGCAGTCGTCAGCGTACTGGGGGCAGGTCACTCTGCAGCCAGGCACGACCTCGACCCCCACCGCCGGGCAGGTGCGCAGGAAGCACGCGAGCGCATGCCCCAGGAACAGGAAGAGGGCTGGCGCAGCGGGGCAGCCCTGGCGCACGCCCGCCGCATACTGGCGCGGCTCAGAGATGAACCCGTTGACCTCGGCCGACGCGTACGTGTGCGTGAGGATGGTGCGGGTCCATGCCAGCACACCGTCACCGACGCCCACCGCCTCCATGACCGCAAGGAGGCAGCCACGGTCGATGGTGTCGTACGCCTTGCGGAAGTCGAGCAGCGCCAGCGCTGCACCCGTCGGCCCCACGCCCTCTGCCGCGTTGGCAGCCAACAGGCCAGGCAGCATCTGAGTGAGGCAGATATTGTCCTTCATGCTCTTTTTGTACACCAGGGGGTGCACCACACACAGTTTACATGATGCACGGTTGTGTGGGCCCCGAGCTCCAGGCTTGGTGACCCACCACCGTCATCACGTCTCTACACTCTGCCCGCACCCCTCCAACTGCCACACCCCTCCCAGCAGCAGCAGCAGCAGCAGCAGCAGCAGCAGCGCCCAACAGCGACTCCAGCCAGCCGACAGCCACCTCGCTACGCCCCTGTGGGCTCTGGCGGCATGACCATCACGCCCGCGCCTTGCGCCCACTGCGAAAACGTGGCGTCGTCAAGGCCGCCCGCCACCATCCGCGCCATGACCTTGGACAGCTCGCCCGGCTTGGCAGACATGCCGGTGAGAGAGGGGTGCATCGCCTGTGTGTACGTGTGGGAACATGTGGGTGTGTGGGTGTGGGGGGGTGCGTGCACGCGTGGTGTGTGTGTGTGTGTGTGTGTGAATGTGTGTGTGCGTGTGTGCGTGTACATGGGGTGACATGCAGGTGTATGTGTGCAGTGTGTGTGTGTGTGTGGGGGGGGGAGAGGGCAGGGGGCGCAAAGGTCGAAGGCGATCCGGCGGGGAGTTGACTCAATGGCACATGTTCAGGGGGCATGAAGGATCCCAGCTCAAACACACACACACACACACAGGCACCTGCAGCTCCCCCAGAGTCGCCTTGGCCACGGGCAGTAGCGCCGACTGCAGCTCGCGCACGCCGTCGCCCCCGAGCAGTCGCAGCTCGGGCGCGGGCCACGAGCCAGAGCCGATAGCAAGTACCTTGGGTTTAGGGTTCCGAGTTTTGCGGTGTTAGGGTTCATGATTCGGCGTCTAGGGCCGAGCTCACGGAAACCATCGCCCCCGAGCAACCGCAACTTGGGCGCGGGCCACGAGCCAGAGCCGAGCGCAAGCACCTAGTTTGAGGGTTCGGGGTCTGGGGTTTGGGGTTTCGGGGTTACAGGGTTCATGATTCGGGGTCAAGGGTTGAGCTCGCACACGCCGTCTCCCCCGAACAGTCGCAGCTTGGGCGCGGGCCATGAGCCAGAGCTGATTGCAAGCACCTGGTTTTAGGGTTTGGGGTTTCGGGGTTTTAGGGTTTGGGGTTTCGGGGGTTGAGGGTTCAAAATTCGGGGTCGAGGGTTGAGCTCACGCACGCCGTCGCCTCCGAGCAGTCGCAGCTCGGGCGCGGGCTACGAGCCAGAGCCGAGGGTGTAGGGTTCGGGGGTTTCAGGGTTCATGATTCGGGTTCAAGGGTTGAGCTCGCGCACACCATCGCCCCCGAGCAGTCGCAGCTCGGGCGCGGGCCACGAGCCAGAGCCGAGCGCGAGCACCTAGGGTTGAGGGTTTGGGGTTTGGCTTTTAAAGATCGCAGACAGGCCCTGATGAACCTGCACGCACACTCTTCGACAAACCGCCCTGCGGGCGGTCTCCTCATCGGAATCCGATTGTCTAGGGAACCCCCTGGCACACCCCTGTGGTCACGCAGAGCGAGCAGGCACACGCACCACCACCACACACACACCACACACAACCCTGGTCACGCAGAGCGAGCAGACACACGTCCCCCCCCACACACAAAATCACCCCCGCACGCATCCGCACCCGCACACCCACCCGCAAACACCCACCCACACACCTGGTCGCGCAGCGCCGCGGCGACCGCGGCCGGCAGCAGCGGCTGCGCCGCCCCCCCTGCCTCGGCACCCGCATCATCAGAACCGCCGAGGCATGCCGTCGGTACCGCGATGACCGTCGGTCCGGCGTCGAGCAGGAGGATCAAGGAAGACGAGGACGCTGCTGCGTGCGGTGCCTGCGGCGGTGCGCCGCCGTCGGACGCTGGCTCGTATAGGAGGGGCGGGAGCAGGTCGACGGGGGGGAGCTCCTGTGTGTGTGTGTGAGTGTGTGTGTGGTCGAGTCTAGTCCGTCGGGCGCCTGTGATGGCGCATGATGTGTGTGTGTGTGTGTGTGTGTGTGCGGTGCCTGCGGCGGGGCGCCGCCGTCGGACGACGGCTCGTAGAGGAGGGGCGGGAGGAGGTCGACGGGGGGGAGCTCCTGTGTGTGTGTGTGTGTGTGTGTGAGTGTGTGGTCGATTTTATAGTCCGTCGGGCGCCTCTGATGGCGCGTGTGTGTGTGTGTGTGTGTGTGTGTGTGTGTGTGTCGTCTCGTCTCCACGTCTCCACCGACAAGCATGCCAAAGACGCGTTCTAAGAGCGACTCCACGGCATCCTCTCCGACGTCCCCTCACACCACTACCTCCTAGTGATGGGAGACTTCAACGCCACCACCACCGCCGCCACCCCCGCCATCCACCCATCGGTGGGCCGACACGCCTGCCCCGCCCCCCACAACCCCCTACGCCCTGCCCCCACCAACCACCGCCTTGCATCGTACCGCCATCGCCCCACCATCAACGGCAACGGCCACAGGCTTGTCGACCTGTGCGCAGCCCACAACCTTGCCATCACCCACTCCTTCTTCCCCAACCCCGCAGCACGCGCGTACACCTGGTATAGCAACAACCACAAGGCCTGCAGCATACTGGACTACATCCTGGTCCGCCGCTCTCACCTGTCATCTGTCCAAGGCGTGCGTGCGCAATGCCCCATCACCCACCCAATCCCCTCCCTCACCAAGTCTGACCATTCCCTCGTCACTGCCAGAATCCGCTTCCACTTCTCCAAAGTATGGAGCAATGCACACTCTCAACACACACGACCCCCACCCCCATCGCTACTTCACCGACCTTCTCCGCGACCCCGACACGCGGCGAAGATACGCTGAGGCAGCCGCGACCGCCCTCGCCCCCTCCTCTCCCCTCTCCCCCCTCACTCCCCCCTCAGAACACCCACCTGGAGATTCTCTCACGGAGGCCAAGCTGGACCAACTGATGAGCCGCTTCACCGCCGCTCTACATGAGGCGGCCAAGAAGACCCTCGGCCCCCGCCCACGTGAGATCCCAGTTACCTTCAACCTCTCTGATACGTCACTCAAGCGCGCCCAAATCCTGCAGGCAGCCCGTACCAGGGAAGCCCCACAGGCAGAGATCAAGCACTATAAGGTACTTCTCAAAATCTCTTTGAGCGACGACACCGACGCCCACTGGGACGTGACCGCTGTGCGCATCCAACGCGCCCTAGACGCTCACAAGCCCCACATCGCACACCAAACACTGCAACAACTCGTCGGAGACCGCCCGCTCGCAGCCGCCCCGGCTCTCCGGACGGACGCTGGCCTCCGCTTCGGAGCCCAGCCTGTTGCCGACGCGTTTGGTGTGTACTCCAAACAACTCCACACCCTCCCCTCCACAGTGGACGAGACCATTCTCAACACCCACCTGGCCCACACACCCATCGCCCCCCCTGCCCATGTCCCAACTGATTTCTCACAACACCCTACTGGTGTTTCCCAACATCCAACTGGTGTTTCACAACACCCACCCGCTGCCTTCCAAGGCACACCTCAACACCCACCTCAAGACCTTACTCAAGACCAACCTCAAGACCCACCTGGGGTTCCTCAACACCCACCCACTGCCTCCCAAGACACTCCACGTGACTTAACTCAAGACCAACCTCAAGACCCAGCCCAAGACCTGACTGGTGTTTCTCAACACCCACCCACTGCCGCCCAAGGCACACCTCAAGACCCACCTCAGCACCCAACTCAAGACCCTCCACAAGACCCAACTCAAGACCCAACTCAAGACCCAACTGGTGTTTCTCAACACCCACCCGCTGCCCCCCAAGGCACACCTGAAGACCCTCCTCTGCACCCAACTCAAGACCCTCCTCAAGACCCAACTCAATACCAACCTCAAGACCTTACTGGTGTGTCTCAACACCCTCCCACTGCCTCCCAAGGCACACCTCAAGACCCACCTCGAGATCCAACTGGTGTTTCTCAACACCCAGAGATGGAGGCTGCGATCAAAGCCCTCAGAAACACCTCTCCCGGAGCCGACGACATCACCGCACCACTCATCAAGTGCGGCAGTCCAGCCGTTGCCTCCGTCCTCCACCGCATCATCCGCAGATGCTGGAACACCAACACCACCTCCGTCGCGTGGCGACAAGCCGTCATCTGCCCCTTGTACAAGGGCGTGACATCAGGCCCAACCACGCTCGTCAAGTCCTACCGAGGCATCTCCCTCCTACCTGTCCCCGGCAAGACCTACACACACATCCTTCTCGACCGCCTACGACGACAGCTGGAACCCTGCCTCTCCACCTACCAATTTGGCTTCCGGCCTGACCGAGGCACCACAGCTCCCATCTTCACCCCGCGCCGCATCCAAGAAGAATCCCACCGTGCCCAAGCCCCGCTTCACGTGGCCTATGTTGACCTCTCCAAGGCCTTTGACCTGGTCAACCAAAAGGCCCTATGGGCAACTATGCGTCACCGCGGCGTGCACCCAGACCTCCTCGCTCGCATCAAGAGCTCTACACTGATGCCACCGCAAGAGTCCGGGTCGGCGCCGCATACTCCGCACCATTCAACCTCGACACCGGCGTCAAACAAGGCTGCCCCTTCTCCCCACTTCTCTTCAACATCTACATCGACACTGTCGTACAATCCCTGATCGCCCAGCTCCCCGACGCAGGCATCCAAATCGGCTACATGGTCAACGGCACCCTTCCTTCCCCCTCAAGCCCTCTCCACGGATTTCGTGACCACCCTCCTCCCCCTCCTCCTCTACGCGGACAACATTGCGCTGATGGCACCAAACCTTGACGCCCTCACCGAGATGCTCGCCCGACTTGATCAGATCTGTTCGGACCTCACCCTCGAGATCAACTACAACAAGACCGTACACCAGGCGCTCGGCCACCTGTCCGCCCACACCGCCACACCAGCACCGATCGCTGTCCCTTCTTCGTCCTCTGACAACCCCCACCTCGTCCAACCCACCACCGAGTTCAAATACCTTGGCAGTATTTTATTCATGCCCACCCCATCCCTCGACCTCCTTGACGGAGAGATATCCCGCCGGATCTCCTCTGCCTGGTTTACGTTCAATCGCCTCACCTCCAGAATCTGGAAAACTGACAATATCAAGCCTTCTACCAAGATCCAACTCTACAACGCCTTCGTGACATCCGCCCTTCTGTACAGCTGTCAAGGCTGGACACTCATTGTCGCCCACATACAACGCCTGGAAGTGACCCACAACCGCTCTCACCGCAGCATGAAGCGAGTCCCCCACAACTTTTCCCCCTCCACCCCACACACCTCCACGGCCGAGCTGCACACCAAGGACCCACCAACAGCTCCCATCATCGACACCATCAACAAGCACCGTATGTTCTTCATCAGATCCCTCGTACGCCACCTGCCCCCCTCCCTCCCTCCTCCGCTCCCCGACAACTCAATCTTCCCACCGACTGCTGCCCTCTTTATGTCCCGACGCCCCGACGCCCAGATGCCCGACCGGGTGGGTGCCATCACCTCATACCGGCTCAATGCACACGACATGTTCAAGTCAACCCACTTCGTCAGCGTCGTCAAGGCACGCTACGCCGCGGCTGTAGCCGCGCACGACAAGAACCCATCGGCCACCCCTCCCGAGCTCGCTGTCATCCTGGGCACCAGGCGGCCTCCTGAGTGGACCACCCTAGCTAGGTTCCCACAACTGTGGGATAGCATTTGCCGTGGGGTGGCCGAGGCAGCAACAGCCCCACCACAACCGTAACCACACGTAGCAACACTTCAACTGAGCGTTTTATGATGAAAGCCAATGATACAAGAACCAATAAAGTAGAATCCCCAAGTCCATGGATATCCTCTCGTACTAGCGCATATGGTTGGTCACCCGCAGCGAACGAACTAAAGATCCATGGGTGTTTTTCGACTTCTGAAACGATTGCCGGTGTGTGTGCTTTAGTTAGCACAGGCATGAGCCGTAATCCAGGTTGCCCGTGCGGTGGGAACTGTAATGAATGTCTCTCTCTCTCTCTCTCTGTGTGTGTGTGTGTGTGTGTGCGGTGCCTGCGGCGGTGCGCCGCCGTCGGACGCTGGCTCGTAGAGGAGGGGCGGGAGCAGGTCGACGGGGGGAGGCTCCTGTCTGTGTGTGTGTGTGAGTGTGTGTGTGGTCGATTTTATAGTCCGTCGGGCGCCTTTGATGGCGCATGTGTGTGTGTGTGTGTGTGCGCGGTGCCTGCGGCGGGGCGCCGCCGTCGGACACTGGCTCGTAGACGAGGGGCGGGAGCAGGTCGACGGGGGAGAGCTGCTGTGTGTGTGTGTGTGTGAGTGTGTGGTCGATTTTAAAGTCCGTCGGGCGCCTGTGATGGCGCATGTGTGTGTGTGTGTGTGTGTGTGTGTGCGGTGCCTGCGGCGGATCGCCGCCGTCGGACGACGGCTCGTAGAGGAGGGGCGGGAGGAGGTCGACGGGGGGGGGAGCTCCTGTGGGTGTTTGAGTGTGTGTGTGTGTGGGGGGGCTCGATTAACGGAGGCGCGTTCTCGTCGCCGAGCCCTGGACCCAGCAATGCGGCGCTGCTGGTGACGAGGATCTCCGTGCCGCTGACGAGCGGGGTAAAATACGACTGGCCCGGCTCCTACTAGACTGCCCCTCGGTGGAACACTTCAGGAGCGGCTTGCCGGCGCTGCCATGGCTTGGCGAGTAGCCGCGGCGCTGCCGCGGCCTGTGCTGGGAGACGGCCCTTATCCTCCCCCCATGCAGGACGCCATGCGGCACCGATCTCGACGAGTTGATCGACGAGCGGAGGAGCTGGCGCCCGTCAATGCATGCTGGACATTGGTCAAGATGGCTGCCCGTGGAGGCGGGCTACCATCACGGCTTCAGCGGTGGCGACCGCCGAGGCAACACAGAGTAAATCCGCTTCACCAATCGCAGCGTTCGTCACCGCGCTCATCCTCGGGGTCGCTCGTCTGCCGGTGACTGGCGTTGGAAGGTCTTCAGGCAGCCTCCATGACAACTCTGTCGTCCATGCACCCCTGGAGGGTGGGACCTGGCAATGCATGAGGCATGGGGCGCCGGCTGAGCCCCATGCAAACGAGAGCTGGACAGCCATGCACTGCCAGGCGGGGACCGTTCCAGTCAGCGCCAGTCGGCTCTGCCGGCTTGACTGGCCACAAGGCCACTACTGTGACCCTGAGGAAGGTCCTCTCCTATATGCTCCTTGCCAGACATGTCTCTCAGAGACCGCTGTTTGGGGTAGTCTAGCCGGCGGGAGCGGTAGTCTATCGGCCGGGAGCCGGCGGTACTCTAGTACTTAAGTGTGCTGGAGTATCGGCGGGTGTCTCTAGTAGAAGAGTAGCCTGCATAGCTGGAAACCCCGTGTTACTGTGTGTGTCAGTGATGCAGATTTGTGTTGGCGTGACGGCGGTCTTGTGACGTGGAAGCAGCCCCGCATGGCCGCTTTGGGCCAATCAAATTGGGGTCAATCTTGTGACGTGAAAGTGTGAAACCGCTGATTCCACACTTTTCACACAAAAACGCGACGCGCTTCGGCGACGCGAAGGACCCTCCCGTGTGACGCATGCGTCCGCGTCACGCCTTTCTACACCACTACTACACACACACACACCTGCAGCCCTCCCGTGCGCCCCCTCCGCCGGAACAGCCGCGACAGCCACACACACGCACACACGCACACACACACACACACACGCATACCTGCAGCCCCCCCGTGCGCCCCCTCCACCGGAACAGCCGCGGCAGCACCATCGCAAGCGCGGCGCGCGACCCCGCGCTCAGCAGCGTGTTGGCGAGCAGCAGGCGCGCGTCGGCGTGCGGGGTGCAGCTGCTGCTGCTCCCCTTGGCAGTGCTGGTGTGGGGTCCGAGGATCACGGATCGCTGCAGCTGATAGAGGGCCTGTGTGTGTGTGCGTGTGTGTGTGCGTGTGAGTTTGGGTGTGTGGTCTGGGTGTGCTGTGGGTGCTGCGTTGCACCGCGTTCTCTGGTCCCACCCCCACCCCCCCCTACCCCAGTGCACCCCTCCCCCCCAATCCCCCCCTTCCAAGGATGCTGGCATCCACAGTGTCGATTCCAAACCAGCGGCTTCTCGACACACTCCACCACCCTCCACACAAGTGTGGACTCCACACCTGCGCGAGCGGCGTCAGGTTCTCCGGCCACTGCCGCGCCTTCTTGACACCCCACCCCAGCAGCCCCGCCGACAGCTGAACCTCCTTGCCGCAGCGAGACGCAATGAGCGTGAGCTGGGCGCGAAGGGCGTACCTGTGTGTTTGTGTGTGGTGTGTGTGGGGGGGGCGGGGGCACACAGTGCCAAACAGCATAGCGAGACGCGATGAGCGTGAGCTGGGCGCGCAAGGCGTACCTGATTTGAGGGGGGGGGGAGCGAGGGGAGGGGGGGGGGGGCACACAGATCCAAAGATCACAGCGCGGTACGATGCACGACACACACACACACACACAAACACACACACACCTCAGCTCCTCTGCCTTTGCGCGCTGCCACAGCGCCCCACTCTTCTTTGCGTCGATCACCGCCTGCAAGGGATTCGATGGTCGGTTGGTCAGTAAGTTTGGTTGGTTGGTTGGTTAGTTTGTTGGTTGGGAGGTAAAATGGTTGGTTGGTCAGTTAATTGGTCAGTTGGTTGGTTGGTTGGTCGGTTAGTTGGTTGGTTAGTGAGTTTGTCATTTAGTAAGTTGGTTAGTTGATCGGTTGGTTGGTAGGTTGGTTCGTTGGTCAGTAAGTTGGTCAGTTGGTGAGTCAGTCAGTTGGTGTTGGTCGGGCTTTAGTTCACTTTTTGGCAGCTTCCACCACCGCCTGCCCCGTCTGTGTGTTGAACCAGACCCAGATTGCTCCGAATCGAACCAGGTTCAACCAGTTCGGCCTAGGCTTGCTACAGACTTACCTTCTTGGCAGCTACCACCGCCGCTGCCTCAGCGTTGACCCCACGCATTCAGTCCAGATCCTTTGATCCAGATCCAGATTGCTCCAGATCCAAATTGCTCCAGATCCAGATCCAGATTGATACACGCACCTTCTTGGCAGCTACCACCGCCGCTGCCTCTTTGCGTTTGACCCGCGCATGTACTCCAGACCCAGACTGCTTTGATTCAAATCTTCCTGTGATCCAGATCCTTTCATCCAGATCCAGATCCAGATTCATCCAGATACAGATCCAGATTCATGGAGATTGGCCCAGCCCCACAAGAGACGCACCTTCTTGGCAGCTACCACCGCCGCCGCCTCAGCGTTGATCCCTTGCATGTACTCCAGACCCAGACTGCTTTGATTCGAATCTTCCTGTGATCCAGATCCTTTCATCCAGATACACATCCAGATTCATCCAGATCCAGATCCAGATTCATGCAGATTGGCCCAGCCCCACAAGAGCCACACCTTCTTGGCAGCTACCACCGCCGCCGCCTCAGCGTTGATCCCGCGCATGTAGTCCCCGAGTGACGCGACGACTGGCAGGCGGCGCGTTGTGACGCGCTGCACGAAGCGGCCGCCGATCGAGGGGTCGACAAACTGAACGACCACCTGGGGTGTGTGTGTTTGTGTGTGTGTGTGGGGGGGGGTGCGTGCGTGTGTGTGTGTGTGTGGCCACGCGCTGCACGAGGCGACCGCCGATCGAGGGTTCGACAAACTGAACGACCACCTGGGGTGTGTGCGTGTGCGTGTGTATGTGTGTGCGTGCGTGTGTGTTGTAGTGCAGGCATTGCCGGTGCATGCGGACAACCTCATGTAAGCCGCTTGGTTGGTTGAGTGTGTGTGTGTGTGCGTGTGCGTGTGTGTATTGCTGTAAGTAGTGCAGGTATTGCCGGTGCATGCGGACGGCCTCATGTAACCCTTGGTCGGTTGGTAAGTCGTGTGTGTGTGTGTGTGTGTGGTGACGTGCTGCACGAAGCGGCTGCCGATCGAGGGTCCGACAAACTGAAAAAACCACCTGTGTGTGTGTTTGTGTGTGTGTGTGGGGGGGGGACGCATGTGTGTAGGGTGCGGCAGTTACCGTATGCGTGGGCCCGTATACCGTATAACACCGTATACCGTATACAAGGGTATACGTTTATACGCTCGATTCCTTGATCCGATTGAGACGGGAACGGTTGATTCGGATGCCTGACATGATGGGCATCACAAATCCACTCTAACAAGCATACTTTGCTATGTTTGGTTTAGAGGAAACACAACTCTAGGTTTGTCTCACTGCATG
>VFSX01000147.1:279078-339078 GCA_016618255.1 Chlamydomonas sp. UWO 241 | reverse complement strand
CGCAGCGCGCACTCGAGCGCCGCGCCCGTGGCGCGCTAAACCCCTTAAGGGTTTAGGGTTTAGGGTTTCTGAACCCTAAACCTTTAAACCCTGCACTTGCAATCTGTGCGCGAGGCCCTCCGTATTCGCAGGTGTGGGCAACAGCTATTGCTGCTGGCGACGGAGGTGGGCTGGCAACCGCTGTCGACCGACTGGCTGCGGCAGGCGGCGCGCTTCAGGGCGAAAGCGCTACGGCGGCCGGATAGCGATCTGCTGAGGGCGGCGATGCGGGAGAGCTGGGCAGTTAGCGGCGGGTGGCGTGCGGGAGAGCTGGGTGGCACAGCTGAGCGAGTGCCTCAGCGCAGTGGGGCACACGCTGGTGTGGGGCCAGGAGGCGGGGGGCATCGCGCGCCTGCTAGAGACAGCAGCGGCGGGGTGGCTGGCATCAGAGACCAGCACACCAGAGCTGCCAGAGGACGCCAACCAGCTCAGCGTCGTCCGCTCAGTGCCTGACTCATTGTCACACCGCTTCAAGATGCTTACTTACATGCGGTGGATGGCGGACGACTCTGGCGGCGCACCAATGCTCTGGACGGGGCTGAACAGCGCCGCCCAGATCACGGCACTCGTACGCTTTAGAATGGAGCTGCATGAACTGCAGATAGAGAAGGGGCGCCACACGGGGCAGGCAGAGCCACGCAGCCAGAGGCTCTGTCGCCTTTGTGGCATGCGGGAGGACGAGGCACACGTGTTTTTTGAGTGCCCAGCGTCTACGGAGACACGCGTACAGTTCCACACCCTTTTTCCTGAGCGTCCCTGGGGACAATAAAGGCTTGGATGCGAAGATGCGGGCGTTTATGAACTCCAGCCCGGGGCTACTTTACCCTTGTTTTTGGCGCGACATGGCCAACTTTCTGGTCTCGTGCCTTGATATACGTAACACAAGCCTGGAGATAGAAGAGGATCGGGAGGAATAATTGACCTGAAGCGAACGATGTTTTAAATTAGGAGTCAATGAGGCAGCCACGATAGTGGCGGGGACCCAAGCGTGGGTTCCCGAGGAGCTGCGGTGGACTGTGCCGTTTGCAGTGCACCGCAGCTGGCGCACCTGAAATGGGTCTCACACGTGAAAGCTGCCTCAAAGATGACGACCTCAAAACGGAGTATGCAGAAGGAACATATTTATCCGCTATAACCGGCTTGATATCCTTTTTGGCCACGTCTTGGCCTTTCTCCCCACGGGGGGATTTCTCTTTTGGCGATTGGCGACGAACCTGCCTTGCGCTTCCGTTTCCCAACATGCGCTCACCTACTTCAACAAGCGTTTGCTGCCGCTGCGGTAGGAGACCTACGGGTGCGCCCACGCTCTTTACAGAGTTGGGTTTACCTACCACCAACAGCCAGCCATCTCAGTGAGGTGCTCGGGCCATACGCGTCGAGCACGGTCTTATACGCCTTTAGAGGTGTCCCTGACTGTAACATCCATCAAACCCTAACCCCTTTAGTTAGAACCCCTAACCCCTGAACCCTCAACCGACGCACAGATGCACGCGCGGATGCATGCGTCTGCGCCTGCGCGCGCGCACCTGGCGGCGGCGGCGGCGCGCACAGCTCGAGCAGCCGCAGCGCGCACTCGAGCGCCACGCCTGTGGCGCGCGCGCGCGCGCGGGGCACCGCGCCCGCGTCGAGCGGCCGCACCGATTGCAGGCACTGCTCTAGGCGCGCGCGGCACCCCGCCAGCGGGGCCACGAGCTGCGGCACGCGTCCCCCGGGGCCGCACGCGCGCCCCGCCGCGCACGCCGCCAGCGCGTCGGCGTCGAGCGGCTGGCTGCCCGGGAGCGCGAGGGAGAACGGAGGCGGGGGCGCGTGGCTGCCGTCGCTGTCCGTGCCGATGCTGCGTCGAGTCAGGTGGTTGGGTGTTGGGTGTTGGGTGTTGGGTGTTGGGTGTGGGATGTGGGGTGTGGGGTGTTGGGTGTTGGGTGTGGGGTGTTGGGTGTTGGGTGTTGGATGTTGGGTTTGCCTCGGAGGAGGGGGAGGAGAGGGGGGCGTCGTCCGACGTCGAGCGGCTGGCTGCTCGGGAGCGCGAGGGAGAACGCGGGCGGGGGCGCGTGGCTGACGTCGCCGTCCGAGCCGATGCTGCGTCGAGAAGGGCGGGTGGTGGGTGGTGGGTTGTGGTGGTGGTGGTGGGGGGGTGACGCGTTGCACTGTGTGTGTGTCGGGGAGGGGGGGCGGCGCGTGACCCCGGGGGGGGAGGTGCATCGTCCGTGCCGATGCTGCGTCGAGACGGGCGGGTGGTGGTGGGTGGTGGTAGTTGGTGGGTGGTGGGTGGTGGGTGATGGGTGGTGGGTGGTGGGTGGGTGTTTTGGGTGGGGGGGGGATGGTGGTGGCAACGCGTTGCACGGTGTGTGTGTCGGGGGGGGGATGTGCTGCACTGTATGTGATTGCGCGCGTGTGTGTGTGTTGTGTGTGTGTGTGTGTGTGTGTGTGTGCATGTGTGTCTGATTGCCTGACCGACCTGTGGAGATTCAGCGCAGAGTCGAACGTGACCAGTGAAATGTGCGTCGCTGGGTCGAGCGCAGAGAGGCCCTCCAACACGCCCGAGACGAGGCCGGGCAGGCAAGCGGTGTCGGTCGTGGCATCGATCAGAAGCACGATGTGGCCGGGTGGGGGCGGAGTGGCGACCTGGAGGGGGGGGGCGTGTGCGTGTGTGTGTGTGTGTGTGTGTGTGCGTGCGTGCGTATGTGTGTGCGCGCGCGTGTGTACCCCTCTGCATGCAGGG
Organism: Chlamydomonas sp. UWO 241; assembly: GCA_016618255.1. Taxonomy (NCBI): domain Eukaryota; kingdom Viridiplantae; phylum Chlorophyta; class Chlorophyceae; order Chlamydomonadales; family Chlamydomonadaceae; genus Chlamydomonas; species Chlamydomonas priscui. The sequence continues at coordinate 336,320 of VFSX01000147.1, read as the reverse complement.
GCGTGCGTGGCGTGTGTGTGGTGGTGGGGCGGGGGGGGGGGCTGCTGCTGTCTCCCCCCCCTCCACGCACCCCCGCCACACCCACCCCGCAAAGGCAAAGGGCACCTTCGGTAGTTCAGAATCCATTGAAGAAGCACCACCCACCTAGGGCGCGGGGAACACGTACGCGTCCGCCTCGCACGTGAGCTCCGGCTGTGAGCCTAAGGCAGCGCAAGCGCGGCAGCACATGCGATGCCCCAGCCACACAGCAGCCACCCAGAAGCCAGCTAGCAGCCACCTAGAAGCCAGCTAGCAGCTGCCCAGCAGCAGCCACGCACCTTTGGCGCAGGGAACACGCACTTCGTGTGCCAGCTTACGCTCTTATCAAGGAGCGGAACTGGCCAACTGCACACTACCGTGCTGATTTGTTGGATTGACTGCTTATAATCACATCGCTTAGGGTTTGGAGTGGGGGTTGAGATTGCTATGGTATCGTGCAGGGTTTAGAGTTGGGGTTTAGGGTTTAGGGCTTAGGGTGAAGAGCTAGGGGTTTGCCCGCACCTTGGGTACGCCACCGCCTCGCGCGTGAGCTCCAACTACGAGCCCAAGGCAGCACATGCGATGCAGCCAGCCAGCAGCCAGCTAGCAGCCATCCAGCAGCTACACAGCAGCCAGCTAGCAGCCAGCTAGCAGCTACTCAGCAGCAGCCACCCACCTTGGGTGCAGGGAACACGTACTCGACCGCCTCGCGCGTGAGCTCCGGCGCCGCCTCGCCCGCCTGCAGCCCCTTGGCCGCGTTTACGTGCCCGCACAGGCTGCACAGCCACTCGCCCTTGGCGGGGTCGCGCTGCGGGTTTTAGGGGGGTGGGGGTTGAGGGTTGAGGGCTTTAGCAGCATGGTCAGGCATGGTCAGGCATGGTCAGGCATGGGCAGCATGGGCAGCATGGGCATGCAGCGCACCTGGCAGTAGGCGTTCAGGTACGCGGAGCACGCCTTGCACCGAACCGGTGGCCGCATTATCTGGGGCAGCTGCAGCTGCGCCGGAGGAATAAAGTCGATCACCGCGGCTAGCGGGATGCCGTGGTTGTTGGCAAACGCTTGCTGGTTCACCACCTGTGTGCGCGTGTGCGAGGCAGCCATGCAATGTGTGTGCGAGACAGACGTGTGTGTGCGAGAGCCGTGTGTGTGCGAGAGCCGTGTGTGCGTGCGAGACAGCCATGCGTGTGCGAGACAGCCCTGCCTGCGTGAGTGAGACAACCAAGCGTGTGCCAGCCTAACTGTGCACCTTGCCATGGCCGTGTGAAAAGGGGTGGCCTTGCGTAATGGCCCACATGCGCGCAAACACACCCACCCACCCACCCACCCACACACACACGCGCGTGCACACACACACACGCACACACACACACACATAGCAGGGTGTGACACACATGCAAACGCACACACACACATGCACACATGCGTGCATGCCATGAGGGGAGCTCGATCTTCGGGATGCATGCGATACAGTCCCATGCACGAGACAGCCATGCGCCCATGCCCAGATCTTGGACGCCTCCTCCTCTGCTCCCTCCCCCTCAACATCTCTCTCCCCTCACCGTCGAGCTCACGAGCTGCACGCCATCGGGTGCCTTTAACGTCACGGCACGAGGCGCCTGTGTCTGGCCCCCCTCTGGCCCACCCACAGGTGGTGGGGGTGTCGTCATGCCTGCGCAACAGGCGTTATACCCAGTACTGGGGCGGTGGCAACGAATTACAGCACACAAACTGAAAAACGACAGGTGGATTATCACACTTGTGTGCGGGAAGTGCGATAGTCCCTGGGGCAGTGTGCTGTCCAAGGGGTGTTTGTCCATTCCAGGCATTTCGCCGCACGCAGCCATGAACCTCTCCATCATGACATGGGACGACCAGTTCGTGAATATCCGGGTGCGCTGGCTGGATATGGTCCTGGCTGGATGTCATGTGCAACCAACCACCGAGGGGCAACTGCTCCCCCACCTCTGTGCCCCTGTCCGCCCTCCACCGCACGCACTGCGCCACGCACTGCTCCATGCACTTGGTTTGAGCAGCATGCGTGCTGCTGGCACCTGCTTGTGGCTCGCAGGTGGATCCCTCCACGGTCGTTGCTGATGTGAAGGCGATCCTGCAAGCTGAGACGGCTGTGCCGAGCTCGCAGCAGGCGCTGGTGTACGGTGGCAAGATCCTCAAGGACAGGCATGTGCTCATGTAGCTGGCACGGCGCGGCATGTGCACATGCACATGGGGCATGACGTCATGCACGCAACAGGGCATGTGATCATGCACCACCCTCATCCCCATGCAAAGGTGCATGTGGTTCCCCCCCACCCCGACCTGCGCGCCTGTCCACATCCACCCCTGCGCAGCGACCCGCTCTCCGCTTACGGCGTCACGGACAACGACGTGATTCAGATGGTGCCGGCGGAGGAGACTGCCGCGCAGCAGAGCGAAGCAGCCGGCGGCGGCGGCAGCAACGGCACCCAGGCCGTTTACCCCATGGAGATGCACCCCGACGGCTCGGCAAAGAACGCGGTCGCGTTGATGCAGGTGCGCGCTGAGACACTTTCTGCACGCGCGCGAGCCCGTCCCCCTCCGGCCACACGCGCACACTCACACACACACACACACGTTTGCGCACACCGCAGCACATCAAGTCAAGCCCGCACCAGCTCGCGGCGCTCGCAGAGAACAACCCGCCGCTCGCGAGGGCAATCGAGCAGGACGACGTGGCGACGTTCCAGGACACGCTGCGGAAGATGACGAGGTGCGTGGCCCTACCACAGCCCTATCGTCTGATCCGCGCAAGTGAATGCGGTCAAAACGCCTGAGGCAGTCCGGGGTGCGCCTCAGGCGGTGGTGGGCGCCTGAGGCGGTCGGGGTGGCGCCTGAGGCGGTCGGGATGACGTCTTAGGCGGCGCCTGAGGCGATCAGGGGTGCGCCTGAGGCAACGCCTGAGGCGGTCGGCGCGCCTGAGGCAACGCCTGATCCGCGCAAGTAAATGCGGCGCCTGAGGCGACGCCTCAGGCGTTGGGAATGTAGTAGGGTAGCGTGCGCGCTTGTGTGGTGTTGCATCCTGCTATGCTCGCCCGCTGCGTTGACCGGGCTCTCCTAGAAGAGCCCCCCTAGAGACGTGTCGTCTAGGCCTGAACTCACGCCCCGGGTTCCTCCGGGCGCGTACATGTTAACCCTGCAAAACCTGTTGTGTTGCATGGCGGGGGGGAAGGAGCGGCCTGCCAGGGCCGCTGCCGGCCGCTGCAACCGCAGTCCCTGCACGCCTGGCTGTATGTGTAAGCGCACTAGGAGGTGGGTGGGGTGGCCAGATGGCTCAATGTCTCAAATACGAAAGTTAGGGTGGCCAGCAAGCCACCCGTATGCCATTTGCCCAGCTTCAAACCAGAAGGGGGGCGCCGGGCACACATGCAGGCAGCAGGGACCAGCTCCCCAACAGCAGGGTGCGCCAATTTGCCCGGCCGCCTCCTATGACGCATCCCTGTTAGGCTGGCGCGCTGTGTGGCCTTGCGGGCTCTTCTAGTAGAGCTCCGCTAGACGTGTAGTCTAGGCCTTAACTTACGCCCCGGGGTCCTCCGGGCGCGTACATGTGAAAACTGTACAAACCTATGACGCACGCGTGCAGCTCGACGCGCGAGCGCAACGCCGAGATGGAGAAGTGGATGCGGCGCGCCGAGGAGGAGCCGTACAACATCGAGGTGCAGCGCAAGATTGAGGAGATCATCCAGCAGAAGAACATCCAGGAGAGCTACGCCGATGCGTTGGAGCACAACCCCGAGATGGTCGTCGGGCAGGCGAGTCGCGGGCAGCAGTGATTCCCCTGCGAGCCGTATACCGCTCCGAGCCGGATTTCCCATTTTCCAGAAAACCACCACACACTTGGTGGGAGCGAAAGTGGAGCGGTGCGTTGGAAAGCTCTTGCCGAGAGCAGCCCAACGGCATGCGTTGCATGAATACCCGCTGTGTATTGTGCCTCACATGGGATGGGGCAGGCCCGTGGGGGCACGGCCGCGCCGCGGACAGGTTTGAGCAGATTCCAGGAGAGTACCAAGCCGGCACTTGGTGTGCGCCTTCCTATGGATGAAACCTAAAATACCGAGGCGGGAGTTTTTGGTACTTGCCTGGAATCTGTTACTTTCGGTTACTTTTGCGTTACAAAGGCGACTGCTGTCAAAATTCAGCCGATGAACCCGCGACCTAGCGCGATGGATAGCTGACTTCATTCTGCGTCTACGAGTGTTTTGAGTACCTCGGGGGACCAAGGGAGGAGAAAGTCATGGCCTGGGGCGTGCGGGGTAGTGGCGAACCGCGCCCAAATGCGCCACTCGGGGACCAAGATGCGCGCCTGGTGAAAGGGAACACCAGATGTCTGGGCATGGGCTGTGCATGGGCTGTGCGTATATGATTTAAGGCAGCTGTGGGCAGAGCGACGCGACCGGGGGCGCAGGGAGCGCCGCGCTGTTGCTGCGCGCGTGTGCGCGCTGGCACTGCATGGCGCATGGCGTGCCCATGCGGCCCAGTCCCCAAGGTGTATGACGGCATCTCTGGGGCAACAAATCGATTACACAAGATATATGCTGCATGCTGGGAGGGTGTGCAAGCAGGAAAAGGCCCTGGATCACTGTTTTGCTAGTGGGCCTGGGGTGTGACAGACGGCGCCAGGACGCCCCCCCGGAGCCCCTGCGCCCATTTTGAGAACACGCATCGCCTTATAGGGTCATCAAACGTCCAAGCCTTTGAATTGGGGCACATCGGTCGAGGTCGGGGGAGGTCGAAAGCAACAGCTGGTACCATTTTGGCTCCACGCACCGACGGGGCAACGCAGCGCCCCCAGCGACACGCAGTCGTGAACAAGTGGTATTTATCACGCACTATGCACCAGTCAGATAACACAGGGGTCAATCAGCGGCGCAGAGAGAGTTCACGAAAAAGGTTGACGTTCGCACCCCCTGCCCCATCCCATGTGATTGTGCCTGGTATGAGCGGTCAAAGTTGCTGGAGCCGGCAAAAAACTAATAACTAAACTCCTTCCCAGGGACCACCTGCCCGCGCTGAGAGAGGGTGGTGGTCGATGTTGCTGTCCGTCGGGCGCCATAAGTGGCGTATAAGACTAAATGGGCGAGTCGTGGCCAGACTGGGCGAGTGTGGTGGTCGATGGTACAGTCCGTCGGGCGAAGTCGGATGTCGTTAGTTTCGTATAAGACCATGTGGGCGCGTGTGTGCTTGGCTGGGCAGGCGAGTCGTGGGCAGGCTGGAAGCGGGTCGTCGATGCTGCTGTAACAGTGACATCGGCTTTGCAGAGAAGACTACCTTCGAGTCCTAGTACCACCGCGTAGACCAAGTCCAGCTCTGGCTGTTACAACAACTTTTGAGGTGCGGTAGCCACCAGCCGGCTGCCTGCCAAAGCGTAGTCCTAGAGCAAAAGGAGAGCTTTTATGTTACAGTCCGTCGGGCAAAGTCGGACGCCTTCAGTTTCGTATTATACCAAGTGGGCGAGTGTGTTTTGGGCTGGGCAGGCGAGTGGTGGTCAAGTTGGGGGCGTGTGTGGTGGTCGATGTTACAGCCCTACCAAAATCCCAACGCCTGATCTGCGCCATGGAATGCGGTCATAACGTCTGAGACGGTCGGGGTTGTGCCTCAGGCGGTGGTGGGCGCCTGAGACGATTAGTGTGGTGCCTGAGGCGGTTTGGATAACGCCTCGGGCGGCACCTGAGGCGATCAGGAGAGCGCCTGAGGCGACGCCTCAGGCGGTCGGAGCGCCTGAGGCGCCACCTGATCCGCGCCATGGAATGGCGCGGATCAGGCACCACCTCAGGCATTGTGAATGTGGTACGGCAGAGCTCGTCGGACGCCTTAAGTCGTGTATTAGACTTAGTGGATGAGTGTTTGCTGGGCAGGCAAGTGGTGCTCAGGCTGGGCGTGGGTGCTGCCCGCCGCGCACACCCGCAGTTGCTCATGCTGCACGTGCACATGCAGGTCAATGGCGTCAAGACCGAGGCGTTTTGCGACTATGTCTTCCGGCCACCAAAGAAATAAATAAGACAGCTGATGAGAACCACTGTCAACCCGCGCACGCCCGCAAGTGCACATGCCGTACGTGGACATGCAGGTCAACGACGTGGAGACAAAAACGCTTGTCGTGTGCGACTTCGTGTCCCGGCTACAAACAAACAAAAAAGACGGCTGATGAGAATGCCACCACTGCCCACTACCGCGCACGCCCGCAGGTGCACATGCCGTACGTGGACATGCAGGTCAACGACGTGGAGACAAAAGCGCTTGTCGTGTGCGACTTCGTGTCCCGGCTACAAACAAACAAAAAAGACGGCTGATGAGAATGCCACCACTGCCCACTACCGCGCACGCCCGCAGGTGCACATGCCGTACGTGGACATGCAGGTCAACGATGTCAAGACAAAAGCGCTTATCGTGTGCGACTTTGTGTCCCGGCTACAAACAAACAAACAAGAAAGCTGATGAGAATGCCACCACTGCCCACTACTGCGCACGCCCAGATGCACATGCTGTACGTGGACATGCAGGTCGACGGCGTAAAGACCAAGGTGGACTTCTGGCTACACAGAAACACACAAGGAAGCTGAGACGAACACCACTGCCCACTACCGCGCACGCAGGCGCACATGCTGTACGTGCTCGTGCAGGTCGACGACGTAAAGACCACGGCGTTTGTCGTCTGCGGCAGACTTCCGGCTACACAGAAACACACAAGGAAGCTAAGACGAATACCACTGCCCACTACTGCGTGCGTGCGCAGGTGCACATGCTGTACGTGAACATGGAGGTCAACGGCGTCAAGACCAAGGCGTTTGTCGACTCGGGCGCGCAGATGACAATCATGACGCAGGTCGGTCATTTTGTTTTGGGCTTCTGGAAGCCATTGGGAGCCATTTGGCTCCCAACGATCCCATCCGATAGATCTCAACCAACCAAGTTGCCTGATGGTCTGACGATCCATCAGATAGAGCTCGTCACAAGCTTGAAAATGACATGTGTTAGACGGTCAATGGTCAACGTTAAGACAGCAGTCAAGGCAGTCAACAGGACATTGGTTTGCGCGCCGGCTCCCAGAAAGTAACTAAAAAACTGAAAACAAAATCTTTGGCGCATGTACAACAGCAACGGCAGGCAGGGCAGGCCCGCAGCAGGGTTGCGTTTATGGGTTGCAAAAGCAACATCGGCTTTATAGCAAACACTGTCCAGTCCCAGGACCACCGCCTAGACCCAAGTCCAGTTCTGTCCCGCATTATCACGTGTGAGGGGCAAAACCTTGAAGTAGCAAGAAACGCCGGCTTTCCAGCGGAGACTACAGCCAGTCCTGATGATGGATTTTTCAGTCGTGTGCGACGCACCTACAGGCAGCGCATTTGACCTTGTTCGGCGTGTAGAGCCCGAGCACTGCAGACGGATGGCTGGCTACTCTTGGTGGGGAGACTGGTGGGTCGCGGCTGGACATAGACAGGGCACTCTGCCCTCAGATCCCACTTCCTCCCCGAGGGGACACCGTGGCCTTAGAACTGGTCACTGCAAAGACCCGAAGCCTCGTTGTGGCTGTTTAGTTAGCATCGCGTCGCCTAATAGCATCGCATAATAGCACCCCTCATGCCGCCACCTTGCATGCACTGCGCTGCCGAGCGACATGCTGGCGAGACACCTGCATTTTGTTGTCTTTGTTGGGAGTGCCGGCTTCCCATCGGGCGCCGACCCCTCCACCTCAGTGGTCCAGTAGATTGGCAGGCGCCACTTGACCCCCTATCCCCTGGAAGCAGTTATGATATATTTTGGAGGCGCCGCATAATAGCTCTCCTTCTTGCTCTGAGACCATACGTTGGCAGGCAGCCGTCTGGTGGCTCCCGCCCCTCACAAGTAACTGGACTTGGGTCTAGGCTGTGGTACTAGGACAAGAAGGTATTTTTGCTGGAAAGCCGATGTTGCTGTTACAGTAGTTAGATTGCAGGAGTCTGCGGAGAAGTGCAAAAGCGGCGGCGGCGGCAGCAGCGGTGGCTTGCGAGCCCACCAACAGTCCCAGCACTGGGCCACTGCAGTGCTCGCGGTAGTTGAGGCGTGAGACGGGTCGTGCTTTTATTGTGGCTGGTCTTTGTGTTGAGGGCGCTCCAGTCGGTGTGGTTGGATTTATCTGGACCTTGGTTTGAAGTCGGGACTGTCACAGTACCGTTCTGCTCAATGTACTTCATGTTCAGAGTAGTTCACGGCAGCCAAAATTGCCGTTTTCAGCTTCGTAACGTCCTCGAGTTCACGGCAGCCCCGACCCCAGACCATGCTTCACGGCCCAGTTCACGGCACACACAAAAAAACGCACATGGGCACTGCATGGGCACTGCATGGGCTCGTTCTGACATGCTTCCTCTTCCCCGAGAGCGTCCCCCTCGCGAGGTTGAAAGCCGCTGTCAGGCGACAGGTACGAGCACGGGGGCGAGTGAGCGGCGACGCGGTGCGAGTCCCTCACTTTTCTCTTCCCGCTGGGGAGTTCACGGCGCCCCCGGCGCCGGACGCCTCATCACGGCACAGTTCACGGCAGGACGTGAAGTACATTGAGCAGTACGGTATCTTGGATTTTCTATTATGATTTAGGGGGCTGCGGGGGCGCTCAGGACATCACTGATGCTGGTCACCCCAGACTTTGCACAAGAACGATGCGCCATCTGGTTGACTCCTAGAGCCTCGAGCGACGCTTCTACTGACCAGTGATTTTGTTTTCGGGAATAACTTCATTTCCTGGAGTCACTTGACTGAACATCCGGCTCCATCTCGGAGCCATGGCTCCCAAATCCGGCTCCAAACGCCGAAAACACAAACACTGCTACTATCACTCAACCGACATGCCCGTTCCCCAAACTGTGCACAACTTTTCGCAAGAATGTTGCGCCATCTGGTAGACCCTAGAGCCTCGACACTACTCACACTCAAACGACGTTGCCCCCTGTGTGACCGCCAGTAGTGGAGTGTAATAAAGTCATCGTCATGCTATGTCGCATACAGGTCGCCTAGGCACAAGTCCAGTTCTGGCGCTCCAACAATCACTTGTGCAGGGCGTTAGCCACCAGCCTGCCGCCTGCCAACGCGTTGTCCCAGAGCAAAATCGCAAGCTATTGTAAATGCGACACCTCAAGAAGCCTCAATACGAACACTCGACCGTCGCGCCCCCCCACACACACACACACGCATCGCAGCATGTCATTTTGGTGTTATCGTGTTTTTCAAGTTTGGCCAATGCTGGGTTGAACCTGCAACTTGCGATAAAACTCGACCGACCTGCCCCCCCCCTCCCCCCTCACTCATCGCAGGAGTTTGCAGAGCGGTGCTACCTCACGCGCCTCATCGACAAGCGCTTCAGCGGGACCGCGCACGGCGTCGGCGTGTCGAAGATCATCGGACGCATCCACCAGGTGACCGACTGTGCCACTGACTGTGCCACACTGTGTGTGTGTGTGTGTGTGTGTGTGTGTGTGTTCACCATCGTGGCGATGATCTATGTGCTGCTATGTGTGCGCTCCGGTGCTGCTGCGTTACACCCCCCGGGGGACGTTGCGCTGTATGTGCGAGAGAGTGCGGGGTGCAGGTGCCTGCGTGCGTGCGTGCGGCTGTCTGTGCACGTGTCTGTGGCACGCGCGCGCGCGTGTGTGTGTGTGTGTGTGTGTGTGTGTGTGTGTGTGTGTACCCGACTCACCATGTGTACATGTGGCTGTGTTTGCCTCTGCCTGTGCCGCCCGGCTGACTCAGCACGTGTGGTGCGTTCCCCCCCCCCCTCCGTCGGCATCACGCAGAGGCGCCCGCGGTGGTCGGCGGCCACCGCATCGCGATGTCGATCACGGTGCTGGTAAAAACGTGCAAAAAAAAATGTGTGTGGCGTCCAACCGACTTGTTGTGTGTCTCCCCCCGGCAAAATGCAGGCGCCCGCGGTGGTCGGCGGCCATCATATCGCGACGTCAATCACGGTGCTCGAGCAGAAAACTCTTGATCTGTCTTTGAACAAATGTGAAAAAATGTTTGCGACGCCCGGCTGACTCAGCACGTATTGTGCGCGCCCCCCCCCCCCGTTACAGTTACAGTTACATCGGCTTTCCAGCAAAGACTACCTCTAGTCCTAGTACCACCGCCTAGACCCAAGTCCAGTTCTGGCCCTAACAATTACTTGTGCGGTAGCCACCAGCCGGCTGCCTGCCAACGTGTAGTCCCAGAGCAAAAAGGAGAGCTATTGTGCGACGCCTCCAAAATAGGTCCTAACTGCTTCTAGGGGATAGGGGGTCAAGTGGCGCTTGCCAATCTACTTGACCGCCGTGGTGGAGGGGCCGGCGCCTGAGGGGCAGCCGGACCGTACACCACGGCTCTCCACCCGACCCTATCCTGAGCACGCTCAAACGCCGTGTCCGAAAAAGTCTTCCAATCAGAACGAGTGCCACTAGTTTCGCCTAGCTGCTGAATCAGTAGCTTAAGAAAATAGTGTCGGGAGGAGGCTGGAGGCCGGCCTTGCTGCCGAGCCACATCCATTGTGCAGTCAAAAGTCGCACGAGGAAGACGAGAAGCCGGCATGCGCATCACATGGCCTAGCCACTGCATTGATCGCTTTGCCACAAGGCTCTCAATTGGCTCAGTGTCGCACGCCTGCCGAATATAAGTTAATCTGTGCCGGTCGACCAGGCGCACACCCAGAATGCGACGAAGGCAGTTAGAGTGGGCAACCTCCAATCGAGTCAGTTGTGTTTTAGTAGGGGCCCATGTTTCGCAGCCGTACAGAAAGTGGGGCAGCACGAAAGTGTTGTAAACCCGCATCTTAGACTGCACTTGCATCTTCTTGCTGGCCCAAATCTTATCAAAAGACGCAAACACGCCCAGCGCGCGACCGACACGCACACCGATCTCCTTTTCCACACCACCACTCTGGGTTATCCAACTCCCTAGATACTTAAATGCAGAGACGGTCTTCACTTCACCACCAGTCAGCGCAAACGTGGGCAGATCCGCGTCAAAATCTGCTGGCAAAATCATCACTTCTGTCTTGGCGGCGTTGATTTGCATGCCAAAGCTAGAGGACACTTTGTCAAGGATTTTCAGCATAAGCGCCAACTGAGCTGGGTCATGCGAGAACAAACATAAATCGTCGGCATACATCAGCATTACTATGCGCTCAACCGACGACGACAACACAGAGCCGCCGGCTCGGGTCACGACTGACACGCCAGCCCCCTCTGGCATCATGTCTAGCGCCTTTTCACTATGTGGTCAATAAAAACATTGAACAACACAGGAGCAATGACGCACCCCTGTCGCACACCAGACGACACGGGGAATTCGTGCCCGATTTTCCCAGCCAGCCGCACGGCAGCTGCAGTGTTGGTGTGAAGATCCTCCAACAGATCAATAATGTGCGGATGAACACTATATAATCTAAGGACTCTCCACAGTGCCGCACGGTTTATGCAATCGTAAGCTTTAGAATAGTCGACAAATGCCACAGCCATGCATTGTTTGTACTCGGCATGTGCCGCGCTCAGCGAGCGCAGAGTAAAAATCGCATCAACAGTGCCTCTGCTTTTTCTGAAACCACACTGAGCCTCATGCAACTGACCATCAACCTGCGTGGAGACGCGGTGCAGAAGTATGGCAGCGTACGCTTTCCCGGCAATAGAGAGAAGGCTTATACCGCGGTAGTTACCAGGGGAGTCACGCGGACCCTTCCCCTTATATAACGGTGTGATAATAGCAGTTTTCCATTCCCTCGGGGCTCTCCCCGACCGCCATACGGCGATGATGACCCGGTGGAGCCATGCGATGGCAGGTGGGCACCGCAACAGCATGGCGTCCAGCTGGTCACCGCCCGGAGCGGCGGCCGAGCGCAACGCTCGCACACACGCCTCCGTCTCAGCCAGGTCAGGGGGGCGCCCGTGCGCCTCGTCCACCTCTGTGGCGCGTGTGAGCTCAAACGCCGCTACATCGTTCTCCAGCTGGTTCAGGGTCTCGTCGCTGAGCTTGGTCTCCCCGCCATATAGCTTGTCGAATGACTCTGTCATGGCCTTCAGCACCCCGTCTGGACCGCTGTGCAGCGCGCCCGAGACGTCCCGCATGGCAGGTGGGATCTGATGGCTGCGGCTGCGGCCCGCCAGCCTGTCGCACGCGCGCGCAAACTGGCGCAGATTCTTCTTGCGTAGCATGTCTTGCGCCTCCGCCACCTGCTGGCCGATCCACCTCTCCCTGTCTCTCTGCACAGCTGCGTCGGCCGCGCGGTTGGCGCGGTTGCGCTCTCGTTTGGCAGCAGCAGACTTGCTCCTGAGCCATGCCGTGTGCGCGCGCTGCCGGGCGTCCATGAGCCGGAGGGTGCGCTGCGACAGAGTGAACTGCCAGCCGCGCCGCCGGCGGCTGCCGCGTGGAGCGAGGTGGTTGGTGGCCACCTCGCGAATGGCAGCAGCCATCGCGTCGTACTCCGCCTGGGCATCAGCGCCCTCGGGCGGCACGGCCTCCAGCAGCCCAAAGCGATCGGACAGCTGGAGGTTGAACTCACGACGGACAGCCGGGCGCCGCAGTTGTGAAGAGTCCCATGCGCGCCGCTGAGAGCCGCCTGCATGGCGGGAGGCTCGCATGCGGAGGCGCATGGACAGCACCACCATGCGGTGATCGCTGTCCCAGGTTGGGCTCCTACGCACCCTACAGTCTGTCACCGCATGCATGCGGCGGCACGCGACCAGGATGTAGTCCTTGACGCTGTGCAGGCGGCGCACAGAGCATGCATGCCGTCTGCTCTGTGCAACAGCCATGGGGCTGATGTGGGTGTACTGGTGCTCAGGCCTGTGGGGGTAGAGAGTGTTGGCAGCGCGCAGGCTGCATGCAGTGGCAGTGTCGAGGAGCAGGCGACCGTTCCTGCTGGCCACCGCTGGCTCCGTGAGGGGCAGGTGCTTGCCAACGCATTCGTGGTCGGACACCGAGTCCCTCCCCACTGCTGCATTGAAATCACCTGCCACGATGAGCAGATCGCGCTTGTCGTTGGCCTTGTCCGCGAGCGCCGCTACTCGAAGGTAGAAGTCGCCAGCCTCCTCGTCGCTCGCCGCCTCCGCTGGACTGTAGGCGCTGACGATGGTGATCATCTGCCCACGGTCCGCTGCAAAGCGGGCCTGGATGAGGCGGTCGGACACCGCCTCCCAGTGCCGATGCCCATGCAGGGGACAACAGCAAGCCCACCCCACGCTGCCGGTGCTCCCCACCAGACCATAGCAGCGTCAACGACGTTTCGCCCGTAGCCACTTGCGCCTCTCCGGAGCCGGTCCTGCGCAGCTCCTGAAGCGCTGCAACACCGACGCTAAGCTTGGCGCAATCTTGCACCAGACTCGCCAGTTTGACCAGTCCCTCGTCCTCTGCAGGACATGTCCGCACGTTGAACGTAGCCACTCTGGTGTTCTGATTGACGACTTGGACGCGTCGCCAGGCGTGCCCCGCTACACGCGGGGACTGGGCAGGAAAAGGCTGCATGCATGGGGTGCCTTGTTTCCCCTTTGCTCGCATCCGCGGCCAGCCAGCTCAAGTCCGCGAGGCGTCCTTGGCCGTCTGTGATGCCGGGCCGGTATGCCCTCCTTGGGTTGGCTCTACGCTACAGGGTCATCGGACTCGCGTCGTCGACACCTGGATCGCAGCGCGCCCGGGGGGTTGCCACCCCCCCGAGCGCACTAGTAGAACGTAGAAGCGGTGTGTTGGACTGTGCGACAACGTAGGAACACGGAAAAGCCTCAGGCCGCCCCCCCCCCCCCCCGGCAAAATGCACAGGCGCCCGCGGTGGTCGGCGGCCATCATATTGCGACGTCAATCACGGTGCTGGAGCAGAAGTCGGGCCCCGCGTTCATCCTTGGGCTCGACAACCTCAAGCGCCACCAGTGCTGCATCGACCTCGGGGTGCGTTATTTGTAATTGAATACGCAATAATTCTTCTAGTGGTTGTCAGGTCAATGATGTCATACCGTACAGGGCCCGAGCCTTCGCGAATAAGTATTGCTTTGGACGCCCCCGCAAAGCTGAAAACGATTGCATTCTCGCCAAATCGCGATTTGGGGCGTCAAATCGACTAGAATCGATGAAAAACGACCCCCGTGGAGCGATTAAACAATCATTTTTTCCACCTCCCCGCGAAGGCTCAGGCCCTGTATGGAAGTAACAGTAACAGTAACACGGGGTTTCCAGCTAAGCAGGCTACTCTTCTACAAGAGACACCCGCCGATACTCCAGCACACTTAAGTACTAGATTACCGCCGGCTACCGGCCGATAGACTACCGCTCCCGCCGGCTAGACTACCCCAAACAGCGGTCTCTGAGAGACATGTCTGGCAAGGAGCATATAGGAGAGGACCTTCCTCAGGGTCACAGTAGTGGCCTTGTGGCCAGTCAAGCCGGCAGAGCCGACTGGCGCTGACTGGAACGGTCCCCGCCTGGCAGTGCATGGCTGTCCAGCTCTCGTTTGCATGGGGCTCAGCCGGCGCCCCATGCCTCATGCATGGCCAGGTCCCACCCTCCAGGGGTGCATGGACGACAGAGTTGTCATGGAGGCTGCCTGAAGACCTTCCAACGCCAGTCACCGGCAGACGAGCGACCCCGAGGATGAGCGCGGTGACGAACGCTGCGATTGGTGAAGCGGATTTACTCTGTGTTGCCTCGGCGGTCGCCACCGCTGAAGCCGTGATGGTAGCCCGCCTCCACGGGCAGCCATCTTGACCAATGTCCAGCATGCATTGACGGGCGCCAGCTCCTCCGCTCGTCGATCAACTCGTCGAGATCGGTGCCGCATGGCGTCCTGCATGGGGGGAGGATAAGGGCCGTCTCCCAGCACGGGCCGCGGCAGCGCCGCGGCTACTCGCCAAGCCATGGCAGCGCCGGGCAAGCCGCTCCTGAAGTGTTCCACCGAGGGTCAGTCTAGCAGGAGCCGGGCCAGTCGTATTTTATCCCGCTCGTCAGCGGCACGGAGATCCTCGTCACCAGCAGCGCCGCATTGCTGGGTCCAGGGCTCGGCGACGAGAACGCACCTCCGTTAATCGAGCCCCGAGTATGGAAGTGTTATCATATTAATATGAATTGCTTTATATTGGGCTCGACAACCTCAAGCGCCACCAGTGCTGCATCGACCTCAAGATGCGTTGCGTGCTGAGCCCTAGAAACTGCCTGCAAACCCCAGACCCCGTTTGTGCAGCACTTGCAACCCTCGACCTTGTGCCACAGCCGTGCGGCGCGTAGCGCGCGTGCTCCCCTGCCCAATTCCGCTGCCAGCCAGCCAGCCACCACCTGGCCCCCGCCCCCCTGCCTGCCCTCCCCCCCCCCCTGCCTGTCTGAATCGCCACCCGCGCTGCATCCATGCATCCACCTCGCGGGACGCTGCGAGGTATGGGTAGCAGCGAGCGCTTCAAAGGGGGGGGGGCTCCTTGCGCGTGCCCATGCCCCTGCCTCCGTGCGTCTCTCCCCCCGAGTCCGGTCCCCCCTCGCGCAACACACATAGTCGGGGTTCACATTCACATGGTGTGGGACAAATGGGGTGGGTGGTGCTGTGTGCGTGGGTCACACTGTGTGACACACACACTCCTGCCTGCCTGCGTCCGCAGAGGCACCAGCTCCCGTTTGGACCGTGCGACGCGACGCTCTCGCTCCTGCCAGGCTCCGCTGCCCCCTTCACCCTCTACCTGCCCCCCCCTACCCCTCCCCCTCTACCTGCCTGCCTGCCTCCGCAGAAGCACCAGCTCACGTTTGGGTCGTGCGACGCTCCCGCTCCTGCCTGACTCCGCTCCCATCTCACCCCTCCCCCCCCCCCCCCCCTCCCCCTCCCCCCCCCCCCACACAACACACACAACCCTCCCTGCCCCCCCCTCTACCTGCCTGCCTGCCTCCGCAGAAGAACCAGCTCACGTTTGGTTTGTGCGACGCTCCCGCTCCTGCCAGACTCCGCTCCCATCTCCCCCCCCCCCTCACCCTCCCTGCCCCCCCTGTCTGCCTGCCTGCGTCCGCAGAAGAACCAGCTCACGTTTGGGTCGTGCGACGCTCCCGCTCCAGCCAGACTCCGCTCCCATCTCACCCCCCCCCTCCCTGCCCCCCCCTCCCCCCCCGACACACACACACACCACCCTCACTGCCCCCCACCCTGCCTGCCTGCCTCCGCAGAAGAACCAGCTCACGTTTGAGTCGTGCGACGCGACGCTCCTGATCCTTCCAGGCTCCGCTCCTCCTTCACCCCCTACCTGCCCCCCCTGTCTGCCTGCCTGCCTCCGCAGAAGAACCAGCTCACGTATGGGTCGTCCGACTCTCCCGCTCCTGCCAGACTCGACTCCCATCTCACCCCCCCCCCTCACCCTCACCCTCCCTGACACACACACACACACACCACACACACACCTGTCTGCCTGCCAGACTCCGCAGAAGAACCAGCTCACGTATGGGTCGTCCGACGCTCCCGCTCCTGCCAGACTCCGCTCCCATCCCCCCCCCCCCCCTCCCTGCCAACCCCCCCCCCCACACACACACACACACACCTGTCTGCCTGCCTGCGTCCGCAGAAGAATCAGCTCACGTTTGGGTCGTGTGACGCAGCGCTCACGCTCCTGCCAGGCTCCGCTCCCCCTTCACCCTCTCCCTGCCCCCCCCCCCCCTCACCTTTCCTGCCCCCCCCTCCCCCCCCCCCCGCCCTCCCTGTCTGCCTGCCTGCGTCCGCAGAAGAATCAGCTCACGTTTGGGCCGTGCGGCGCGGCGCGGCTCCCCCTCCTGCCAGGCTCCGCTCCCCACACACACACCCTGCCCCCCCCCCCCCCTTACCTGCCTGCCTGCCTCCGCAGAAGAACCAGCTCACGTTTGGGTCGTGCGACGCGGCGCTCACGTTCCTGTCCGACGCGGAGATCCCCTCTGACTTCACGGAGGCGGTCGAGGAGCTGTCAGAGGCCGAGGCCAAGGCCAAGCGGGAGAGCGCGACTGGCGCGCCGCCGCCGCACCCGCACCCGACGGGCCCCACTTCTGCCGCTGCCGCCGAGAGCCGCGCCGCCGCCATTGCCGCGAGCCGCGCCGCCGACGCTGCCGAGAGCCGCGCCGCCGCCGCCGCCGCGCCCGCGGGTAGCGCCAGCAACACAGACGCCAAGCTTGCGAAGCTCATGGGCCTCGGCTTCAGCCGCCAGCAGTGCGAGGCCGCGCTTGCGATGACGGGCGGGAACGAGGAGTACGCCGCGAGCGCGCTGTTTGAGGGCGATCACATGATGGGCTGACGCACTCACGAGCAAGGCAGGGGGGGCGGGCGTCGGCAGAGAGGCAGCGAGGGGCGCAAGTGTAGTTTCTGAGTAGGGACAAAGTTGTACAACAGACCCCGGGGGGGACACAGCTGATCAGGAACACACGACTTCTCTCCTTTGACTGTGAGAGACACTCACGCACATACTTCAGGCAGGGACCGTGAGTCGCGTCTTTACATGAGTCTTTACGTGGCTCCGAGTCGTAGTACATGTAACATACAAAAGGTCTGGTCGCACAAAGCAAAGCAGTCACAGAAAAGCAGTCACAGTTGCTCTGCCCCCCCCCCTCCTGTCCTACCATGCACCGTCCACCGCCTACGTCTAATCCCTAACTCTAGTCGCACAACAACAACTCCCACCGACCTCTGCGGCCGTGTGCAGAGTCTGCTGCCCTGCTGCTGCCACCCGCCCACTGGCAGCATAGCGAGTCTTGGCGCTCAACTCGCACTTGCCCGCCTTATCAGGTGTCCCTGACTGCAACACGCATCATTGTCACTTGCCCGTCGGCCTCCGCAGCCGCGGGTCTTGCGTATCCTTGACGAGTCCGCGCGCCTTTGGCGTCGACGCCTCCTCGCGCCGCCGCGCCTTGTCTTCCTTCTCATTGTAAGCGAGCTGCTCGCGCAGCGTGCCGATGTTTGTCGGGTCGCTGCCGCCGGCCGCGCGCTTCTCCTTGCCCTTGATGCCGCCGACGCGCCTGCCGCCCGACGCGGCGGCGGCGCCGCTCGGCGCGTTGTCGTCCACGAGCTGCGCGTACGAGAAGTAGACGTTTGCGAGCTTCTCCTCCTCGCTCGTGGCGCCGTGCGCGGCGTCGTGCGCGTGCATCTCCTGGTGCGCGCGGATCGCATTGCCGGCGTAGTTCAGGAAGTCGATGTTCCACGCGCCCTCGTAGTCCTGCGTGTGTGTGTGTGTGCGCGTGGGTCGCGCGTGTGTGTGTGTGTGTGTGTGCGTGTGTGTGTGCGTGCATCTCCTGGTGCGCGCGAATCGCGATGCCGGCGTAGTTCAGGAAGTCGATGTTCCATGCGCTCTCGTAGTCCTGCACGTGTGTGTGTGTGTGTGCGCGTTGGTCGCGTGTGTGTGTGTGTGTGTGTGTGTGTGTGTGCGTGTGTGTGTGCGTGCATCTCCTGGTGCGCGCGGATCACGTTGCCGGCGTAGTTCAGGAAGTCGATGTTCCACGCGCCCTCGCAGTCCTGCGCGCATGGGTGCGCGCGCGCGTGGGTCGTGTTTGTTGGGGGAGGGGGGGCGCGTGTGGGTATCGTGTTTGTGCACGCGGGCCTGCTCGTGTGTGTGCGTGTGTGTGCATCAGTGGTGCACAAAAGGCGTGTGGCGCCGTAATGTGCGTCACGCAGGAGGGTCTGCATCACTCTGTGAGCGTGTGCGCGCTGTGTGTGCGCGCGGGAGCGAGCGTGTGCACGCTCTGCATGCCTCCCCCCCCCTCCCCCCCCCCCCCCCCCCCCTGCCCCCCCCCCCCCACCTGCTCCGCTCCGCCTGCCTTCTCCACCCCCTCCACCCCCTTCCCCATCCCACCCTCCACACCCCACCCTTGCACCACCACCCACCTGCCAGTGGAAGTGCTGCATGATCTTGTCCTGGTAGATTTTCGGTCAAGTGGCTCCAGAAAATCAATACAGAATCCTGAACATGACGGCACCCTGCTTGCCCCACCCACCTGCCAGTGGCAGTGCTGCATGATCTTGTCCTGGTAGTCTGGCGGGATGAAGCATGCGATGATGAGGTTCTTGAGCTTGATCTGCTGCGTGAGGATGCGGTAGTCCTCGAGCATGCCCTCGCGCTCGCGCTGGAACTGCTCCTGCAGGTCGCCCATCTCGGCCTTCTTCGACTGGTATTTCTCAAACAGCTTCTTCAGCTGCCGGCCCTTGACCTGTGGTTTCGTGCAAAGGTGGCACGTGTGTGTGGGGGGGGAGGAGGGGGGGTGCAGGGTCTGCGTGGGAGGGGCCTTGTTCAACTGGTACTTCTCAAAGGGCTTCTTCAGCTGCCAGCCCTTGCCCCGCGGTTTCGTGCGGTGGTGGCACGTGTGTGTGTGGGGGGGGGGGGGGGAGGAGGGGATGCAGGGTCTGCGTGGGAGGCCTTCTTCGTCTGGTACTTCTCAAAGAGCTTCTTCAGCTGCCGGCCCTTGACCCGCGTACAGGTCTCCCCCCCCCCACCCCTACACTGACCTGCACCTCCTCCTCTAGCGTCGAGTACCGCGCCTCCGCGTCCATGTGCTGCTCTTCAATCTCCTGCTGCCGCCGCTTCATCTCCTCGCCCTGGCGCTTTGCGATCTCGCCCTGGCGCTTGAGGTCCTCGCTGCGCTTCTTGAGGTCGTCCACCTATGGGGGGTGGGGGGGGTGGGGAGTAGGAGGGCAGACAAGTACATGCGTCAGCTTGATTATCAGCCCTGGCGCTTGAGGTCCTCGCTGCGCTTCTTGAGGTCGTCCACCTATGGGGGGTGGGGGGGGTGGGGAGTAGGAGGGCAGACAAGTACACGCGTCAGCTTGATTATCAGCCCTGGCGCCTGACGTCCTCGCTGCGCTTCTTGAGGTCATCCACCTGTGCGTGTGTGTGTGCGGGGGAGGGGAGACGCAGGAGGGGGGGGGGGGGCACGCGCGTCAGCTTCATGGACCAGTGTGGGGTGGTCCTCAAGGTTTTGGGGGGTCCTCGCTGCGCGCTTCGTGCGATCGTCGGCCTGTGTGTGTGTGTGGGGGGGGGGGGCGGGGAAGCAGGGAGGGGAGGGGAAGGCAGGGAGGGGCACGCACGTCAGCTTCATGGGCCGGTGTGGGGTGGGTCCTTGCTGCGCGCTTCTTGAGGTCGTCCACCCATGGGGGTTGTGGTGATGTGTGTGTGTGGGGGGGTGAGAATGTCGAGGTTTGGGGGAGCAGGGAGGTTGGGGGAGCAGGGACGAGGTTGAGAAAGCAGGGAGGTTGGGGGAGCAGGGAAGGGCACGCA
Source organism: Chlamydomonas sp. UWO 241 (assembly GCA_016618255.1). Classification (NCBI taxonomy): domain Eukaryota; kingdom Viridiplantae; phylum Chlorophyta; class Chlorophyceae; order Chlamydomonadales; family Chlamydomonadaceae; genus Chlamydomonas; species Chlamydomonas priscui. The sequence goes on along the minus strand of VFSX01000147.1, from coordinate 316,098 downwards.
CGTCGGATTGGTGACGCGGATGGGGGGGGGTCCTTGCTGCGCGCTTCTTGAGGTGATCGGCCTGTGGTGGGCGGAGGGGTGGGGGTGGGGGTGCAGGGAGGGGCAGCTTGATGACTAGGTTGAGGTGGCGCAGGCTGCTGCACAGGACGGCACATAACAGCGCAGCGCAGCGCAGCACAGCGCGGCGCAGCGCGGCACAGCGCGGCACAGCGCGGCACAAAACGGCACAGCACAACGCAGCACAATACAGCACAACACAGCTCGGACAGTACACCACAGCGCAACACGGCACAGCACATCACGGTAACAGTAACAACGGCTTTCCAAAAAATACAGCCAACGACAAGCAAAGCATAGCACAACGCAGCGCGGCACAGCACCGTGCATCGTCACCTTGTCGAGCAGGTTCTCTCCGCCGCTCACGACCTTGCTCTCCATCTCTAAGATCCTGGCCTGCGAGGTGGGGGTTTAGGGTTCAGGGTTTAGGGTTTAGGGTTAGGGGTTTAGGTCCTGCTCTCCATCTCCAAGATCCTGGCCTGCGGGGTGGGGTGGAGGGTGTGCAGAGGAGGGAGGGACAGGGAGGGGGTCAGGGAAGGGGCGGCGTGTTTGTGGTGATTTCTTTTTCGGCTGTACACAGCCGGAAATGGCTGGACACAGTCCAAGTGGCTGCACACCCACATGGAGAAAAAAGTTAAGACTCACTCCCTTTGTGCACCCCACGCCCCCCAAAAACCCACTGTGCCCCACCACCACCACCACACACACACACAAACACACTTACACACCTCCAGGTCTGCCTTGGCCTTGAGGTCATTCTCAACCGCCGCCATCATCGCGCCCATCTCCTCCTTCTGCCCCTTGAGCGCCTTCTTCGCCTGGCGCCGCTGCTCGTCGCTCTTTGTTCCGTCGGCGGCGATCGCCTCGAGCGAAGACTTGGCCTCAGCCTCGGCTTGTGCCTTGGCTTCCACGAGAGCCTCCTCCGAGAGGCTCGCCTGCGGGCCGGTCGAGGTGATGTCAGATGTAAGATGCAAACACGCGATGCAAACACGCAGGCACGGGGCAGGGTCTGCAGGGCTATATGGCAACCTTGGCCTCGGCTTGCGCCTAAACCTCCACGTGGGCCTCCTCCGAGAGGCTCGCCTGTGGGTGTTGGTGATGACAAACACGTGCGACACAGACGCGTGCGAGGGGTGATGTGAGAGGAGCGACGAATTGGCCTCGGCCTCGGCTTGCGCCTTGGCCTCCACGAGAGCCTCCTCCGAGAGGCTCGCCTGTGGGCCGGTCGAGGTGATGCCAGAGGTAAGGTGCAGACACGCGAGAGGCTGGTGCGGGGCAGGGTCTGCCGGGCTATGGCAGACTTGGTCTCGGCTTGCGTCTTGGCCTCCACGAGGACCTCCTCTGAGAGGCTCGCCTGTGGGCGTTGTCGGTGGTGGCAAACGCGTGACACGTGCACGCTTGTTAAGGGTGCTGTAAGATGGCGCGAGGGGTGTTGAATAGTAACAAGCACGCTGGGCCGTCAATGACGGTGCACCACGGAGTGCCCGCACCGACGCGCACCATCATCTCCTATCTCAGCGCCTCGCGCATCTTGGCCTTGACCGCCTCGACGCCGTCCCCGACCTCGGCCACGCGCTTTCTGCACCCTTCACCCCCCCAACCCTGCACGAGGTCCCTGCCTCCCCCCCCCACCTTCATCCTCTCCCCCAGCTCCTTGCGCATCTTGGCCTTGACCGCCTCGACGTCGTCCCTGACCGCACCCACGCGCTCCCTGCACCCTTCACCCTCTAAACCCTTCACCTTAAGCCCTACACTCTCAAAACCCTGCGCGAGACCCCTGCCTCTCCCCCCACCTTCATCTCCTCCTCCAGCTCATTGCGCATCTTGGCCTTGACAGCCTCGACGCCGCCCCCGACCGCACCCACGCGTTCCCTGCACCCTTCACCCTCTAAACCCTTCACCTTGAGCCCTACACTCTCAAAGCCCTGCGCGAGGCCCCCTGCCTCTCCCCCCACCTTCATCTTCTCCTCCAGCTCCTTGCGCATCTTGGCCTTGACAGCCTCGACGTCGTCCCCAACCTCGACCACGCGCTCCCTGGCCTTGCCGCCGCCTCCGCCGGCGCCGCCGGCAGACGTGCCGCCGCGCGACGCAAGCAGCGCCTTGAGGCGCTTGATCTCGTCCTACACACGTGCGTTTGTTTGCGGGGTGTGCGGGGGGGGGGGGGGGAGTGGAGAGTGGGTGGAGAAAGCCGCCGGCATACGTGCCGCCGCGCGATGCGAGCAGCGCCTTGAGGCGCTTGATCTCGTCCTACACACGTGCGTTTGTTTGCGGGGTGTGCGGGGTGTGCGTGGAAAGTGGGTGGAGGAAGCCGCCGGCAGACGTGCCGCCGCGCGACGCGAGCAGCGCCTTGAGGCGCTTGATCTCGTCCTGCAGGCGCATGTGTGTTTGCGGGGTGGGTGGGTGGGTGTGCGCGGAGAGTAAGGGAGGAAGCCTCCGGCAGACGTGCCGCCGCGCGACGCGAGCAGCGCCTTGAGGCGCTTGATCTCGTCTTGCAGGCGCGTGTGTGTTTGCGGGGGGGGGGGGTGCGTGGGTGTGAGCGTAGAGTGTGTGGAGGGAGCTGCAGCGCCGCCATCAGACGTGCCGGCGCGCGACGCGAGCAGCGCCTTGAGGCGCTTGATCTCGTCCTACAGGCGCGTGTGTTTGCGCGGGAGGGGGCGTGGGTGTGATTGGAGAGTGGAAGCTGTACCGATCTCTCTCTCTTTCTCTCTCTGCGGGTGGAGACTGGACGAGGAAGCTGCAGCGCCTTGAGGCGCTTGATCTCGCCGTGCGCGTGTTTGCGGGGGGGTCGTGAGTATCAGCGGAGAGTGCGTGTGGAGAGAAGCTGTACCGATCACTCGCTCTTTCTCTATTACTATACGACTCCTGTCAGGTCTTGTTCATTGGACATAAGGAAGCCTTATTGAAGGCTCGCATTGGGGCCAGAAGGCGGGTGCCTAAAGCTCCAGAGCCGCTTATCTGGACATGCGGAAGCCTTATTGAAGCCGTATTGAGGCCTTATTGAGGCCTCGTCAGAGGGCCTTACCTGGAACGTGCGAAGCATCGCGTCCTTGGGGTCCTCGTTGACGCGCGGCTTGTTCTGGATGTTCTTGGCGCGGTTGGCATACCTTTGGGGTGCAGTGGTGTGTGTGTGTGTTCAGGTTTCATGATTCGGGGTTCAGGGTTTAGGGTTCAAGGTTCAGGGTTCCGGTGGAGGAGGGTAGTGGGAAAGGGGTAGGGGTGGAGGGGGGGACTGTCATGGCTCGGGGTAGGGGTGGTGGTGGAGGAGGGCACTGTGATGGCTTGGGGCAGGGGGAGTGGTGGAGGAGGGCACTGCAATGCACTGTGATGGCACTGTTATGGATGTCCTTTGCGCGGTTGTCGTACGTGCATGTGGGGGGTGTTCAGGGCTCACGGGTGGAGGTGGATGGCGGTATTGGGGCAGGGGTAGTGATGGAGGAGGGCACTGCTGTGGCTTTTTCTGGATGACCTTGGCGAACTCTGTTGGTGGGTTCAAACACCTGAGCGTCGAGCCCACATCGTCCACACGTCACCATCTAGTCACCCCACGCCGGTTCACACCTGAGCGTCGAGAGCGTCTCGTCGAAGTTCCAGTCGGCGGGCCCGATGTTGGCGACCATGACGGTCTTGGTGTTGCCGCCGAGGGAGTCCTAACGAGGCACGAGGTGTGGACGAAGAGTGTGAGCACATGGAGTGGACGTGAATGTGGCGGCAGCGTGTGTGCAGCCGACATGCGCGTCCATGACCTGGTGTTGATGCCGAGGAAGCCAACTCCCAACCCCTGCCTCTTCTGGCCTGCAGACGCGTGAGCTTGGACATACTGTACGTCATGTGACTCCTCTCTCCCCCCCCATCTCTCTCTGTATCTCTCCCACAGTGCCTCCTCCTCCCCTCCCAACTCCCAACCCCTGCCTCTTTTGACATGCAACAGACGTGAGCTCTGAGTCACGGTACGGCACGTCCGCGCTCTCCTACCCCTCCCCCCCTAGCTCATCCCTCCCCTTCACCCCCTTTTGTCGTGGCCGAATCTCTATAGTCTCACCTCCCCACCCCCACCCCTCCACCATCTGACCTGCTGCACACACGTGAGCTTGGATTCAGGGTTCGGCACATACCCGCTCTCTCCCCCTCTCCCTCTCTCTTTCTCTCTCTGTGCCTCCTCCTCCACTCCCAACTCCGAACCCTGCCTCTTCTGACCTGCAGCAGACGCGTGAGCTTGGAGTCACGGGACGGCACGTGCCGCTCCCTCTCTCTCCCTCCCTCCCTCCTTCCCTCCTTCTCCTTCTCTCTCTCTTTCTCTGTCTCACACTCTTTCTTACCTGCAGCAGACGGGTGAGCTTGGAGTCACGGTACGGCACATGTCCGCTCTTGCCACCATCGACCAGCGCAGAGATGACGTTTCCCAGCGCGGTCAGCGAGAGGTTGATCTTGATGCCCTCCTGCGATGTGCGCGTGTGTGCTCATGTGTATATGTGTGCGCGTATGTGTGTGTGTGTGTGTGTGTGTGTGTGTGTGAGTGCGTGCATGTGTGTGTGTGTGTGTGTGCGTGTGTGTGCGTGTGTGTGTGTGTGTGTGTGTGTGTGTGTGTGTGTGGCGCACGATTGGTCACAAGCCTTCAAGAAGGCGTGGGATAAAGTCCCCTCACTGATAACCAGAAACAGTCCATCTAGTTCTGCCGCTCAGAGATCTCTGTAATGATCTGTGTGTGTGTGTATACATGTATGTGTATGTGTATGAGCGGGGCACGGATGGCGTGAGAACGTGCAAAGCTAGCGCTGAGATCATGCGCAGCTGCACGCCTTCGCCTGACACACATGCACACATACACGCACGCGCATGCACAAGCACACCTTGAGCCGGTCCCCCGTCGCGCCCGTCTTGTTCTGGCGCTCGCTCCCCGCGAGGTCCACCAGGTTGAGCTTGCCCATGCGGATGTGCGAGTCGCCCGAGTTCTTCCCGTCGAACTTCTCGACGCACTCGATTGTGAGTGTGAAGATTGAGTGCGAGCGCGACGAGTCGTCGTTCATGGCCGTCGCGCCGACGACGCGGTGGCTCCCGCCGACCCTGTGCGTGTGTGTGTGTGTGTGTGATGAAGCGAGAGAGTCGTCGTTCATGGCCGTCGCCCCGACAACGCGGTGGCTTCCGCCGACCCTGTGTGAGGTGGTGGGAGGGGGGGGGGGAGAGTTGGCGACGCCCTTGGCGACAAACTGGATAAGGTCCTTGCGTGCACGTGCGCGTATGCGTGCGCGTGCGCGTGTGCGTGCGTCAAATGTACGTGTGCGTGCGCGCAGGTGTGTGTGCGTCTCACTTTAGCACGCTGTTGAGCCGTCCGACGCCTTTGGCGGCAAACTGGTTAAGGTCCATGTGTGCGTGTGTGCGTGCCCGTGCGAGTGGGCGTGTGCGTGCGTAAACAAAAGGCACGTGCGCGAGCGATGTTTGCGTGCATGTGTGTGCGTGCAGGGGCTCGATTAACGGAGGCGCGTTCTCGTCGCCGAGCCCTGGACCCAGCAATGCGGCGCTGCTGGTGACGAGGATCTCCGTGCCGCTGACGAGCGGGGTAAAATACGACTGGCCCGGCTCCTGCTAGACTGCCCCTCGGTGGAACACTTCAGGAGCGGCTTGCCCGGCGCTGCCATGGCTTGGCGAGTAGCCGCGGCGCTGCCGCGGCCCGTGCTGGGAGACGGCCCTTATCCTCCCCCCATGCAGGACGCCATGCGGCACCGATCTCGACGAGTTGATCGACGAGCGGAGGAGCTGGCGCCCGTCAATGTATGCTGGACATTGGTCAAGATGGCTGCCCGTGGAGGCGGGCTACCATCACGGCTTCAGCGGTGGCGACCGCCGAGGCAACACAGAGTAAATCCGCTTCACCAATCGCAGCGTTCGTCACCGCGCTCATCCTCGGGGTCGCTCGTCTGCCGGTGACTGGCGTTGGAAGGTCTTCAGGCAGCCTCCATGACAACTCTGTCGTCCATGCACCCCTGGAGGGTGGGACCTGGCCATGCATGAGGCATAGGGCGCCGGCTGAGCCCCATGCAAACGAGAGCTGGACAGCCATGCACTGCCAGGCGGGGACCGTTCCAGTCAGCGCCAGTCGGCTCTGCCGGCTTGACTGGCCACAAGGCCACTACTGTGACCCTGAGGAAGGTCCTCTCCTATATGCTCCTTGCCAGACATGTCTCTCAGAGACCGCTGTTTGGGGTAGTCTAGCCGGCGGGAGCGGTAGTCTATCGGCCGGGAGCCGGCGGTACTCTAGTACCGAAGCGTGCTGGAGTATCGGCGGGTGTCTAGTAGAAGAGTAGCCTGTTTAGCTGGAAACCCAATGTTACTGTTACTGTGTGCGTGCATGTGTGTGCGTGCATGCGTGTGCGCCTCACTTTAGCACGCTGTTGAGCTGTTCGACGCCCTTGGCGACAAACTGGATAAGGTCCTTGACGTACACGCCCTTGTCGGGGGACTCCTTCAGCTCGAGGCGCTTGGTGTGGTCCTGTGGAGTGTGTGCGCGCGTGTGTGGGGAGCGCGTGTCTACGTGTGTTTGTGTGTGTGTGTGTGTGTGTGAGTGCGTATGTGTGTGCGTGTGCGTGGGGGGGGCATGGGAGGGCGTGTGTTTGTGTGTGTGCGTATGTTGTGTTGTGTGTGTGTGTGCGTGTGTGTGTTGTGTGTCGGTGTGAGTGTGTGTGTGTGTGTGTGTGTGTGTGTGTGTGTGTGTTTACTAACTACCACCCTCAGCCAACTGACTCTTGACAGCAAGTGTCCCGGATCTCCCTGTTGCATCTAGATCTTGGTGCACTTACCCGTAACCAAGCCATCACCTTGAGCCCCAACTAATCACACAAACCACAGCCCTCGGCCCACTGGCCTTTGACAGCAGGTCTCGCATCTCCTCGTTGCATCTAGATCTTGGTGACCTAACCCATAATCAAGCCGTCGCCTTGAGCCCCAACTAACCAAACAAACCTCGGCCCACTGACCCTTGACGACAGCAGGTCCCGGATCTCCTTGTTTCATCTTACCCAATTTCAAGACCTCGTTTGGCCCCAACTAACCAAACTACCGTAAGTGTCTTTTTACCACCACCACACCCTCCCATGAAATCGAAACAAACGAATCCGAATCGTCAGAAATCGTGACTTTGAGCGTCAAAACGACAAAAACGACGACGAACGACCCCACGATCGTATTAACAATTACAGGATCGACCCCCACCCCCACCCCCACCCCCACCGACCCCCGGGAAGGCAAGCAGTGTGTACCGTTGACAGCAGGTCCCAGATCTCCTCGTTGTAGATCTCAATGTACGAGGCCCTGACCACATACTGACCAAGCCCTCGCCTTGAGCCCCAACTAACCTAACTAAACACGGCCCTCGGCCAACTGACCTTTGACAGCAGGTCCCGGATCTCCTCGTTGTAGATCTCAATGTATGAGGCCCTGACCATGTACTGGTGTGTGCTCTCAATCGACCCGATCTTCTCAAACACGTAGTTGAACGACGACGGCGTGATGCCGCGCAGCTCCGGGGGCTCGTCACGCCCCTGCATCGTGAACGACTTGCCGGTGCCGGTCTGGCCGTACGCAAAGATGGTGCCTGCGCATGTTGAGCGTGGGTGTTGTGTATGGGAGGTCGGTCCCTGTGAACGCCTTCCCGGTGCCGGTCTGGCCGTACGCATAGATGGTGCCTGCGCATGTGTGTTGTGCGCGTGTAATGTGCGTGGGGGTTGTATATGGGGGTTGTGTGTGATGGGCCGGTCAGGGATGGGTAGTGCTTAGTACGGGTATAATACGTCGATATCTTTTTGAAGTATTAATGGGGTACTAATGGGATGGCCTGACAAATACGCGATAAATACGTGGAGTGCAGAAATCTCGTTTACAACTGTTCTGAGCATTTATACAGGCGCACGTGTGCGCCGAGCCCTCATTTCCAAGCCCCCAGCAAGACCCCCTACAGATTGTGGCTTTTAACACAGTCCTGAGGCTCTAGGCCCTCAGTGGAGGGGGGCCCCAGTGTGTGTGGTGGTGGTGTGTGGCGGGGCTCAATGGAGGGGGCCCCTCGGTGAGAGGCCCTTGTGCAGGGGGCCTCTCATGAGTGGCCCACCATCTCGTCTACGTCAGGTATGAGCGCCGTCCCTCGTCGGGCCCACGGAGTGCCCACGGAGCAGTCGATCGCAAGTTTGAATTCAATCTGGAACGGTTTGTGTGGGGCCCACCGGCCACACAAAAATGACATTAACTCACGCCCCTCCGCATGGTTTTGGACCATTGTGCTTGCGTCGGAAAGCTGATAAAAAGGGCCATCCATGCATATGCTTGGATGTCGATTCCATGCAGAATTGAGGTCCGTGTGTCGCCTCCCACACTTTTTGGCGTATTTATCGCAATCATAATGCCGTACTTATCAAAATGGGCCGTTTGGCGTACTATACGCGTACTAATGGTCCCAAACTGCCGTACTACCCATCCCTGGGGCCGGTCCCTGCATCGTGAGCGACTTGCCGGTGCCGGTCTGGCCGTACGCAAAGATGGTGCCTGCGCATCAGTGTTTCCGTTAGCCAACCTGCAACCCGACGAAGTGCACTTTCGGGTTGACATTGGCCAATTTGGGCTAGCGCGTCGGGTTGAGATTGCCCGAATTTCGTCCCGAAAGTGTGAAAATGACATTTTCACACCATGTCCGGAAAAAAAAATGCCTCCAGCGGGTTGAGAATGGGGAGTGAGCCGTGAGGCCCGGGTTGAGACATCATTTCCAAAGATTCTTAGCGGAACCACTGCTGCGCATGTTGTGCGTGGGTGGTGTGTGTGGGAGGTCGGTCCCTGTGAACGACCTCCCGGTGCCGGTCTGGCCGTACGTAAAGATGGTGCCTGAACAGTTTGTGGGTGGGTGTTGTTTGCGTGTGTTGGGGTGGGGAGGGGGAGGGGGGTCGGTCCCTGCATCGTGAACGACTTCCCGGTGCCGGTCAGGCCGTACGCAAAGATGGTGCCTGAACAGTTTGTGTGGGTGTTGTGTGGGGGGGGGGTCCCTGCATTGTGAACAACTTTCCGGTGCCGGTATGGCCGTGTGCAAAGACGGTGCCTCCACATATTTTGTATTGCGCATGGGTGTTGGGTGTTAGCGGATCGGCAAGAGCGAATGCATGGATGCGCTGTGTTGATGGGGTGTGGGCGTTACTGTGTGCGCTCGTGCACTCACATACAACTGCTAGTGCAGGCGCTGCCAGCTACTGCGGCTGTAAGTGTAGCCATCATACGCGTGGCAGAAGCCGCGTGCTGCCGAGATGAGGGATGAGGGATGCTGCCTGCAACACAGGCACCGCCCTGCAACACAGACAAACAGACAACACAGACACAGCTAACAAGACAACACAGACAACCCAGACATCAGACACCTGACAACACAGACAACACAGACAAAACAGACACAGATAACAAGACAACACAGACAACACAGACATCAGACACCTGACAACACAGACAACACAGACACAGATAACAAGATAACACAGAGAACCCAGACATGAGACACACTGACAACACAGACAACACCCTGCCACGCAGACACCGCCTTAGCCGCACCGTTGTAGCCCTCCATCGCAGAGTCAATGATGCCCTTCGCAGTTATGTCGAAGATGTCAATCTGCTTTGAGTCCGTGTCGTACACCTGGTCGAATGTGAACGTCTTGGGCGCCTCTGAAGAATCGCCTTTGGGGTTGTGGAGCTGCAGAGGAGCGGAGGTACGGGGAGGAGTGTGTGTGTGTGTGTGCGCGTGTGTGTACGTGCTTGTGTGTACATGGAGGGGTGTAGCGTACGTGTGTGCATGTGCATGTGTGTGCGTGTATGTGCGTGTGTGTGCGTGTGTGCGTGCGTGTGTGCCCAAGGGTATCCGATGGCACGCACGTGAGGTTGGGGGGGGGGGGGCACATGCACATGTGCACATGCTTGCGTGGGGATTGCGTGGGGATTGCATGTATGCTGGAACAGCGTGAGTTACGCCACGGCAGCCTGCCCCCATGCAGGTGCCCGCATGGCATGCTGCGCACTCGCATGCCGCTCCATGCTGCCTCACCCTGATGCTGCCCTCGCTCGTGTTCATCTCCACGATGGTCTTGCGCCCGTCCGTGCGCTCCTTCTCGTTGAGAGGGCGGCATCGGATGACGACCTGTGCGCACATGGAGGGCATGTTGCAGGGGAGGTGCACCCAGTTGGCCCTAGCTGCTCCCCCCTGCCGCAGAACAAACACAGCGCATGCCGATCCCACGTGTTTGCAACACTCACCCTCACGGCCTCGTTCGGCATCCTGGCGCGTAACGGAGATCACCCTTCAGCGTCTGGCTGGTTGCCTGCGTCGCCCACGACGCTCCCCAACAGCACTGAGCTGGTGGGCACCGTGTTCCGAGCAGTGAGCGGGCAGCCGCACACAGGTGCGCACAGGGAAGGGCGCAGGAAGCTCAAAGGCTCGAAGAAGGGAGCTGCGCTTTGCCGCTGCTGCTGCTCGCCCCGCCTCACTGTCGCGTGTAGCTGCTAGTTTTACCACCCGAGCAGGAAAAGGCGGCGATGGAGTGGTGCAGTGGTGAGGGGAGGGAGACACAGCTCCCCACACATCCTGCCCGCGGCCCGCCTTGCGCGCACAGGAAGGGAGCTAGCGAGCTCCTCGTCAACGTACCTGTCATTATCAACGTACCTGTCGCGCACACTAAGATCACGCACGCGCAGTGAAGCGAGGTTGATAGAACAAATAAGAGCTGTTGCTGGTGTTGTGACACCTTACCTCACCTTACATGACCAGCTGCCAGTGCTGAGGCTATGACCATGACAGAGGGGCACCTCAACGACGAGGAGGCGAACTTCCTTGCGGGCGTGCTGGGAGAGCCATCCGGGCTTGGAGGGATCCTCATCTCCGCGGTGCATGCGAAGCAGGCCACTGGGCAGGGGGGATCCAGCGGTGAGAAGATGTGTAGATGAGGCACAATGCATGGGGAGGGGAGGCGGTACGCGCACACACACATGGCGCATGGACGGCGCATGGACGGCCCGCATGGACGGCCATTGTTGGCATGCAACGTGCCACGTGTGTGTCCCCCCTCCCCCCTCCAGCCATCCCACAGCATGCCCCTTGTGCGACGCACCATCCATGCAGGCAAGCAGCACGGAGGGCCGAAGCGCAGCGACGCGGCAGGAGGAGCCCCGCCAGAGCGCCCGTCCGTCTCCCAGCTCGAGGACGCCGTGGCAGACACAATGGCGGCGGGCGCGGGGCCAGGCTCGGCGGCGCTGGCGGCGGCCGCCGCACCGCTGGCACGCGCTTACAACGAGGCCGCAGTGGCCGCGATGGACGGCCGCCGGCTGCCGGCCGCGTTTGAGCTGCTGCAAAAGGCCGAGGCGCTGTGTGGCGCGAGCGGCGGGGGCGGCGGCGGGGGCGGCGGCGCGAACGGCGCGCTCGACGGGGCCCCATCCGCACGCGACCGCTGGGCCGCCGCCACCGCCAACAACCTGGGGTGCTACTACCAGCGCAAGGCCAAGCCGGAGGCCGCGCTCCACTACCTGCAGCGCTGCGCGGAGCTCGAGGGAGGGACGGGCGGTGCTGCCGGCGCGGCTGATGCCGCTGGCGAAGCAGGCACCGGCCGCACGCCTGACGACGACGCGTCGACTCTTCTCAATCTGTGCGCGGTTCTGGGGTCGCTCGGGCGGCACGAGCAGGCACTGCCGCACGCGGAGGGCGCGGTCGAGACGCTGTGCGGCGCGGTCGGCGTTGACGTCGCGTCGCTGATGGCTGCGGCCGCGGGGAGCAGCGGAGCAGGGGGCGGCGGAGTAGGAGGAGGAGCGAGGCCCGTGGGCGGCAGCAGCGACGGCGCCGGGGATGCCGAAGCCAGCAGCATCAGCAGCGGCGGAGGAGGGGGAGGAGGAGGCAGCACCAGTGACGCGTCGCGCGTATGGGCCGTGCTCGGCCGCGCCCCGGCGGGCACGGCCGGCCTGCTGTGCATGGCGCTGTACAATCGCGCCGTGGAGATGGAGCACCTCGGGCGGCTCCGCCCCGCGCTGACGGTCTACCGCGCCGCGTCCGCACTGGCGGGCCGCCTGCTGCCGTCGTCCTCGCCGCTGCGCACGCAGTTTGCGCGGACGCTGTCCGCGTTCAAGGCGCGCCTGCATGCTGAGCGCGTGAGCGAGCAGCAGCAGCACGCTGCGGCGGGTGCGGCCACGACCACCACGGGCAGCAGCAACATGGCTCCGCTCCGCTCGGCATCCTCATCTCCTGGTACCAGCCTCCCCCGGCCTCGCCTGCTGTCGGCCAGCAAGCGGCTGCCGTCTGCCAGTGTGCGCCCCACCTCAGGCGCGTGTAGAGCGTCGACATCGCCGTACCTCGTATCTGGCGTGTCGATGAGGGAACGACTGTGGTCGGCGAGCGCTTCGCTGTCGCCATCGCCTTTCAGCGAGCACAGCGGTGGCAGCATGCCCGGTGGCGGCGGAGGTGGTGGGGAGGGCAGCGGTGGCAGTTGTGGTGCGGGGAGCACGGGCTCTGCACCTGCGCGCAAGCAGAGCGCGTCGAGCACCCCGTACGCGGCTGGGGTGTGGCAAGGGCCCGCAAAGCCCAGGCCCGAATCCGCGCAGCCCAGCCCAAGCTCTTACCAGGCGCGTGGTCCAGAGGCCGCCCATCCTCTGCCCGCACGCGACCGCCCGCCACCTGCGCCCAAGCCGAGCGCGTCGAACAACCCGTACACGTCAGAAGCTGGTGTTGGGACAGGGCCGGCAAAACTCAGGCCCGGATCCGCGCAGCCCAGCCCAAGCTCTTACCAGGCGCGCGGTGCAGTGCGCGCGCCTTCCCCTTTGCCCGGGGCGCCGGCGCAGGTCAGCCCGTCCGCACGTGGTGCGAAGCAGCCCGACGTCGGCACCGCCGCGCAGCCACAGCCGCGGGCGGCTAAACCCGGCAGTGCGCTGCCCAGCCAAGCGCCTGCACCTGGCGGCCTCCCAGCGCAGCTGAGACCCAAGGGCACTGAGGGCGCGGGAGCTGCACGGGCGTCCGGGTTGATCGCAGCAGGCGAGGCGCAGCAGGGGGTGGGGGCGCCGCTGCCACAGGCCTTGCAGCCGAAGCAACAGCCGGCGCCCGGTGTGACCTTGTTGTGATCGCTAGTGCAGCCGCGCGCGCCTGATGTTACCTGAACCATGACTGACCGATAACCCAAACTAACCTCGTGTCTTTGACTGGTCTCTGACTGTGACTTGTAACTACGTACATTGCCGCACTGCTGGAGTGGGTGGACGCAAGCCAGCTGAAACGCCACGTCTTCACGACGCATCTCTGTGCCTGTCTCGCTCTTGCCACGAAGCGCGGCCGCAGCCACCCGTGCTGCCCCTTGCTCTCACGAAGGCGGTTGAGTTGAGCGCGGGAGATTGATTTGTGGGACACGGTGCCTCCTTTGCTGAGGTTGGCGTGGCACCGCGCTGGTCGGCGCATGTGGCGAGCTCGGCCACCTCCTCTGTTGGAATGGTGGACGAACTCTCCTTTCACAAAATGCCCCCGCTCCCCGAGGTGAGACAATGGTGCCACGCATGTGCGGTTGTGTGTGCGTTGTGGTCGATGCTGCGGGGTGTGTGCTAACCAGCCCTGCCAACGGTGGTTTACATGCAGGCCCTCCTGATCTCTTTGATGGTTTCTACACGTGGGGGGCCTCATCCACCCACACGAGGGGCTAAGTGTGGTGCCTGCACTTAGCTTGGCACTGCTTGCTTGGAGCCCACCCTGACTATGAGTGACTACTGTGGGGACCCCCCTCCCTTGTTCTTATTGGCGCACCTCCGGCTGCCACACAATCCTGCTGGAACATTGGAACACAATTGCGTGTGCCCGCCACAAGCGGACTGTAGGCTCAACACAATCTCTAATTCCTTCGTGACGCGCGCGGTCGTGCCACTGGCACCGGCACCGAGGCGGCCTCGTCGACCCACATCAGCACGCGCCACGCGGCCCACGCAAGCCCGGCCCCGATCAGCGCGATCGCGAGCCACACGGCGGCAGCCGTGAGCCGCGAGCGCGTCGCATCGCGCCGCCTCGCCGCCTCCCTGCGCTCGGCCTCTGCCGCCGCCAGCGCCTCGCGCTCCGCTCGCGGCAGCTTGTGTCTGGGGACCGCCGCTGCCGCTGCGGCCGCGGCCGCTGCGGCCGCGGCGGTCGCTGCGGTCGCTGGGACGGTTCTGGCAGTGCCCAGCCAGGAGACTGTAGTGGCGGTGGTGGCGGCGGCGGTGGCGGACGCGGGCTTGGCGGCCTCGGCCCGAGCCTTGGCGCCCGCAGCGGCCGCCTCTGCCGCCTCTGCCACCGCCTGCGCCGCGCGCCCCGCCTCGCCGCACTCGTCGTCGCACGGCAGCACGCGCGGCGCGGTCCCGTCGTCCGTGTAGCCCGCCCCGCCAAAGCACGCCTGCACGCGCGCGCACGCCCACTTGGCCTTGCGCCGCTTGCACGCGCAGCGCACCGTGACGTCCTCTGCGCAAGCCGACGCGCTGGGGCACTCTCCGGGGTGGCACGGCACCCGGCACGGGTGCGGGCAGCGCGGCAACGGGCGGTGGCATGGGCGGGCGCACGCCAGCAGCGCGATCGCGGCCGCATCCCCGCGCGACGCAGCCAGCTGCGTGCACGCGTGCGTGCAAGTGTGGGGTCGGGAGGGAGCATTGTCGTGGGTGGTTGCTCGTGCATGCTGTGTGCGCCTGTGTCGGTGCAGCATGCCTGCATGCGTGTTACCCCCCCCTTTCCCCCCTTTCCCACTCTACACCACAGCCACACCTGCTCATGGCACGCCAGCGCGATGCTCGACTTGCCGCAATAGCACGGCGTCGTCACCGGCTCCCCGCACGGCGCGCACTCCCCGGTGTGGCAGCCCCGCCCGCACGCGTGCGCGCACCCGCGCGCACGCACGCACGGCCGCTCGCACTGCGCGCATGCAACGCCCCCGCGCGCGCCTGCACCCGGCAGTGCGTGGCACCCGAGCGCGCACGAGTGGCTGCCGCAGGCCAGCGCGCGCCTGCACCGCGCGCCGCACACAAACGGCGCCGCGGTCGCGCACGGCAGCGTCGCGCTCGTGTGGCCGCCGACGCACGGCACGACCACGGGCACGGCGCACGGCGCGCACGGTGAGGGCGGCGAGCCACGCGCCGCGTGCGCCGCAGCCGCCGCAGCCGCCGACGCGGGTGGCGCGTCGTCGCCTCCTCCTGTTTCTTTTGCACTGCTGCTGGCGCCCGCCACGTGCTGCTGCTGCTGCTGTATCTGTATCAGCACCGCGAGCGCGTTTGCCGCCGGCGGCCGCGGCCGCCCAAACTCCGGCACGGACGGCCGCGGCGCGTCGTGGCACGCGCCTGCCGCGCACGCGTGGCCGCACAGCAGCGGCGACCCACACGGCTGCGCGCACGGGGGGCACGGGCCGTGGTGGCACGCGTGCAGGGGCGGGGGCGCGGAGCCAGACGGGCCCGCCTCCGCGTGGCGGCACGTCAGCACCACTGGGCATGGCACGCGGCAGCGCGGCGGCACCGCCCACTGCTCCGCACCGCACGGGATGGTGGCGCGCGTGGACGCGCACGCGCACGGC
This sequence comes from Chlamydomonas sp. UWO 241, assembly GCA_016618255.1. NCBI lineage: Eukaryota > Viridiplantae > Chlorophyta > Chlorophyceae > Chlamydomonadales > Chlamydomonadaceae > Chlamydomonas > Chlamydomonas priscui. The sequence goes on along the minus strand of VFSX01000147.1, from coordinate 300,484 downwards.
ACGCTGATGGTCAGCGGGCACGGGCGGCACGGGCCGGGGCTGCGTGGGTGGGGCGCGGGCGGCACATGAGGCATGGGGCATGCACATGGGGCATAGGGCACGGTGCATGGGACATGCATCATTAATCGCCCCACCCCTACAGATCAAAACTTGCTCACGGCTTCATAGGCAACCTATTTAACCCAGGAACCAGGCCCTCACCGACCCTCATAGACCCTCGCCACAATCACCATCATCATGACCCCAGTCTCCACTCACTGGCATGGCGACGGGCACTTGTGGTTGCAGCACCGCAACCCGCACGTCTCCTCACTGACCCTAGGCTTCGCTCACATCTGGTAGCCCGCCTCACGCGGCAGCTCCCCCGAATCCGCCCCGAGGGTTAGAACTGTACACTGTAAGCTGTGAACTTCACTCGCTGGCACGGCGCCGGACACTTGTGGTTGCCGCACCGCAGCCGTCGCCCGCACGTCCCCCCATACGACGGGCACCGACACTCGCCGCAATCACCAGCATCATCAGAGCCCAGGCTTCACTCAGTGTCCCTACTAAGATCCACTCACTGGCACGGCGCCTGGCATTTGTGGTCGCGGCACCGCAGCCGCCGCCCGCACGTCTTCTCACACGTCGGGCACTGACACTCGCCACAATAATTATCACCAGCATCATCATCAGAGCCCAGGCTTCACTCAATGTCCCCACAAAGATCCACTCACTGGCACGGTGCCGGGCACTTGTGGTTCCCACACCGCAGCCGCCGCCCGCACGTCTCCTCGCACGGCGGGCACTCCTCGTCGCCATCATCATCATCAGACAGACCCGTCACTTCACTCAATGACCCCTCCACTCACTGGCACGGCGCCGGGCACTTGTGGTTCCCGCAGCAGCTTGTTCCCGCAGCCACCGCCAGCACGTCTCCTCACACGGCGTGCACCGACCCTCGCCCCAATCATTATAACAATCACTTCACTCAATGACCTTCACTTCACTCGATGACCCTTCTACGATCCACTCACTGGCACGGCGCCGGGCACTTGTGGTTGCCGCACCGCAGCCGCCGCCCGCACGTCTCCTCGCACGGCGGGCACTCCCCGTCGCAGCAGCGGCGCTTGCACGCGTGCCGGCCGCACGCGCGCGCACCGTTGCAGCGCCGCTCGCATTTGAGGTCCGTGTCGCAAAGCACCTTATTTGGGGTTTAGGGTTTAGGGTTTGGGGTTTAGAAGCGTTCATGCGAGGTGTTTGGACAGTGTTGGTCATCAGTTACGGCAAATCTTCAATTCAGTTCGATGTTTATGGAGGGAGCGCTTATATGATGTGCGCGCGCACGCCGTTGCGGCGCCGCGCGCGCTTGAGGTCCGTGTCGCAAAGCACGTAGTTTGGGGTGTAAGGTTTAGGGTGTGAGGGTTTTAGGGTTCAGCAGCGTTCAAGTGATTGCTGTGTGCGAGGTGTTTGGAGAGAGATGTTTGGAGAGAGGTGTTTGGAGAGAGGTGGTTGGAGAGGTGGTTGGTGGTGGAGAGGTGTTTGGAGAGGTGTTTAGAGAGAGGTGTTTGGTTTTGCATAACGTCAAAGATCCAGTTGAATGGTTTGGAAGGGAGCGCATCTGCCTAGCAACGCTCATATTATATGTGTGTGTGGCAGGGCAGCAGCCGTTATTCAGGTTGCCCGTGCGGTGGGAACTGCAACTTATGTCTCTCTCTTTCTCTCCGTCTCTCCCTCCCTCTTCCTCTCTGTCTTGCCTGTCTGCCTCTCTCTCTATGTGTGTGCCCACTGTGCCTATATCGAGAAAGCGCACCTCCTTCTGCATCATGCCGCACCGGCACGCCTTGACGACGAGCGCGCGACACGTCTGCGTGGGTGGGGGCAGCAGCGTTCTTGTTTGTATAAGGGGCAGCGTCGTGTTTGTATAGGGGGCAGCGTTGCTGTTTGTATAAGGTCAAGGGGTGCGTGAGGGCAGGGTCGTCGAGTGTACAGTCTGTTGGACGCCCCTGATGAGGCCCCTGTGACTCCTAGGTTCGGACAGGTGACGAGAAGCCCTCCAACTTTCCAGTCCCCACTCGCCCCCGCTGCACGCACAGCGTAGCCGCTACGCTCAAAACAACGGTAGAGTCATTAATAACGCGCCTGGTGCGCTTTTGTCTGGTCACCTAGAGCCTTAGCGTCCGAACTCTGGAGTGACAGGGGTCTCCCCCTGATGGCGTGTTAAGACTCGTGCTTGCGCGCCCTGAGACTGAGGCAGGCAGATGGGTGTGTGCTGTGTGTGCGTGCGTGTGGTGCATGCAATGGCAGATGGGTGTGTGCTGTGCGTGCGTGCGTTGCAAGCATGGCATGGTCTGCACCTCAAAACATCAACCCCCTGTGTGAGCATAGCGGGGGGGGGGGGGGGATGTGTCACCCCCTCGACACCTGCGGGCACGGCCCCATGTGGCAGCGCTCGGCGCACGCGTGCGCGCAACAGCAGCAACAACCACAACCACAACCACAACCACAACAGCAGCAGCAACAACGACAACAACAACAGCAACAACAGCACCAACACCAACACCAACAACAACACCAACAGCAGAAACAACGACAACAAAACAGCAACAACAGCAACAACAGCAACAACAACAGCAACAACAACAGCAGCAGCAACAGCAGCAGCAGCAGTAACAACAACAGCCCCCACCTGCGGGCACGGCCCCGTGTGGCAGCGCTCGGCGCACGCGTGCACACCGCACGCGAGCGTCTTCCCGCACGTCTGCCCACACGTGGGCACCTCGCTCTTACAGTCGAGCTCGGGGTGGTCGACCTGCGTGTTGAAGGTTGGAGGGTTTGGGGTTTAGGACGTAGAGTTCAGGGTTATGAGAGTAGGGTTTAGGGCCTAGAAATTCGAGCTCGGGGTGGTCGACCTGCGTGTTGAAGGTTGAAGGGTTTAGGGTTTGGGGTTTGAGGGTTTGAGTTTGGGGTTTGGGGTTTGGGGCATAGGGACTCGGGTTCTGAAAGTCGAGCTTTGGGTGGTCGACCTGCATGTAAGGTAAAATTTAGAGGGGTTTGGGGTTTGGGTTTATAAGGACGTAGAGTTTGGGGTAAGAGTCAAGGGGTTTCGGGCTTAGGGCCTAGAATCAGCCTAGGGTTTCAGAAAGTCAAGCTCTGGGCTAGACCGCGTGCAAGGTTTTTGGCTGAAGGACGTAGAGTTTAGGGTTTAGAGTATAGGGTTTAGGGCCAAGGGTTTTCGAAAAACAGGAATTCGAGCTCTGGGTGGTCAACCTGCGTGTAAGATTGAAGGGCTTTAGGTATTGGGGTTTGGGGTTTAGGACGTAGAGTTCAGGGTTTAGAGTCTAGGCATTATGGCTTGGGGTTCAGGGTTCAGAAAGTCGAGCCTGCGATGGTGTGCGTAAGGTTCAGGCTTTAGGGTTTGACACCTTGCCGCACACGCGCCCCCCTGAACGCGCGCGCACACACACACACACACACACACACATACATACACACACACACCCTTCCCACCACACGCACGCGCGCTCGAACCACGCGCAAGCAAAAGCATGCTGCCGCACACACGCGCCCCCCGTCGCCCCCCCCGCCCCCCCACCTACCACCTGCACCTTGCCGCACGCACGTGCCCCCTGTTGCACACACACACACACACACACGCACACACACACTCACACACACACGTGCGCACACACACACTCACACACACACACTCCCCACCGCACACACCTTTCCGAAAGGGCACGCGCGCATCCCCCGTCGCTCCCCCCCAACACACGCACACCGCACGTACCTTTCCGCAAGGGCACGCGCGCGCGCCAGACGACGCGCACGGCCCGCACGCGCCCGTGTGGCACGCGCGCTCGCACGCGTGGCGCCCGCACGCGAGCGCGCGCCCGCACGCGTGCGCGCACGCAAACGCCCTCGCCCCGCACGTTGTGTCGCGCGTCTCGCGCCCGCACGCGCACGCAAACACGCCGGGAACGGAGCACGGCGGGCACGGCCCGCCGTGGCACCGCTCGGGGCATGCGTGGCTGCACCCCGGGAGTGCGCGCCCGCACGGCGCGCTGCACGCGTACTCTTGGTGACCGCACCGCTTGCGCGACGCCGCGCGCCCGCAGTGGCACGAGGCGTCGACGACGAGCGGGCACGGGGGGCACGGGCCGGGGTGGCTGCGCGCGTGTGCGCGTGCGTGTGTGTGTGTGAGTGTATGTGTATGTGTGTGCACGTGTGTGTGTGTGCGCATGTGTGTGCGTGTGTGTATGTGTGTGTGTGCGTGAGTGTGTGTATGTGTGTGTGCGCATGTATGTGTCTGTGTGCATGTGTGTATGTGTGTGTGTGTGGGGGGGTCACAGCAGCAAGCGGTGGGCTGGCACAGGCCTTTCATAATACACTCCTCGGGGGCCTTAATCACAGGGACTTTGGGCGTACGTGGACAGCCCGTAGAACCACCACAGCAGAGCAGCCACACGTAACCACACCCGCACGGCAGCACCTCCAACTTCCCAGGCAGTTGGCAACCTGCACACCTCCAGCTACCGCAGCGGTGCCTTTTTGGCCGTGCCGACAGCTTTCTTCGTGGCATACTGTTGTGCTGTTGTGCTGTACTGTTGTGCTTTTGTGCTTTTGTGCTGTACTGTTGTGCCTGAAGGCAAAGCAGCACACTCGTGCGCTCACCGCAGCAGCAGGCACGTGTGGCCGCACCCGCCCGGAAGACCTCCACTGTAGACGGGGTTGTAGCCTGCACCTCAAACTACCAACAGTGCCCCTTGACCGGCAAAGGCAAAGGCTAGGCAAAGCAGCACACTCCGGAACTCACCACATGCAGCAGGCATGTGTGGTTGCACCCGCCCGGCAGCACCCCGTGTACAGTGGGGGTTTCAGCCTGCACCTGTAACTACCACAGCGACCCTTGACCGGCAAGGTAAAGGCTACGCAAAGCAGCACACTCCGGAACTCACCGCATGGGGCCGCCTCCCCCCCGGCAGCACCCTCACTGTCGGCGGGGTTGCAGCCTGCGCAGCTCCAGCTACCGCAGTACTGCTCCTTTGCCTTGCCAGTTTTCCTGGCAGCACCTCCAACTTCCCAGGCGGTTGGCAACCTGCACAGCTCCAGCTACCGCAGCAGTGCCCCTTTGCCTTGCCTTCATGGTGTTCAGACATACTGCTGTGTTGTTGTGCCTTGCCTGAAGGCAAAGCAGCACACTCGTGAACTCACCACAGCAACAGGCACGTGTGTCCGCACCCGCCCGGCAGCACCCCTACCGTACACGCAGCTCCTTTGCCTTGCCAGTTTCCCCCAGGAATGCTTTACTGTGTTGATGTGCCTTGCCTGGAACTCACCACAGCAGCCGGCACGTGTGTCCGCACCCGCCCAGCAGCACCCCCACCGTACACGGGGTTGCAGCCTGCGCAGCTCCTTTGCCTCGTCAGTTTCCCCCGGGAATGCTTGATTGTGTTGATGTGCCTTGCCTGGAACTCACCAAAGGAGCAGGCACGTGTGCCCGCACCCGCCCGGCAGCACCCCACGGGGTACACAGGGTTTCAGCCTGCACCTGCAATGACCGCAGCACCCCTTGACCGGCTAGGCAGAGGCAAAAGCTATGCAAAGAAGCACACTCCGGAACTCACCACAGCAGCAGGCACGTGTGCCCGCACCCGCCCGGCAGCGCGCGCCCGCACAGCTCGGCGCAGCTGTGCGGCGTGACCCAGGGGTCCCACTCGGGGTCCTCCTGCTTGCCGCAGAAGCACAGGTACGCGCACGGCACGGCCGCGCCGGGGTAGCTGTGCCGACACTTGGGGCAGCCCCACTCGGCCGCTGCGCGCGCCTGCGCCTCTGTGCCGGCCTCGCCAGCGGCCGCCGATTTGGCCGCTGCCACGCCGAGCTGGCGACACGCGGGGTGGTGGGCGCGTCGAGCTGTGTCAGGGCGCGTCGTCACAGCACGCGCGCACACGCACGGCATGCACAGAGAGAGAGAGAGACAGCATGGTACAGCATGAGGCAGCACATGGAGAGAGCATGGGACAGCACGCAGAGACAGCATGGGACAGCAGAGAGAGAGAGAGAGAGAGACAGCATGGGACAGCATGACACGGCATGCACACACACACATACACACACACGCACGCACAAACACAGCAGCTAGCGCGAACCTGTGAGCGCGCCCACTCCTGCACGCACGTGAGGTGCATGAGCGCGTAGCAGCTGCCGACGCAGTGCCAGATGGCCTCCTGCGGTTTGATCTGACCGAGGCAAATGAGGCACGCGCCGCCCTCCTCCGCACTCAGGTACTCGTTCACCCTCTGGAGCCCGCGGTTGAAGACCTGATCACTGCGTTCAGGTTCAGGGGAGGGTGTGCGGCAGGGCGTGTGCCGTCAGCGATGGATGCATGTGCACGCACATCGTCCATGCCATGCGTGCCATGCATGCGCCATGCGAGCCTCACTTGAGCAGGTCGTCCGCGTCGAGCTCGTCTGTGCTCGCCAAGTACTGTTGGAACAGGTCTCCTGCAGGGCCGTCGCCCAAGCCCAGGGCATCCAGCCTCCCTCCCCCTCTGGGGCCGCCCACGCGCGGCATGCCGCCTCCTCTCTACTGTTTGGTCCCCTTGGGCGGAGGAGTCACGCTCACAGCGTTGATCGGGAGCGTCTGCATGCATCACATGCTCGGGATCATGCACATGCAAGCGCCGTGCTTCCACTCGCGGGCAGCAGGGTGCACATGCTGGGTGCATGGCGTGCATGCGCGCATGGCGTACCAGGTCAGGCTTGAAGATTGCGTGCACCACGCTGGCGCCAGCGAACAGCGATCCGATGGCCACCGCGTACCCCTTCAATATGTCGGGTATGCGTCCCATCTGAGGAGTGCAGGGGGCGGTCGCGCGCCCGCATGCACGCACGCTTCTCACACCGCCACACCTGAGGCCACCCCCGCGAGGACCCCGCAGACTTTGCGTTCTATCTCCCCTTGCAATCCTCAACCACCATGGCGCCCATCCAGAGCGTGCTGCTCGTGTTCGGTGCGTCGAAGGCTGAAGTGCTGCATCTGCCCCACTCTCTACCACCCCAGCACGCCGCCCCACCCCATCTTGGTGCCATGCCCCACCCCTGCCCTGCAGCGATGGAGGCTGAGGCAACACCGTTTATCAAGGTTCTGGACCTCAAGAAGGACGAGCCTGCCAAGTGAGGAGGAGTACAGATCTGCCGCGCATGGGCACGCATGGCAGGCAGCATGGCAGCCCTCCCCCCCGGGCGTGCACCCAAGTCAGCACCTCCTCCTCCTCCTCCACTGCTACCACCATGCCACCCCCTAGGCTCCCTGGCTGATTGCCATGTTCATGTTCCCCCACTGCTTCCTTCGCAGGATCGCCGGCCCCGCGCCGTGCGTGACCTACACCGGCAGCCACGGCGACCTGAAGGTCCACGTCGTGTGGAACGGTGCGCGCTCCACACTGCTCGTGAGCAGCTGGGCAGTAGCTGAGGAGCTGAGATGCAGCGCGGCCCTCGACGGGGGAGGAGGGGGGGAGGGGCCCGGTGTGGCCGCCTGCAAGCCACGGCCCACCTGCACACACGCACACGCACGCGCACAACTTCCCCGCGCATGCACAATCTCCCCCACTACGCACGCGCACGCTCCCACATAACCCCCCCCCCCCTCCCACACACACACGCAGGCGAGTGCGCGATCATCGGCGTGTGCAACGTCGGCACAGTGCCCGCCGCTCGCCCGCGCTCGCACTATCTCTCCCCGCACACGCACGTGCGCGCACCCACCCACCCACACCCACGCACGCTCGCAGGCGAGTGCACGATCAACGGCGTGTGCAACGAGGGCATCGTGCCTGCTCGCCCGCGCAAGCAGTATCTCCCCCACACACGCACGTGCGCGCACCCACCCACCCACCCACACCGCACGCTCTCAGGCAAGTGCACGATCAACAGCGTGTGCGACGTGGGCACCCGCTGCGCTCGCCCGCGCACGCACGCGCGTGCACCCCCACACCCACCCACACCCACACCCACTCGCAGGCAAGTGCGCGATCAACGACGTGTGCAACGTGGGCACCGTGCCCGCCGCGCTTGCGTCCTACCTGGCAATCCTCGCAATCCAGCCAGACCTGGTCATCTCCACGGGAACGGCCGGAGGGTTCAAGGCACAGGTGCGTCGGGGCCTCGTTTAGGGTGTGCGAAGGGTTGAGGGGTTGATGATGATGATGGATCTTACAGTCTGTGTGACACCAGTAATGATGTATAAGACCGGTGTCGGCGCTAGCGCCCGACACCTTAAACTCAGTTTCAGTGGGAAACTGGCTGGCTACCTGGTAGGGGTGAGGGTAAACCCCCACACGCGCGCACGCACTGGACCTAGACAGGACACTGGGCCCCCAGATCCACCCTATACCACCCAGGTAGTGACAGCAACGCATTGTTGGTGTGCGCCTGTGTTCTACTACTAGTCCCGCCGCCGCCATTGGCTCCAGCAATCTCCTCCATGCCCGCCAGCAATCTCCTCCACGCCCGCCAGCAATCTCCTGTATGCCCGCCAGCAATCTCCTCCATGCCCGCCAGCAATCTCCTGTATGCCCGCCAGCAATCTCGTCCATGCATGGGCGCCGCCATGCGATCTCCATGCGCCGCGCCGCGCTCCATGCGCGCCAGCACCCGTACCACCCGCCTCATTCCCGTTCTTTAGCCATTCCCCGTGACACCTATGGCTGATCCTTGTTCCGCCGTCCCCTTTGGCATCTGTAACCCGTATCCTCTCCCTGTAGCCTCATTCCCCGTTCTTAACCGCCATCTCCATTATGGTGCCCGCCCGCTGGTGGGGCCTCGCCTCGCCCCATGCCGCACGGCTAGTGTATTGATTGCTGCGCCATCTATAATCTGCGCCTTGGGGCAGGGAACCCCTGCGCCACAACCTCCTCACAAAGCCTAGCCGCATGTGCCTCGCTTCCCATGTTTCTCAATTTCTCGCCATCCGCTTCCATGCTGCCGCCTGCAATCTCCTCCACGCCCGCGAGCAATCTCCTCCATGCCCGCCAGCAATCTCTTCCATGCATGCACGCGCAGAGCGCCGCCATGCAACCCCCATGCGCCGCGCGCGCCATGCGTGCGCCGCGCCCGCCAGCTCCCGTAGCCTCATTCCCCGTTCTTTACCCATGCGCCATGACGCATTAGCCTTGTCCGCCGTCCCCTGGCATGCATAACCCGTAGCCTCATCCCCGGTAGCCGCATTCCTCGTTCTTAGCCGCCATCTCCATTATGGTGCCCGCCCGCTGGTGGGGCCTCGCCTCGCCCCATGCCGCACGGCTGGTGCATCGATCGCGTCGCCATCTAATAATCTGCGCCTTGGGGCAGGGAACCCCTGCGCCGCAACCTCCTCACAAAGCCTAGCCGCATGTGCCTCGCTTCCCATGTTTCTCAATTTCTCGCCATCCGTCTCTCTCTTCCATCCAGGCACAGTAAACCATTAGGAGCCGCAATCTGCTTGAGTTCCGATCGTTGTGAAGGGGGTGCATGCTCGCCGCAATTCTCGCCATCGTGCATCGTGCTCTCCATCGTACCGCTGCCCCATCTGCCACATAGCCTCGCCCCATCAGGACCAGTTCATCAGTAGCGCTGTGCGTCACAGCCGCTCAGGGTAAATTTCCAGATTTTCAGCCGCCCAGTACCAAGCGCAGTTGTCCCGGTTGTCCGCCATCGAGCGGCGCCAGGGCGGGAGCCCCTGGCGAAGAGCTTATGAACTTAACATGGTAACTGTAACTGTCGTTAAGGGTTTAAAGCCAGGCCTGGCCATTTCCATGGGAACGGCTGGAGGGTTCAAAGCGCAGGTGCGTCTGCCGTGCCCGGTGGTCAGGTGGACGGGGGAGCCACCTGCGGCACCTGCTGACGCAGCAGCTGGTGCTCAAATTGCCCGCATTGGGTGGGCGGGTGCGATAGGCAGCCAGGCCAGGTCATCCCCACGGGGACGGCCGGAGGGTCAAGGCGTCTGCCGTGCTCGGGTGGGTGGGTGGACGGGGGAGCAAACTGCGGCACCTGGTGACGCAGCAGCTGGTGCTCATGTTGCCCGCATTAGGTAGGCGGGTGCGATGGGCAGCCAGACCAGGTCGTCTCCACGGAGACGGCCGGAGGGTTCAAGGCGCAGGTGCGCCTGCCGTGCCTGGGTGAGTGGGTGGATGGGGGAGCCACCTGATGATGCAGCAGCTGGTGCTCAAGTTGCCCGCATCAGGTAGGCGGGTGCGATCAGCAGGCAGGCCAGGTCATCTCCACGGAGACGGCCGGAGGGTCAAGGCGCCTGCCGTGCCTGGGTGGGTGGGTGGATGGGACAGCCACCTGCACCCGTCCCTGCGAGCGCAAGGCTCAAGAGGCGTCGGCCGACGTCGACGCTCGATTCTGCAGTACATTTGGACGCCTCTGGTGGAGCGTGTAGATTTTGTGCTGGCGCGTGGCCTGCTCTGGGATTGAGGGGTTGAGGTTTTCCAGGCCTGGTCATCTCCACGGGCAATGCGCTGCTGGCGCTGCCCCCCCTGGGACCACCCAAACCCACTCCCACGCACACGCACACGCAAACACACACTCAAGACGCGCACATCGGCGACACCTTCCTCTCGATGTCCGCCATCCCACCCCTCAACCCTAAGCCCTAAAACCCTAAAACCCCAAACCCTGAACCATAAACCCTGAACCCTAAAACCTAACGCACACTCAGGACGCGAACATCAGCGACATCTTCCTCTCGATTTCAGCCATCCACCCCTAAACTCTAAACCCTTAAACCCTTAAACCCTTAAACCAACGCAAACTCAGGACGCGCACATCGGTGACATCTTCCTCTCAACGTCCGTCATCCACCCCTTAACCCTAAACCCTTAAACCCTAAAACCCCAAACCCTAAACTCCAAACCCGAAATCCTAAACCTTCAACCCTAATGCACACTCAGAACGCGCACATAGGCGATTTCTTCCTCTGGACGTCTGCCATCCACCACGAACGGCGCAACCCCACACCCCACACACGCACACGCAAACACTCAGGATGCACACACACACACACACACACAGATAGAGCATACAATTACAGCTGCCACCGCTCGGGTAACCTATATAACGGCACACACACACACACACAAAATACATCAACACAAATACAAAAATAAATGTGCACGCCAACTCAGGACGCGCACATCGGCGACATCTTCCTCTCGACGTCCGTCATCAACCACGACCGCCGCATCCCGATCCCAGGGTTTGACATGTACGGCATGGGGCACAGGACCTCCCCGTCGTGCCCTAACCTCCAGGTGGGGTTTGAGTGACAAGCAACATGGGGTTTCCAGCTAAGCAGGCCAATCTTCGGGGTTTAAGGACAGATGGATATTACAGGCTGTGGTGTTACCAGGCTTTGGGGTATAGGGCCAAGGGTGTCGTGTTCAAGGTTCAGGGTTCAGGGTTTGACATGTGCGGCATGGGGCACAGGACCTCCCCATCGTGCCCTAACCTCCAGGTGGGGTTTGATGATGGATGTAGCAGGCGGTGTGATGCCACTAAGAGGTATTACATGCGGTGTGATGCCACTAGTGGTTTATACGACTGTTATCTAGTGTCAAGAGTTTCTTAACACACTCGGGGAGGTTGAGGGTTGTCCTCCCGGGGTTTGAACATGGACGGCATGGGGGCACAGGACCTCCCCCTCGTGCCCCAACCTCCAGGTGGGGTTTGAGGACAGATGGATGTTACAAGGCTGTGGTGTACAAGACTGTTACCAGCATTTGGGGTTTTAGACGGTCAAGGGTGTAGTGTTTAGGGTCCAGGGTTCAGGGTACGGCATGGGGGCACAGGACCTCCCCCTCGTGCCCCAACCAACCAGGGGGGTTGGGGCTGAGGGTTTGGGGTTAAGGGTTACGGGTCGATGGTTTGTATATTTTATTTTTGGGCCACACTGTGACAGGACCGCTTCATTGTGCCCCAACCTTCAGGTGGAGTTTAGTAGGGCTTAGGGTTTGGGTTTAAGGGTTGCGGGTTTGATGGTTGATGTATGGTTAAGGGTTAAGGGTTTGACATGTACGACATTTGGGCGCAGCAAGGCCCTAACCCCTGCAACCCTAGCCCCCCCCCCCCCCCCCGCGCACACTGCCCTTTCATTCACACACACCGCGCCCACCAGTGATTCCCTTTTCGGCGTGTGGAGCCGGAAGTTGGAGCCGGATCGTCAGTCAAATTGCTCCCCCAAAAAAAATTAAAACTCCTGAAAAGGAAATCACTGGCGCCCACCAGTGATGTCCTTAGCGCCCCCGCAGCCCCCCGCTGCGGGAGCAAATCGGGAAATTGTGGGGGAAACTGCGGGGGCGAATCGCGGGAATTTCGCTCCAAAAAGTGTGAAACGCCGCAGCTTTTACACTTTTCCGAAAAAAAACGCCTTCTACGGGGGCAATTCGGCATGTTCCCTCCAATTTTGCGGGGCCAAACAGGACGTTCTCAGCTTCCTTAAGGACACCACTAGCGCCCACCCAACACGCAGGCGGCGTGCGGCTTCAAGAAGGGCGTCGTGTCGTCGGGCAACTCGCTCGACTTCACCGACAAATGCATGGCAATCATGATTGAGCACAAGGTGTGTGGCACAGGGCCAAGTACAGGTAGGGGACCTGGGGTGTGTGCCCACGTTCTTTGCAGAGTGGGGGTTCCCTACCACCAGTAGCCAGCCATCTCAGAAAGGTGCTCGAGCACTACGCGCCGAGCATGGTCGTGTACGCCTTTTGAGGTGCCTCTGACTGTAACATCCAGCATCACCATCATCATCAGTATCTCAAGGCTGTGTTAGGTTTGAAGGTTTTCGGGTGTAGGACCAAGGGGTTGCGGCATTGATTTCCTTTTCGTGATTTTTAATTTATTCTTCCACAGCCGGATTTTGCTTTGAGCGCGTCGACCGTTGACCTCTCGTTGACAGTGTGTCCTCCCTCATACATAGGTCATTTGAAAGCTGTTCACGTGCTCTGTCTGGCGGGCTTGTCAGACTATCAATCAACTGGATGGATTGAGCTGTGTGCAAGGTCAAAGTACAGCCGGAATACAGCCAAATGGCTGTGTAGAGCCGAAAAGGAAATCACTGGGTTGCTGGCCGCGTGATGTGGGCATTCACTCGTGCAGCTCGCTCAAAGTCATCGACAAGGACGTGCAAATCATGAGTGAGCACAAGGTCGCTGCGCTGCGCTGTGCTGCGCTGCGCTGCGCTGCGCTGCGCTGCGCTGTGCTGTGCTGTGCTGTGCTGTGCTGTGCTGTGCTGTACTGCGCTGCGCTGTGCTGTGCTGTGCTGTGCCGTGCTGCGCCGTGCTGCGCTGTGCTGCACTGTGCTGTGCTTTGCCGTACACTGCGCTTGCCAGATCTCGCGCCACCGGCTCTAGCTAGAGTGTGTAGCCGCATTCATGACCGGCACGCGAGCAAGTCGCTGGTTTGTTTGTGGCGGTTGCGCGCTGTCCTGTCCACGCATGGCTGCGGCGATTTACAGTTTGCAGTTTATAGTACGCACCCTCAGGGCGTGGGATTGAGGGAGCTGCCGAACGAGGCTAGCTACCATTCAAAGGGGTTGTGAGGGGGGTTAGCCAGGGGTGGCTCTGTGTTCCAAATGCCGCCGGGTGGAGGCTGGCTGCAGCAATCGCGTGGGTGTGCGACGCCATGAGGCCTTTGCCTTGCCGCGCAAGACCTTGGTCCGCCCCGGCCTGCCCTGTATCTACCAACTTTTGAGCAGGTGGCTGTGAAGGAGATGGTGGACGCCTTGGTCGTGGGTGTGCGAGCTGTACATGAGACTTTGTATCAGTCTGTCGCCTCGCCACGCCTGACCTAGCTCTGTGTTCGCTTGCCCTGCTGGTGCGGTGCCCCTGCACTTCCATTGCCTTGATCAGGTGGCTGTGAAGGAGATGGAGGCCGCGGCGATCGCGTGGGTGTGCGAGCTCTTCGGCAAGCCGCTCATCTGCGTCAAGTCAATCACCGACATTGTTGACGGCGGCAGGTGCGCACAGTATGTGCGCCGCACACGCATGACTCGCGGCGTACAGTTTGCAGTTTACAGGACGCACCCTCGAGGCGTGGGATTGAGGACGAGCGCCCAAAGTAGCGCTTGCTTTCCGGTTCATCACTCACTGCACGCGAACACAACCCCCGAAGAAACCAAAGCGCGGCTGGTGTGCACACGTGCCCAAACAGGCGCCCGCTGTCCAGTTCGTCACCCTTGCCACAAACAACACGCGCGCATGCCCTATTCTGACATCTATGGATGGCAGCAGGCGTGTCATACGCTGCTCCCCTCCCCCCACGCTGTGCCTGTGCACCGCTTGCCCACCACGCGCACACACGCGCACAACCGCGCGCGCGCACACGTGGCGTGGCTCCTGCACCGCCTCCCTCCTCTTCACAGGCCGTCGCAAGACGAGTTCCTGGAGAACCTGCATGCGGCCGCGGTGGCATTGCAGGGCGCGCTGCCGAAGGTGCTGGACTTTGTGGCCGGCAAGGAGATGGGCGAGCTGTGAGGACGAGCGGCTGCGTGTACGTCTGACCCAGCTGTGATGATGAGCGACTTGCGTGTGTGTGTCTGCCACAGCGCGTGCTACGCAGACGCTGCACACGCTGCACTAGCCAGAACCCTGCAGCTAGCCGGGTTTCGGTGGGCCCTAGCTAGGGCCTCTCGGGCGCGCTTCTCGCGTGACTGCATCTCTCGTGTAGCTCGCCTAGATATAATTTATTATTGGCTCCCTGGCCGTGCGTCGGCCTCGGCCTCACCGCGACATGTACGGCCACAGCCCGCGCATGTACAGCGCGAGCGAGTACAGCGTGAGGTACGTCGCAACACCCAGCAACACCGGGCCCGCAACACCCGCGACACCCAGCAGCGCCGCGGGGAGGGAGGCGCCCCCGTCGCGCATCGACAGCAGCAGCGTGAGCGAGACCATCTGCGCCGCCGTCTTCCACTTGCCCCACGCCGACACCGCGACCGCGCCGCGCGCCTCGGGACCCATGCTGCAGGTGGCAGGGGGCGGGTTGGTGGGGGCGGTGCTGGGTCGGGCGGGGGTAAGGGTTTGGGGTGTCTCGCGGTGTCATACTTCAGTGTCAAAGGGTGCCTTGGGTGTCAATTCTCAAGTCTCAGATGGGGGAGGAGAGGGAGGTGGGGGGCCGTGCTGCCGTTGGCGCCCACTCTCGCAGACTGGTGGGGTTAGGGATCCAAGCTCTCAACCCTTGAACCCTAAACCCCTTCAGGGTTGAGTTACCCTAGCTAGTTACCCACCGCCAACCCCCTCCTGTGGCCCTCCCGAGGCAAGAAGCAGTTTCGGGGGTCCAGCCGTACCCCTAAACCCGAATCCCCCACAGCCCTTTAATCTTATATTCTTGAATCCCTTGGGAATCCCTTAGGAATGCCCTAATCCTGAACCTGTTCTAATCCCTGAACCCTTGCGTCTCCCCGAACCCCACCTGGCCGCCCACTCCCGAGATAAGAAGCAGGTTTGGGGGTCGAGCCGTAACCCAAATCCCCCCTCAGGAGCCCTTGCCGAATGCCTGCAACCCTAGACCCGTGCCTGACGCCCTTAACAAGCCCCGAACCCCACCTGGCCAGTGGTTTCCTTTTCGGCTCTCCACAGCCATTTGGCTGTATTCCGACTGAACTTTGACCTTGAATATAGCTTAACCCATTCTGTGGATTGAAAGTCTGCCGAGTCCGCGAGCCAGAGCTCGTCTAAAGCTTCCAAGTGACCTGTATACGAGAACAAACGGTTGACGGAAGGTCGACGGTCAACGCGGTCAAAGCAAACTCCGGCTGTGGAAGAATTAATAAAGAATCCCGAAAATAAAACCACTGCACCTGGCCGCCCACTCCCGTAGCGCCGACATCGTGATCTCCCTCCCGACGATCGCGCTCGTGCATGCGGGCACCAGCCACGCGTTGCCGGCGAGCGGGCCTGCCGCGAGCGGCTGCGATGAGAGCAGCACTAGTGTTGTCGCGACCATGAGCTTGTCTGCGACCGGGTCGAGGAACGCGCCGAAGGCGGAGTGGAGGTTCTGCGTGCGGTGGAGCGGGG
Source organism: Chlamydomonas sp. UWO 241 (assembly GCA_016618255.1). Lineage (NCBI taxonomy): Eukaryota > Viridiplantae > Chlorophyta > Chlorophyceae > Chlamydomonadales > Chlamydomonadaceae > Chlamydomonas > Chlamydomonas priscui. Next base: position 284,451 of record VFSX01000147.1, on the reverse strand, counting down.
GTAGTGGTGCGTGTGCGCGTGTGTGTGTGTGTGTGTGCGCGTGTGTGTATGAGGACATACACACACATTTGAGGTTATTCACCCTCTTGTTGGCGCACGGTTGGTCACCCGCCTCCAAATGGAATCTCCTCAATGATGACCAGAAACAGCCTATCTAGGTCTGCCGTGCAGAGTTCTCTGTAACGATATCTCTCTCTCTCTCTGTATGAGGACAGCAGCACGAGTGCCATCGTGACCATGCGGACCATGAGGACTATGGGGACCTCGAGGAAGGCGCCGAAGGCGGGGTGGAGCTTCTGTGTGCAGTGGAGCGGGGGTAGTGGTGCGTGTGTGTGTGTGTGTGTGTGGAGAGCAGCACTAGTGTTGTCGCGACCATGAGCTTGTTTGCGACCGGGTCGAGGAATGCGCCGAAGGCGGAGTGGAGGTTCTCGTGGTGAGTGTGTGTTTTGGGAGGGGGATGGGTGGCGACGAGGACTGTGTGTGTGTGTGTGTGTGCTCTCTCGTTCGTACGCCTGCGCCTGCCCACCATCTTCCTCGCGAGGTACCCATCCAGCCAGTCGGTGAGCGCCGCCACGATGAAAATGGCCGTCGCGATCGGCGTGCTGAGCGGGGACGACCAGTACCACACGGCGACCAGCAGCGGGATAGCGGCGACGCGCGCGAGTGTGAGCATCGTCGGCAGGGTGAGGAGCTGTGGGTGTGCGCGCGTGGAGGCGGAAAGGCAAGGCACCGGTCGGGGAGTGTGCATGTCGGTGCGGACAATCGCCATGCGCGATCTGCATGCTGCTTCTGCTGCTTCTGCTGCTGCAGTAGCGGCGTGTGTCATCAGAGTGCTCATGCACACGACTCCATGCGCCATGCAACGCATGGCGCGTTGCGATGCATGGCGCGTGCTGCTGCTCCTTCTGATTCCTCCTGCTTCGCACCGTCGACGAGGAGGATCGTGGCGGCAGTCCTGCTTCTCCACTAGACCCCTGCCCGGATGTGCTGGCAGCTCGACTGCTGCTGGATCGGTCACTCTCAGCAATGTTGGCCAGTCCGTGCGCCATCTGTCGATCCAGCGTTAACAACTGCGGCTGTCTGGCACGCCCCCAGGCGTCTACTGCCCTCGCCGAGGGCACGCCGCGCAATACGCATGCATGCGACGCTGTTGTCGGGATGGAACGCCCCTCGCCTAGGAACCCCTTCGACATGGTGGTGGTGTGCATCAGAGCGCACTTTCGCAAGGGTCGATTCGTGACTAGTCAAGGTCCACACTCGGCCTCCTCGGAAGCCTTTTGGCACAACCCAGCACTTCGTGACTGGACTCGATAAAAACGTCAAGCCGCAGTGTTTGTTGCGTTTAATGCCGGTGCGAGAGCGTGACTGACCGATTGGCGGAAAACCTGATCTGGCGCCGCAACTGTGAGTGCACACGCAGGGCCTCCATATGCGTGTACATGCTCCAGGGTGGCCACCAGGGTGTGCGTCAGCAGGGGGCCAGGGAGCTTCCAATTGCTGCACACACGTGGCTTTTGGCGAGCGCCATGCGCGGCCGCAGCATGCATGCATGCATGCATGCTGCGCGCGCCCCCCCCCCCCCCCCGGCCCACCCTACCCCCCAACCCCCACCCCTTGTCACCCCGTGCCGCAGGCCTAAAACAATGGGCTGCTGACAGCCCATTTCTAGGTGGAAGCGAGGCGCGCATGCCGTGTAGGTAGGAGGCCCTGATCTCGTAATGTCGAATGAAGCAGCGGCACAAGAGCGGCCTGGGTCGCCGATCACTGAGCCGCAGCAGCCAAATCGCGCGAGCAGCCCTGACAGCCGCCCCAGGTCGCCAGGACGCGGCAAGGGCGACGACAGGAAGACGGGGCGACAGCGCAGCGTCAGCCGCAGCCGCAGCCCCGGTCAGTCCAAGGCGCACCACAAGCACAAGCGAAGCAGGGATGACAGCAGGAGCAGGAGCAGGGACAGCAGCAGGCCAGTCGTGCGCCGGGGTCCTAGCCCCAGCAGGGATGACCAGAGTAGGAGCGGGGGAAGGGCGGATGCCCGCGACCCGGGCGGGGAGGTGGATCGGCAAAAGAGGGGAGAGCACGGGAGGAGCGCGAGTCGGAGCAGGAGCAGGGGCGGCGCGCAGCGCAATGAGGAGCCCAGGCGGCGCCGCAGCCGCAGCCGCAGCCGCAGCCCCCGTGAGGGCGGTGCCAAGGGCCGCAGCCCTGCCGGCCGTGCAGGCGAGGCCAGCGCGCCACCGGTGACAGCACCCGCCGCTGGCGCTGGCGGCGCCGCCGTCGCTGCCGCGTCCGCGCCGTCGCTGCCGCCGCCGCCGCCGCAGCCGGCCGCCGCCGCTGCTGCCGCAAAGCCGGCCGCCGGCCAGCGCCGCATCGCTCTGAGGTGCGCGGTGATTGCTCGACATTACAATGATCACCCCCCCTGTCACAGTCCCATGTTGTGTGCATGGCCTGCCTCCCGTCTTCCCCCCCCCCCCCCCAACCCACACTGCCTGCCTGCTGCCCAGCTTTGAGGACGACGATGACGACGAGACGCAGTCCCATGTTGTGTGCATGGCCTCCTCCCCCCCCCCAAACACCCACACTGCCTGCCTGCTGCCCAGCTTCGAGGACGACGAGGACGAGGAGCCGGCGCCAGTGTCCAAGCCGCGCCGCCCGTCGTCCAAGGCGCGCTCGGGCCTGCCGCCCGCGTCCACAGCCCAGGCGCTGCCGTGGACGCTCGCAGGCGCGCTGGCCGGCCGCGGCGGCGCAGGCGCCTCGCCCGACAGCGGCGGCGGCGGCGGCCTGCTCGGCCTCGACCTCGGGCGCGTGCTGGGGCTGCGGCGGCCGGCGCCGGCGCCCGCCGCGCCGCAGCCGGCCAACGGGTCGCGCTGGAACCCGGCCACGCGCAGGTGCGTGTGAACCCAAGCGTCGTCATACTAAACACTACTAGCTCAGTACCCTAGGGCCTAAGTAGTAGCTGAGACCCAACCCAGATCCAGGACCCAGGACCCAGAACCCAGAACCCAGAACCCAGGCCCCCTTGCTCGCGCGCTCACGTTTGCCTCCCCCCCCGCCCCCGCCCGCCCCTGCCTCCTGCCTCTCCCCGCTCTCTCCCCCGCTCCCTCCCCCCCGCCCCTGCCTCCTGCCTCTCTCCCCCGCCCCCTCTCTGCCCCGCCCTTGCCTCCTGCCTCTCTCCCCCGCTCCCTCCGCCTGCCCATCGTGCGCCCCGCTTCACCTCTTTGAGAGCAGCATGCCCACCGCACGCCTGGCACGTGCCCGCCTCACTCTCTCTCTCGACCCAAATCACGCATGCCCGCCCGCCCGCCCGCCCGCCCACACGCAGCTCCGAGACGTACGGAGGGCGCATGCTCCCGCCGCACGCCCGGCACACGCCCGCCTCCCTCTCTCTTGACCAAAATCACGCATGCTCGCCCGCCCGCCCGCCTGCGCGCACACGCGCACACGCAGCTTCGAGACGTACTGCGGGCGCATGCGCCCGCCGCACGCCCGCCTCGCTCTCTCCCTCTTGACCCAAATCACGCATGCCCGCCCGCCCGCCCCCCCCGCTCGCTGCCCCCCGCCGCCCGCCCGCCCGTGCGCACACGCAGCTTCAAGACGTACGGCGCACGCACCCGCCGCACGCCTGGCACGCGCTCGCCTCTCCCTCTCTCTTGACCCAAATCACGCATACCCCGCCCACCCGCCCACGCGCACACGCAGCTCTGAAACGTACGGCGGGCGCATGCACCCGCCGCACGCCTGGCACGCGCCCGCCTCTCTCTCTCTCTCTCTTGACCTAAATCCCGCGTGCCCGCCCGCCCGCCCGCCCGCCCCCGCGCACACGCAGCTTTGAGACGTACGGCGGCCGCCTCGCCGGCGTGCCCGGCCTCTCCGCAGACTACCTGGGCGCCCTGCCCGGCGAGCCCGGTGGCCCCCCCCTCCCTGGCGTCGAAATCGCTGACGACGGCGGCATGCCCGCGCCCCCCGGGTCGGGCGCCGCGGGGGAGGGCCCGTGCGTGTTTGGCGTCGCGGCCGCGCGCAACTGCCGGCCGTACATGGAGGACCGCCACGCGCTCGTCGGCGTGCTGCGCCCGCTGTCGTCGGGAGGGCAGGCGCTGCCGGACGACGGCACGCCGCGCGTGTGGGCCGCGGTGTTCGACGGGCACAATGGGTCGCGCACCGCCGAGGCGAGCAGTTTGTGGGGGGGACTCGGCTTGAGGGTTTACGCTTAAGGTTTCAGGGCTAGGGTCTAACGTAGGGCTTTAGGGTTTAGGGTAACGGGTAACGGGTTTAGGGTAAATGGTTGAGGGTTTAGAGTTAAGGGTTTAGCCAAGCACGGCGAAACAAATCCGGATCCACACGCTGAAGTGACATCACCCCCCCCACCCCCCCTGACAGGTCGCGGCGCAGCGCCTGCACGGCATGTTTGCGCAGGACTCGGTGTTGCGTGCGCACGCGTGCACGGGCGGGCCGCCGTCGGCGCAGGCGGCGGAGGAGGCCGCGCTGTCAGGTGCGTGCGCAGCGATTTCCTTTTCGGCTCTACACAGCCACTTGGCTGTGTTCCGGCTGTACTTTGAATGTGCACACAGCTAGACTCATTCAGTTGATTGGTAGTCTGACGTGCCCGGCAGATAGAGCTCGTCAAGAGCTTTCAAATCGCCTATGTATGAGGACAAATGGTGCACGGGAGGTCAATGGTCCACGCTGTCAAAGCAAAATCCGGCTGTGGAATAATTGATCGAAAGTCCTGAAAAAAAATCACTGGTGCGGCACTTTCGAGGAGTAGGATGCGTTTGTACGGTATGATGATGATGATGGGGTTTACAGTCGTGTGCGACGCACCTTCAATATGGTATGCACCTACAATATGGTATGCACCACCCACACACGCACGCACCCACCACACCCAACGCGCAGGCGCGCTCGAGCGCTGCTGCCGCGCGCTCTACGACGAGCTGCTCGCGAGCGCGCGCGCCCCGATGGCGGCCGCCCCCTCCCCCCCTCCCTCCCTCCCGCCCCCCCCCAGACACCCAGCCATCCAGCTAGCCACCCCCCACGCACGCGCCCAACCATCGCACCCAACGTGCAGGCGCGCGCTCAAGCGCTGCTTCGGCGCGCTCGACGATGAGCTGCATACGAGCGCGCGCTCTGATGGCGGCCGCCCCCCTTCCCTCCCCCCCCTGCCCCTCCCCCCCTCACAGGCAGGCAGCCAGCCGCCCACCCACGCATGCACCTGCCCATCGCACCCAACGCACAGGCGCGCCCGAGCGCTGCTGCCGCGCCCTCGACGACGAGCTGCTCGCGAGCGTGCGCCTTGATGGCGGCCCCCTTCCCTCCCCCTCTCCCTCCCTGCCCCCCCCCGCAGACACCCAGCCAGCCAGCCAGCCACACACACACTCACAC